>JAUBOC010000030.1:52343-62953 GCA_032275365.1 Anablepsoides cearensis | reverse complement strand
TATACAAGTTTCACCTTTTAAATGGAATTACTGAAATAAATCTACTTTTTCATGATATTCTAATTTTATGACCAGCACCTGTATATAAAAATAAAAGCGTTCTCACCACCTTGTGGACTCACCAGTCAGTAGTCAGAAGGATCTCCGCCCCTGCTACAGAGCTCGGTCAGAGCCCGGATGCGCCGCCATGCCTACTCTTTTAGCAAATATAACAATTTATTCACCAACCAGTCTGACACTAACCTATTAGAGTTAACCAAATGCCATAGTCTGAGGGACAAACGAGCCGCTATCTTGTGCACAGAAGTCAGAACTACCGTGTTTTGTGCAGCTTACCACAGTTGTGTTGATGTTGAGACACTTGTATGCTAAGCTAGGCTAACGTTAGCTCGAGCGAAGAGGGGGGAGCGCGCTTCACGGTGACAGTCCGGCCCGGAGGCGGGGTGAACTGAACCGCGCCAGCCGAGACGCTTATTTTGATGGTGACTACACTGTTGACTGCACACGCTGGTAGGTAGGTAGGTGACTATCTGGGAGGTAGTATCACTTTCATAAACGAGGCTCGCATTTTTTTGCAAGGGTCTCAGGCAAAAACATATCGCTGTAGATACTCGGCTGGTTGTCTGATACCGCTGTGCGACTGAAGCGTAGCCGAACGTTTCCTCGACGCTTCACGGTGTTCTGGCCCACGATACAGAAGCTAGGAGCTAAGTGTGCTAACAGGGTAACTGTTCAACTCGGACTCCCAAACTTTTCAAGTTAGTAACCCTTTTGGAAACACGCTTTATGACAAGATTTCTAAAATATGTAATTCTGCAGATTCTCTGTATGTACAAAGAAGACTTTTGCTATAAATTTACTTTTATGTTTGGAAATGGCACTGGAATCTAATATATAACGTGACTACAAAGAACAGGCTAAATATTACCCCATTTGGGTTACACCGTGATTTAATTGAGCACTTATTTACTGCTGGCTCATGTTACTCACATGTAACCAGCAGGTGCTGAAAACGGATTAAATTGCATATATGTTTTTTTTATTATTATTTGTAGTGTAATCTGTTATCTTCAATTTAAAGTACAATATGATTTGCACATTTTATATTTTAATTGGTATAATATATGAAAAGATGCAGCTTAATTAGAACTTTAAAAACAAAATGCTGCAAACATTTAGACATACGTATATGTTATTTAAATATCAGATTTTAAAGGTATAATTAAAACGTAATCTCCATATTTGAATGTAATCTAGGTTGATTATTTTAACTTTTTTGTAATCACTTGTCCTATTACAAAATAGTTTGCTTTTAAACATTGATCCTTGCAATAGTTGAGAAGGACATAACCCCATCTGATAAGGTCCACAAAGGTTTGATTGTGTTTAACATCTGTTTTTGTTTTTTGTGTTTTTATTTGCAGACCCAGAAAATCTTCAATGTGTTTCTTTGTTCTGGAACCTTAAGCAGATGTCAGTCGATGAGAAAATTACAAAAGCTGGCAGTCCACGGGCTAGCTCAGCATCACCTCTGCAGCTCTCAGATGTTTATAGTGGTGTGTCTGTGACGATGGAGGAAGCGGCAGCTACCCCTGACTTCACAGCTGCTTGTCCTGTCCCGGACACTGCAGCCTCACCAAAACATACCAGCACAGATAGCGCTGGTCAGAAAGCCAGAGGGAATGAAAACAACATCAATCGAAGGAACAGCTTCCAGCAGCCTAAACAACAACAACAACAACCAAAACTAACAAAGCGACGCTACACAGCAAATTATAGTTTCAAACATCCGTCTTCTGGAAAGAGGAGACGAAGAGCCAACTCTGAGAGTGACTCTGTCCTGCCGACTAACTTCCTTCTGGGAGGCAACATTTTTGACCCGCTAAATCTCAACAGCCTCTTGGATGAAGAGGTCAACAAGGCTCTCAATGCAGAGACGCCAAAGTCCTCGCCGTTGCCAGCCAAGAGTCGAGACCCCGTTGAGATTCTCATTCCCAGAGACATCACAGATCCCCTGAACCTGAACAGTGAGATAGCTGACAGCAGCTTTATGGTGTCCCCCTTTAAAAGCGGTGGAAGGAAGAGACACCGAAACAGACATCATGGAGGTGGGGGAGGAGCTGGAACCGGCGTCGCAACCTCACAGATGAACTTCTCCGAATCAGAAAAAAGCGAGGTCAAAACCAGCACCTCTGCGCAGCTTCCAGGTATGCCTGGACCATGCTCTGCACAAGACGACCCCAAAGAGTCCATTAGTATTGTGAGTGTCTCGGGGGAGTCCCACAATGATACGGCTGATCACTCAGCCAGCTGCAAAGATGAGGTTACATCTGTGTCTATGGAGGATGCCACTCCCTCCCAGTCAGCAGGACCAAACCAACACGCAAGCAGACGCAAGAGAAGGCGCAACTCGGGTAAAATGGAACTCCCCGCCAGCCATTCTACTCCCACTAGTAAGTTAGGATATGGAGAAAGAAACTGTGGCTCGTGGGGGCAAAAGAATTCTTTCCACACACCAAGAAGTGGTCCCAAAGGTGTCCCAGGAGTTCGTCAGCCACAGCAGCCCCACAATCAGGCAAAGGAGCATCAAAAGAAGTTCCAGTATGGGAACTACAACAAGTATTACGGATACCGCAACCCAGGCAGCAGCGAAGACCCTCGTATACATGTGCTCTGTCAAGAGTGGTTTGAAGGTAAAAATGTGCTGGACTTGGGCTGCAACTCGGGCCACCTAACCCTTTATATTGCCAAAATGTTCAGACCTTCGCGCATATTGGGCCTGGATATAGATGGCGGCCTGATACATGCAGCTCGTAAGAACATCAGACATTACCTTTCTGAGCTGCAGACCCAGGAGGCCAGGCGTGCAGTGCAAGAGAAAAAGACTGCTAAACAGGTGGAGAAGAATGGAAGCGAGTGCCAGGGAGGTGCAGGAAAGGAACTGAGTGAAGCCGAGAGCAGGGCTGAAAATGGGAAAGCAGAGGAGGGACAGAGTGGCCCTGCAGAGGCTGTAAACGATAACGACTCCAGTCACACAAATGAAAAGGGGACTCCGGGGCCGGATAGTAAAACAGATGAAATGGAGCAAAAAGATGATGCTGCACCTGCTGCTGACTGCTCTGTAGGTTGCTCTTTTCCGGTGTCCCTGCGGATCTCCAGAGGGCCCATCGCTGCACCCCCATTACCAGAAACCTGTAAAGCTCAGCCTGGGGAGTTCCCCGCTAATGTGTCCTTCATCAAGGTAAGACAGTGCTCTGAATCCTTTACAGTTACATCACTTTGCTCTAGTGTTGTTTTTTCTTTTAGTCAGTCTTTGTATCGTTTCTGCATTCTTTACCAGAATGAGTGTGACTGAAACATTTATAAATCACATGTATTTTTTTAAAAAGAACACCTGCATGTTTGCAAAGACATTTTCTGGGTGTTTTTCCACATTCTTTCTATAAAACTTGCTCAGATTTTTTGCCTATAAACTGAGGATGGTGCTTTGATGCACCTTTCAGCTTATCTGAACAAACAAAAGGAGGGAAATGTAATAAAAGTTAATATGTAAATACCAGCTATAAACAAAGTTAATATTGTTAAAACATTAAAGATTTTAACTGTATCGAAGTTGTGTCAAAGGAACAGAAACATATCAATAAAATTATTAATTCTGTATCTTTAAAAGAAAATTGTATTATTCATCATCTATATTTGCCCTGTCTTTAGTTTTTTGTTACTCTGTAGGACATTTTGCTTATTTGATAGAGTTGTGATTGTGTCTGTATTATCACAATTATTATTTCTATGAAAACTGGAGTGAAACCAAAAGAAAAGTCACATTTCCTCAACAGTTTGACTACTCAATAGATCTGACTCGTTGACGTTATGTGTCTTTGTTTTGCTTTGGGCATATCTGCCATGAGCAATGTTGGTTTCTAAATCCGAAAAGCAAAGCAAACACATTCCATAAATGTCATACATTTTGCAATCGTGTCAGCTAACTCTAATAACTCAACAGCGTTCTTCATTATCAACATCAAGTCAGGAAGTATCTTTAGGAACTGGTGTTTTATCCCTCCAGTGAAAATCCTCCGATTCCTTCAATCGGTGTAGTGTTTCTTGCCTCGGCATGTGGTTGATAGTAGAGAAGCTGGTGCATGAAAATACCAAGAAAAAAACAGAAGAGTTCCCTTCTCATATACTACCTCAAAAGTATCAGTTACCTCTGCCAAACTTTCATGTTTTAAGTCTCGTTTTATACTCCGTGTAATAAAAGGTTAAAAAGAAGCTTCACTTGTCTCGATGTGTCTTAAGTGGAAATTTAATCGTCTTAAATGCCTGGAAAATAAAGCTGCTGCATATTCTGGTTCTTTATTTGACGGAGCAGTTTTTTTTATACCAGCTGGCAGGAGGTTAAACAGCTTATGGGAGGGTTTGAGGAGGATCTCTAGTAATTACTGGGGGCTTTCTTTATGGTTTTCTCCTCAAAGACTCTTCTAAAGAGGGGCGTGAGACCCCAATAATGTTCTCAGTCATTACAGGGTCTTCTTGTCAGTTATACAGTAGTATTCGTACAAAGATGAGATGCTATTGTTGGGATGTTCTCAATACTTTCCTGGTAGAAAGTGGTGATAATGCCTCCTGGTGTGTGGTGGTTCTTCTGCATTTTTCTTTAAGTCCAAAATATCGACTCTTCAGTTTGTTGGCATTACTGAACAGATTGTTGTGCTCACACAATGTCAGTAGCTGTTCCTTTATGGTTAGGTCGGGTTTTCCTCTGAATTATTGCCAGCATATTCCTTTTTTGTTGTTTTGTTTTTTCCAGGGTAACTCTACTGACACTATCTTGAGTTTGAAGCTGATCAGCTCTCTAATCTGAAGCTGTTATTGATGTAAAACTAAACAACAGAAGCCGGTTGTTGTTTTTTTCAACATGTTGTGTAGCTCTAAGCATTTCTTATGACAACAGTTGAAACACAAGTTGGACAGTGTCTCAGGAAGTACATAATTGATCTATATAATGTATATATGCATTTTTAATGCCTTCAGTACATTGGCATTGTGCCTAAAATTATTTGTTTATATGATTCACATCATTTGTGAGTCAAATATTACAGCAGTGAGATGCAGTGGTTTATTTTTCCTCCTCTGTAGTTTTGCTGTAAACCCCTTACATGTTCACTGAAAGTGTGTATTTATAAAAACAAAAATAATCCCCAATATATTATGTATTTGACAAGTATTTTCAACTTTATTTGTAGATAAATTCTGTAAATAGAGAGTGAAATATAGCACATTTTAATAGATACACTTTGATATTTTATTTTTCTTACCTCAAATCAAGTTTTACTCTGATCAGGTCCCAGTGTTTCTCTTCACCTCGGCTCTTTCTTTTTTATTAGGCCAATTATGTTCTGGACAGCGATAATCTCATTTTGACTCAGCGGCCAGAGTATGACGTAATCCTGTGCCTCAGCGTTACCAAGTGGATTCACCTGAACTGGGGAGACTGTGGCCTGAAGCGGCTCTTCAAGAGAGCCTACAGACATCTCCGTCCTGGAGGCATGTTCATCCTGGAGCCGCAGCCCTGGGAGTCCTATGTGAGGAGGAAGAAGCTGACGGTAAGAATTTAATAACGTTAACCTAAAGTTGTTTTTTTTTGTTATAAAAGGTAATCATTTGCATTCTTTTTCACCTAATAGGAGAACATTAACAGGAATTTCCGCAGCATACGACTCAGACCCGATCAGTTTTCGTCCTATCTCACACTTGAGGTGGGCTTCACCAGTTTTGAGCACCTTGGTTCCCCCAAGTGTTCAGTAAGAGGTAAGAAAATGCAATCTACAGCTTTTTTTCTTTTCACAAATTATTTTAAATTTTTGCCTCCTAAGAAATTCATTTGTGTTTTATTTTTCTCATTACTGCAGGTTTTCAAAGGCCAATCTATGTTTTTCACAAATGACCGCCCGAGCCTTGAACACCAACGAATGTGAGTAGCCTAAACCGCCACCATTCTTACAAACCAGCCGTCTGTACTGGACTGCAGTGAGTCATCTCTAACAGTTACCTTAGCTCTGGATGCTGAAGATGAAAACGCAAAGGAAAGAAGAATGGGGACCAAAAGTGGAATTATTCGTATAAAGACAAGATTTGTCAACAGGAGGAATTAATCAGATTCTGTTGAGACTATAAAAAACTTTTAAAAACTATGGAATAAACTTACATAAAACTTTGTAGAGCTGGGGAGAGGAAAAAAAACAGTTTGTATTGGTGCATTCATCTGATAAGTTCCTTGAACTCTCTGTGTGCTAAAGATCCCCCAGACTGATGCCGACTCATAAAATGTGTTGAGAGGTCTATGGCCACATGTCATTACATTCACCATGTTGTCAGCCATCACATCACCACTCATTCTACCCAATAAGTCAAAGCAGTAGAGTTTTAACCTGCAAAACTTTGATGCATCATGTTCGCCCATTAAATCCAAAATCTTGAAAAGCCACACGTGTGCTGGTTTTATTGTGTTGAGCACAGTGCAAGTTACTGGTAAACTAAATAATTACACACTTGCATCATATTTTTGGCCTTGAACCTTGTTGCAGTGAGCGTATAAATGAATTCACACACAGTGGTTTTAAAACACCTAAAGGCTATCAGCTATGAAGTCATCATAACAGATAACTGGCTAACTTTTTAACCTTGGAATGGTGTGTGTTATTTTATTTTTTTCCAATTGTACATTTTGCGAAACAGCTAAATTAATTTCAAGATGTTAGAAAGCTTTTAAAATAAACACCAGACTACACTGCACAGATTGTGACCTTTAACAAAAGTCTTAAACGACAAACCGTTACATTAGGTCCTACATTAAATACATAAAAGTGTTGTTTTTTTTAAGCTGTTCAGCTGGAAGTTATCTCAATGCTCCCTGGGTGAGGACTGAGGAGTAATGCACATCCTGGATTGATCGCCAGTTAAAACCCAGCTTTTTCTTGTCATAAAACATTAAATTTAGCCATTTCACTATAGAGACATTATTTAAATTCTCCACATGATGTGTTTATAGTGTTGTTTGGCTTTTCTGATTGTGACCCGCTAACAGATTTTTTGAACTCTCCAGTTGCTAATAGATTTTAAGAAGTCACTTAAATATTTAAATTAATTCATTTGAGGTCCAGTTACTTTTTAGTTCCAATTAAAATATAGCCATACTTTATCTGTTGTTCAGTTTCTTCTGTGAGCTGCAGATGAAACAAAGATTTGAGCTGAAAATCAGAGGTGGTGGTGGTGATGATGATGATGATGATTTATTTGCAAATGCTGCACCTTCATTGTGTTTTATGTGGTCTCTCATGTGTTTCGTTTGTTTTGACATGCTGCCAAAGGATTTCTCAACAGGTTTTTTTTTGTTTTGTTTTGTTTTTTTGTTGTTGTTGTTTTGACCCAGTAAGGACGGTAACGAGCTACAGGTTGATTTTTATTGCTGTTCATTGAGCACCACTCAACTCCAAAACTATCATCTTCGCTGACCCGGACAGAAAAAAATAAAACATTCTCATTTTTGTGGCGTGTTTAGTTTCAACTTTTGCCATGGGTTTGGCAGAATAATGATGGCTAAGGTGGATACGTTTCTGTTTCAGTAAGTCATAGATGTAAATACGTTTTCAGATCTTGTTTTGCTGTTAATATTTAGTTGATAATTGGTTGTTTTTTTCTGTCTTTTCCTCTGTTTTCAAATGTTTGCTGCCAATTTAAAAAGACTTACAGTTTTTTTGTCTTTAAACAGATTGATAATTCAGCTTTGTATTTACAAATGAATGTGTATGTTCTTTTGTTTTTGTTTTTTTGCTTTGTTCTGTCCTGGAGAGCACATTGATTGTTAATTTAGTTCTTTGTTTAAATTTTTTTATATAAATTGTTTAAAAGGAGTGTTTGTGTCAGTGCACTCTTATTTCATCTCATCTGAGTGTGAAGTCATTTTAGCATTCTAAAAAAAATAATGTACTTTATTAGTGAAACACAAACTAATTAACATTGAGGTGAATTAACCTGACTGAGGGTAAAAGATAAAAATATAAAGTAACAAAAAATGTTTCAGTAACTCAAAGTCAAAGGGCATGATTTCCAAATATTTTGGAGATCATATAATTCAAAGTTGATGAAGCAAAACCAAATATTTTTTCTAGGAGGTGAGCTCAGATTATTGTGCTAAACATGAGTCTACAAGGGCTCAATTTCTACCTTATTCCAAAGTTATATAATCATTATGAATCAGCACTTCAACACATTTATAAAACCAGGTTTTTGCCTTTAATAACTACAGTGTAAAAGTAACAGGAAGTCAAAATGACCTCTTTTTTTTAAACAGGATCTGTTTTTGTACCCGTGTCCTGTCCAGGTTGGCGAGGGGCTGGTGCCTTGTAGCAGCCAGCAGAGGTGAGATGGGAAGGAAATGACCAGGATTCCTGCATTCATAACCCATGAAATGTAGTGACATGTTCATCTGAGTCACATTAGTCCAAGACAAGCTGACTTATTAAAGCACAAGCAGTTAGTTGTAAAACTGGACAAAGTTTAGCTCTGTGCTAAGAACCTTTAAAAAAAACTCAAGTTCTGCTTAAAAACAAGTAGACAATGGTTATAGTTCACAGTATTTGCTCTTCTGAAGAAAGCTTGATTCATGTGAGGAATGCCTTTTTTAAAAAGGTTTGTAGCTGGAAGAAGTTGCAAAACCATTTAAGACCTGATGTTCATTATTCATGATAAGTTCAACCTTTCACAAATGAAAGAAACCAGAGACTGTTCTCTCGGTTGGTGGGCACATCCTGTGAAGTGCATCTAATACCCCTACTGACATTTGTCTGAAGCCCATCTGCAACACATCTATGTACATTTTCTACTGGTAAAAATGCACAAAATAGTCAAATCATATGTATCTTTTAGTCAAATCATTGCACTCCAGCTAACTCATCTGAAATTAAAACTTAAAATTGCAGCTAAATGCTTTTTTTTAAGTGTTGTGCACAAAACCTTGTTTTTACATCCAAATCCCACAACTTAAAGTTTTGCTTATGAAGTGGGAAACCTGAAGTTTTATTCTCCACGCCGCGTCAGAAACGTGTGGTCGTGAAGCTCCAACTTCTGATTGGGGCAAAAAGATGACTGTCAACTACTATCACACCAAATTTTAGCTCAATATCTGTAAAATGACAAAGCGGTTTTAGTGTTTGCTAAAGTTGATTGGCTGTGAACAGTTTTCATTTTGTTAAGAACCAAAACAAATGCAGCTGGTTCTGTGTTGAGAAAAATATCAGTGAGTCCTTCTAAATTATTTAATCCCAAGAGTTTAAAGATTTTACCTCGTTTAAGTGCTTTTTTCAGGTGGATTGCAGCTGAATGATACCTTTTAAAAGAAATTAATGAAAAGTAAAGACCACAAAGCCTAAAGTTCCCCCATCAAAGACAGTTTGGCTGTAGGCACACAATGTGACAATGAATTTGCTTTGCAGTTGTGGCCGGTGCATTGTCAGGTGGTCCGGACAGACAGACAGAACGGTGGAACAACATAAACACAGACAAGAGACATAACACTTCATTCACAAAAGCTGCGCTCCATCGCAGCTATCTGGGTCAGTCACTTGACCGTCATTGTCTCGTGTCAGTTCAGCACTGGGCGAAAAAGCATACCAGACTCCGCATCAAACTGTTATTCCAAGCAAAGTGGGCTGTTGCACTTTAAAAATTCAGTTCAAACAAACCAAACAGTACTTTGATTTCAATTCGTTTATTGGCAGCACAGCAATTCCGATTACTATCACTATTTCATACCGAACTGGAGCTAAAAGAAAATGTGTTTAACTGCAGAAGCACTCAGTAGTTAGGGACCAGGATTGGCCTGTCAACGGTTCATCCACAGGGAAAACCAGGATCCCAGAAACCTGCATCGAATGTGTCAGAGCTTCATGGTGCTCTAACTCCACGCAGGCATCATTAAACGATGAGCTGAGGGCTAAGACCGCACAGCACAGCACCTGAAAACCAAGTAGAGTCCAATCTGAGTCACCATACGTAGCTTTATATATTCAGTATGGTTGTGATGTTGTGAACAGTCCTACGGTGATATATTTTATTTTTGAGGGTCTACCTGTATCTTCGAGGGCAACCATGGTGGCCGACGATGTACTCCTGGGCATAGCAGAACCGTCTGCAGAGTCCTCTATACCCACAGGTCCAGTACTGCACCTCTGGTTCCTTTTCTGGAGATACAGATGAAAAAAGAAGAACCATAAATTCCTCTTCCTCTGGTCCTGATAAGTAATGATTAGAAAACTTTTAGAGACAGCAAAGGTTTTCTTTTAAAAACAAGTTTTGAACGTCTGATCCTACCTCGAGCTCACTGTACTAAAGCTCACTAAAATATTTGGGTGTCCCCTCTGTGAGATCGATGACGACAGGCCACAGCAGATGACTCACGTTTATCACTGTCCCCGTGTGACGGTGTTCTAGTCTTAAATATTTCACTGGAAACTAGGGCTGCACAATATATCTAAAATGTATCGTCATCGCGATAAATCGCATCGCAATATGCATATCGCAACAACTGCATAAACTGCAATAAATGGTTG
>JAUBOC010000030.1:30555-42932 GCA_032275365.1 Anablepsoides cearensis | reverse complement strand
TATTATTATTATTATTATTATTATTATTAATAATAATAATAATAATAATAATAATAATAATAATAATAATAATAATGTTAGAATATACATTAAATATACAGAAAATAATTTTCAGAATATAAAGGATTTAATGGTAGATAAAGATATAAATTGATGGATAATGATGTTTAATTATTTTAACTTTGCTTGAATAAACAAGTTAAAAACAATAAAAACAGAACAAACTCATTTTTATTTTTATGGGGTAGTATAAGCAATGCACCAGAAACACAAAAATAAATTAAAAAAAATTGCTCGTGTTAGCTCATGTGATGTGTGCTACTACTTTTATTAGTGATTCGAGTCACCATAGTGGTGCAATTTCACCAAAACACACCCTACGAATGGAGAATTATTAAAATTCTCTCTAAACTCAACCCTTCATGAAATATTTTATCAACAATTTGACAGAAACGATTGGTGGATAATCCTCTGAGACAATATTTTATGTCCACATGATTTAAAATGGCCACCAAAGCTAATCTGGAAAAGGCAAAATTGCTATAAATTTGTCATTTTTAGAGATTTTGAGCTAAAACTTGGTTCAATAAATCATATGATGACAGGTAAAAGAGCACACTAGAATGAAATAAGAATAAACACTCTGGAGAACCAAACGAACACAAAACAATAAGTATACTTGGGCATCTATACAGTGTAAATAGAAAATAAGAACAGTGACATTTTTTTATAGATAAAACAGTATGGCTGGTACAAAGGTCCCATCAGATGTTATTAGATGATATAATAATAGGTGATGATAGTGATATTGCACATGTTAGATCAAGAAGATTTTGATTATTTTTTCTTTAATGTGTTTCTGTATTTACTGTAGATCCCAGCACCAATGGGTTCTCGTCAGCGGAGGATGGAAACCAACAGCTGAACAGAGGAGTGGTACGTTCTTTATGCTACATCAAGCTTTGCAGATGAAAACTGTCTTTAAAAAAAGAAACTTTAAATGCTTTAGAAGACTGTGAGCTGTTTCTGCTGCCCCCCAGTCCCATTGGCAAAAAGATAGAGTACAAGCTGTTCTGTTTCCTACAGGGATCCTTTGGTCATTTAATCAGCTTGGCTAGTGCTAAACAAATCATTTGAGCTGTGATCCTTAAAGAGAAATTATCTTGTGTTCCGTCAAGCATTGGGTTCAGTAATTGCTCTTTTTTCCTTTGGTTTTTCCATGTGGAGTTGCTCAAAAACGTTCTGAGTTGTGGGCAGTGTTTCAAGAGTCTGCAGCCAGGCTGTCTTTTAGAATTTAGGGGTTTTTGGTGGGATGCTCCCCAAGCTACCACAAAAGTGGGGGGGGGAGGGGGGGGAGTGTGTGGAGCCAACAGCTGAAAAGATGAGCAACAGTCTTTTATTATATCTCTGTTTACACCAGAGGCATTCGGTGGACCAGTGCTCTGCCGAGCAGAGCAGGCTGCACTCAGACCGTCCCACCCCGCCCAGGGGCAAGGCCTCTCCCAGGGGCCCGAGCCTCAGTAAACTCAACCTCCGAGGGGCTTCGGACACCACTGTGAAGTTTCTGCTGCAGAGGAAACACCAAAGAGGTGAGACTTTGTCCAAATAAAAAAACGTTATCCGTGGGTATTTTTCACTTTACGGGGCACGCTCCTCACACGTTTACGACCGTGCAGAGCAACACTCAGATGTTTCCCATTTCCCTCAGTGTGTTTATACAACGGCAGGACATACTCACATGGAGACATGTGGCATCCAGTTTTGGGGAAGGTCCTGGAATGCATCCTTTGCACTTGTACCGATGGCCTCCAGGACTGCAAACGGATCACGTGTCCCGGCCAGTATCCCTGCAAGCATCCTGTGAAATCAGCAGGGAAATGCTGCAAGACTTGTCCAGGTAGCTGAGGGTGACTCAGCAAAGAGTTTTACTGATAGAATTCTAACTGGATGGAAACATTATCCTCTTTTTTTTTCTTCTTCTCATTTTTTTCCAGAGAGTAAGGCTGACATTAACCAGACTCAGTGCTATTCTGGGTATAAAAACAACCTCCTGGTGTATAAAGTGGAATCGCCTCTGGCAGCTAATCCACCGAACCTGATGAGGATCATTGCTGTTGAAAGACAAAGTACGGCTGAAGTCGAAGTGCAAGCGTGGAACACCGTGGACGGTAGAGGAGGTTTCTGCAAAACAGGAAAGCGAAACATGAGGAGTTTGTTTTTAAAACGGTGGTAATTTCTGTCTTTTCACAGATGTTTTACAAATCATGGACATTGGTGACGTTCAGAGAAAAGACATAACGGACCATCCGGAAAATTACAAGCTTCTTACGACACTTGATGAAGGTTTGTTCTGATTTGGTTTATTTTGTGCGTGTTTATTTTTTACTTTGGAAAATTACAGAGATTATTTGCCAGGGTCTTACTCTGTAGATGAAAAACCCAACCCTGGGATTGTATTGGTTTACAGTCTTTGATGTTAAAACATGACATATTCAACTCGATAACTCAGGAGGCCAGAGTTACAGAAAACCAACATTATGTCATTATGGAAATTTTATTTTTATTTGAAACAAACTAATGCAAAAACTCGGTCTACCAACCTGTTTCTTTATATAGATTCTATATAAATGAAACACCTCTCTGAACAACATATTTGTTATTTTTGTGGCCCCGGGGCCACTACTTGATTAACTCTGCACTGAGCCCTAAATGTTTGTCTGAAGTATTTGACATTTAAGGTTTTTGAAAGTTTTTTTTTCAATTTAAAACCAAATGTTTATTCTAAATGAACTCATCAGATCCGTGAGCCAGACTGAGCTCACCCCGTGGGGCACATGTGGCCCCCAGACCACCAGTTGAATAACTCTGAAAAATACCTTTATGTTAGAAGCATTTTTCTTTCCTCTCTTGTGTGTTGTGTACCTGATTCTCATTAATTCAGTTTATTTATTTTTTGTCCAGAAACGTGGATAAGGTTTAAAGAAGAGGGAAAGAATCTTGGTAAATCCCCTCAGACCACCGTTTGTGAAGATGGCATTCGGGAAATAGTGACGTTCCTGAACCCGATGCAAACTGAAGGCCTGTGTTCACCCTGACTGCCTGTCGTTACTCCCAATAATTACACAACAACCATATATTCTTTATACATTGTGCACTTGGCTTTTTATTTATACAAGTGAAAGTTTCTTATTCATGTTTTTTTATATATATAATTTGGTGTATCATGGTTGGTTGAGTTTTAACCCTTACACTTATTTCATCAGACGTTTACAGTGATGAGGTCACCAGTTTGGTTTGGAATATTTGAAATCTTCTCATCTTTGGAACATTTATAGGCTGGAAATTGGAAAAAAAATCAAAATGAGGAGTCCAAAAATGTAGATTTTGTGCAATAATTCTCATCTGTAGAGTTTGGAAACTATAAAAAGCGTTCACCAAAAGTGATCCCGTGATTGCTCACAGCTGATTGGGTGGGTTGTTTTGAAGGTAAAGCTGATTGGTGTAAAACTAAAGTTGTGGGGTTTTCTCCATCTGTAACATTATTAGTGTTAACTTGGTGACAAAGCAAGATAATTTAGCAAATATTAAATAAAAAAATCTATATTTTTGCATCTAGTGGGGAACAGCACCACACTGAACGGATGTGAAGGTTTTAAGGGGTGATTGTAAATACGAGTTACCTTATTTAAGCTGTTGTTCTAAGTTTACTGTGTATAAACGTGAAATTTTCTTTGATTGAATGTTTTTATAAAATAGCAGACAGGTTTAAATAATCATACAATAATGTCCTATCCAGTTTAATGTTAAAAGTGTTCTTATTAATAATGTTAAACAGGAGCAGCAGGATTTGGAGGATCTATATATCTCAACACTTTTATATCACTCTTTGTATTTTATATCTTAATGCAATCTGTATGAAAAACTTTCAAATGAAGCCTGGTGTTCACACCATTAAAAAGCAGTATTCAGCTGAGTGTTTTATGGTTATTTTTTTTTATCTTTAACCACAGCGAGGTAGTGAGAACATGTCCAGATGAAAGCTCACATCATCTGCAAAGTCTAAGGTTTAAAGCTCTAAAAGTCCAGATAAACTTTGCTTACACTGGAGCTGTGGTGCTGTTAGAGGCACAAAAACCAAAAGTTACAGAAACCATAAAACTCTCCCACCCTCACACAGTGTACCTTCATTATCAGTTGTTTCACCTCTGAAAGAACAGGATGGTTGCTCTCATGTCTCCCATCTGTGGAATTTGTTCTCCTCAGGACTACGTGTGCTGGCATTAACTCTGCTCTCTGTCTGGTTTATAGCATAAAGCAAATTGTTCTGGCTTAACAGAAACTGGTGCTTTATTGTGAAGGGAAAGACACATAAATTCCTGTAATTAAACTCTCCGTTAGAGCCAATCAAAGCATGTGATTTGCAGATGGAACAGCTTTAGCTGGACCATCCTCCGGGCTGAGCAGTCTGGTCATATGAGCTCTGTCTGCGGGGAGCAGCAGCAGCAGCAGCAGTGTTTTTTGCTCAGAAGCACCGTGTGCAGTCTGTCCGCGGGCCCGCTTCACCAACAGGTGTCAAATTCTGACTGTGTTTCCCATGACTCAGTCTGTGATTCAGTGGACTGAGCGGGCTCTTCAGAATAATATTTCTTCTCCTCTCAGTGAACTTCTGACATGCTCCCTCTCTCTCTGTTTACTCTCTTCAAACAATGACCCATTGTGTTTTATTCACACTTTGCACCAGAGAGTTCTGCCCAGTCGCTCACTGAATTCATGAACCAATATTTTGAAAATGACACACTTCCTTTCATTACCTTCACAAGAAAAACGTGACATCCTAGGATCATTTAGCTCTTGGGATTTTCACTTGAGTGTTATAAAAATAGAGATGTTAAACGTTCACGCTTTGATGTCTTTAGCTGTCGTTATAGCAGTGAACATTTTGTGGCTGTTTGATAGTTCCTGTAGGCTAATTTAGCTCTGCTTGCTCAGTCTTGGCTCTGGTGATTGTAACAGCTGGGGGGCAGTCAGTAGGTATAAATCACTCGTTTCCTTTTCTGTGTATTTGCCCTCGTCCCTGGTGCCCAGATTCAATGAGAAGTGAAGAAAATTTGATTTTTTATTATTGTTTTCCTTTTTTAAACACAGTACCATTATGAGACAGTCATGGGAATTCCTGCTGAGAAGACTGCAATGTTTTGTTAGAGATTTGTTTCTTATTGTTTCAAACTAACCACAGCCTCGGAAAGCCTGTCTGAGTAAAGCAAGAGAAAAAAAGAAAACCATTCCAAGCATGACGTGCTTTATCTTGCAGATGTTTGCTGCTTTTTTGTGAGGAACTAAAGCACTGTTGTCTCTGGATTCAAAGAGAGACGAGTTTTAATTAAGTTTGATAGATGTGTGTGATTTTATAGTTGATAAGGTGCTCAGCAGAGTTTAAAGATAATGAAAAAGCATCTATCAAAACCTCTGTTTATTGTTATTTTAATAAACCTTTAACTCCTTATTTGAACCAGTTCAAATTTTGCGAACACATCTTACCTGTTATAGATACCTCTTTGAATGACCTCAGTTTGAAAAAGAAAAAAAGTTTATTTCTGAGTTTATTTCTGATGGGACTGATGAGCTAATTGCTAGTCTGTCGAATTAAAACAGCTTCTCATAAGATTTTAAAGCAGTTTAAGCAAATGCTGCTTTACGAACCTTTAAGTGCAAAACACACAAGTAGTGAACGACTTATTATAACCCCAACTCCAGCAGCAACTGACACCAGTGTTTTATGTCTCTTGACATAAAAGGTCAACCTTTCTTAAAAATAAATTTTTATGTGTACAATGTCCTTCTTCTATGCTTTTTTTTTTTTTTTTTTACTTTTTTTTAAGTGTTTAGTTGTAGCACATTGTTATTTAAAAAGTATAAAAATTGATAAGGAAAAATTTAAGGTTGAGAAATATCAGATGTAAAACCCAAAATGTTATCAATATGACAATCTGATTGTCTGCTGATCCACTGTCTGAGAGATTATCTGTATTTTAAACTATATGGTGCACTATATGTTTTGGTTATTTAGAGAATCATGTGGTTGTCTGCAACAGCTAGCTGTAGCACATCCTGTGCAGTAAAATAATAATAATTCTGCTGTGTGATACAAAGTTTATGGTTATGGAAAGGCTGATCATTCGTAAGATGGCAGCAAGCCACTTCCTAAAGATGAACTTCCCAGTTTTGATCTGTAAAAACAAATGAACTCTTCTTTCTGCCAGAGTAGCTGAAGCCTTTCCGTGATTACAAGATGAGCGTGTTCCAGTCCAATTGTCCATTAAAAGACACGGTGAATGGGTTCAGTCTGCAGTGAACTCATTTGGCACTTTTAGTAATGAGGAGTGTTGATGAGGTATTCGAGCCCATTCTTCCTGAGCCAAATCTGGTGTCGGAGTCTCCACGGGGTTATTCTCAAAGCTTAACTTTGCTGGCCCTCCGTTCTTAGAGTCAAACAAATCTTACTCAAACATTTCCTCAGCCCTGATTGCTGTGACGACTGCTCCAGATGTGAAACTGCTCTTTGTTCAAATATACACAGGCATACACACACAAAAAAAAAAAAAGCAAATAAAAAATCCAGATCTGCCTTAGTAAAAAAAAAAAAAAAAAAAAAAAAAAGAACAACCAATGCCTTTCTTCATCACATCCTTTGTTATTTTGGACAGCGATTCCAGCTCCACATGCCAGGTTTTGTTAAGACTCTGGATCAAAACCGTGTTTTCAGTTTATCACTTTTTCATGGTCAACATCGGATGAAAAAGTGTACGTGAGCATTTTTTTGTGTTGATGTTGATGTGAGGATTTGACCAATGAAAATATATAAAACCCAGTAGATTTTCCACTGGCTTACATCTCCAAATAAAGACAAGTTTTGTGCTCATTAAAGCGAACAACAGTCTAATTGTGGAGTAAATAAAAAAGTCACATGTGAACCTGGAGACCTTCTTCAGCTTTGAAGTGTAGTTTTACACATTAAAGAGATAATTCAGTTAGTTTTAAGTGGGGTTCTGATTGAATAGCTTATTGCAGATAAAGTCTTTGAACATCTGTTTATAAAACAGAGTTTAATGAACCAGATGAGCAAATGGCTAGTCCAAGCAAGAACACAAAGACATGTTTGGCCTTAGCTGTTAGCTCACCTATCTAATCAAACTGGACAAACTGGATTTTCTGTGAAAATGAGTGCTCACAAAGAAGATCAAACTAAGATGGTAAAGTAAAAACAAGGAGAACAAAAACAAAAAAGGATCAAAACAAAGGGTAAAACAAGTACAATTATAGCTAAAGTCTAAAAGGAGGAAAGGGGTAGCTAAATGGTGCAAAATGGCATCTAAAAGATGAGGAGCTAAATAAGAGCCAAACAATAAATTTAGCAGAATAGAAACTAAAAACTAAAGAGAGTATAGCTGTACCTGGCCTTGTTTTACCAAACGGCCATTAAAGCAGCAGAACAAAATGGAGCAAGCATGCTCAGGGCGTGTCAAAGAAAACCCTTTTTTTTAAAGTATTCAAGTATTTCTGTGAAGATTTATTTTAAATAAAGTTAATTATATTGTGAAAACATTAAAACGAACAAACAACAAAAGCCACAGTGCACTATTTCTGATGAAGATGAACGTTTTGAGATACGTGTGCTAAAAATAACACAAAATATGCAGAAATTGATTGTGAAAATTATATCATAAAACTATAGTCATGAAAACAACACCGAAAACACTGACTCAGCATTTACATTCAAGCAGCTATCTACATCAGGTAAGATATTATTTGTTCACAATCTCTCCACCAAACCCCACGTCCAAAGATCTGATTTTGATTTGTTTAATGTGGCAGAAATAAATGAGGCGAGCTCTAGTGTGCCTATAAACTAAAACCAAAGACAAACAAAAGGTATAAATCACTAAATAACTGTTCAAGGAAAAGGTTCAAACATATTAAACCATCTGAGTAACTCTTTATTATTCACTAGCTTGTGAAAAGCACAAAAATAAAAAATAAAAAAAAACATATCTGGAGATTTCCTTGGATGTTTTGTATGTTTGAGATGATCTCAGTGAGTCCAGCCTTGGAGTAGAACTCTCATTAGCAGGAATGATCATTGCCCAGAACTGTGGAACACTTAACATTTATGACAACCCCGTTGCACAATAGCAGGCATCAACCCCCCACCCCCACCCACCTCTTTTTGCAGCATCAAAGAATTCCAGCATGAAAACTCAGCTCTTATGCAACCATCAAAGCTCGAAGTGCGTATCGTTTTCACTTCTGAATGACTTTGTAACAGCATTCTTGTCAGACAGAATCAGTTCATACCAGGACTCCCTGGGCGAACAACAAAAGCATCGTGCTACTCAGCGTGTCCTTTAAAGGCTTTTCACTTTAAGCCCGGATACTCGAATGTGTCGTTATAGAAAATAATAAGAAAAAAAAAAACACCACAAAGTTGTGGATTTTAATCCTATTTGGCAGTGGGGATTTTTTTGCACCTGCGGTGTCTGACTCTGTGGGATAGTGTTGCGCCACAAACAAAGGTCTGTTAGGCAGAACTGAGCTCCAGTAGACTGGAAAATGAGTCTCTGCCACTTGGCACAGTTTCTTCATTCTCATTAAATAAAGCAGTGAAGATTGAAAAAAAAGAAACTAACCAGACCCCAAGACCAAGGCCAAGCTTTTGTCTGAATTAACTAAACATTACAATTCAGTCCAATATGTTTGCCTGTCGTGTTAGCAAAATATCTCACAAATAAGTGGACAGATGTTTATGAAATTCTCAGTAGCATCTAAAATTGATAATTTTTTAAAAATAAACCTGATTCAAGATGGCTGCCAGAGTTAATCAATCTTAGAAAACATAAACATGGTGATAATGCAGTTTGGTGTGGTAGTAGCTGAGAGTCATCACATACATTAGCTATGTTTACATGGACATAAGTAATCAGAATGAACGGCCAATCAGAATAAAAATGTGTCTTGTAATCAGAATATTCTGATCTGATTTAGCTCGACTGGAATAAATTAGTAATCCAAATAAGAGGAGTGGTTTAACAGCGTGCATGTAAACATTTATTCTGATGTTATTCTGGTTGTGGAAAACTGACCCGACCAAATGTGCATCTTATGACAACCTGGCATATCTCCGTCTGACTAATGGCTAATATTTCATGAAAGCACAATTGGTTGGTTAGCAATACAACATTTCTATTAGAAATTTAATTCAATCCAGTTTATTTATAGCACCAAGTCACACCAAACGTCAATTTAGGGCACACAAGAAAAAAAAAATCTAATAAATCAATCCAAAACAGCCAGCATATGGGGTTGAATCACTTCACCACAGTCTCCCATCCTGAGCAGCACAGTGGTGACAGTGGAAAGAAAAACCTCCTTTTTAACAGGAAGAAACCTCCAGCAGAACCAGAACCAGGCTCAGGACAGGCGGCCATCTGCCTCGACCTGCTGGGTTTGAGAGGACAGGAAGGAGATACAGATAATCCACTGATCCACATGTGTTTTTCTCTAAAAGAGAGACAAAGAAAACACGTTATTGATAGGACTTTGACAGAGCTCAAAATTTTTGAACCCCTTGATGATCGAAAGTGTAGGAACAGAGTTATTTAGACAAGTGCATGAAAAGCAGGAGAAAGAACAAAGAACGTTTGTTTATGTTCATCACGGAAGTAGAACTGTGTTTTTTAGGGATGGTTTACAACTCTGCGCATGTTAGTACTTCTATTTCTGGATAAAAGCCTGGTGCATGCTGGATTCATTAATTCTGTGCCCATGTAAACGATACAGTCAGATTATTTGATCTAAACACGTTTCAATCCGATCAAAGCATTTTGTGCATGTAAACATAGCTATTGACACACTTTGTTTTCAAGATTTGATTAAACCACCTTTATTTTCATCATCGTTAACAAGATGATCCGTTTAAACTCACATAAATATATGCACTCCTTCAACAAACAGTTTAATGGACAATCTAAGGAGCTGAATGAAAAAATAACAAAGTGGTTCAGACAGTAGATGAGTAAAACATTATTATGAATGTAAAAAATCTCCAATTTTTTGTCTCTCTTAAACTTATTTCACACACAAATTTATCCACCAATTAATACTAAGCTTTTAGGTGTCAAGTTGATTTTTGTCTTGACAGCTATATTTAGATCCTATCTAAATATAAATGCAGACACTTTTAACTCCCTGCATAAAACATATTTCCTCTGCCTACTGATTTATCCCGTTGAGGCTGAAAGTGCATTCCACATCTGCAAGCTGCTCTGAAGACAAATAATGGAAATCATATGACCGACAGTGCTGTAAAAATCAAATGGGGGAGGAGAGAGAGCAGTGAAAACAGAACACGACTCGAAATTTAAGATAACTACAATCAAACCCTGCTGTCGACTCACTTTTAGTTTTTGGATGTAAAATAAAGGAGGGACTGTGAATTTTCAGAAACCGAACTGGGTTTATTTCAGGGATGTGGACCATAAATCAAACCGAGCTGCAGGGATCTGTTCAAAGTAATAAATATTTACAGCAATGGGACACACTTGAGTTTAAATGAATGATAATTACAAGAAAAGATGAGGTTGGTTTATGTTCATGAGGTAAAACCGATGATTAACAATTTGGCATCTGGAGCCTCTAAAAGACCTTAAATAGATAATTTATTATTATCTCTTTTCATGTGGGATTCTTTAGAAGGGTTATAAAGAACTAACATCTTACCTGTTGCAGATATAGTAACTCTTTAAACAAATTCTGTTTTTAATTCTTTTTTATTCTGTGTTTAAATCTGATTATAGCTAAGAATAATCTCCAACATATAAGTTTAGACAGACAAGATCTCTATTTAAATTACTGATCTGCAAGGTGACAGGTGATAAGTATTCAAGCAAGGAGTGCTACTTTGAAATGAGACTTTAACAGTTTTGAACTTTATATTCAATGTTTTTATAAGTAGTGAGAAGTAGTGAGGTTTTGTCAAGTTGTGGATATTTTTTATAGGCTGGAATAAAGTAAATTACTGCACACAAATAATTTAAAGTAGACATATGATGCTATTAAATCCTTATTTTTCACATTTAAATCATTCAGGGAGCTGTATAAAGTTGAACTGCAACACTTTGGTCTGAATTCCTCGTGTTAACCTTACCACCCTTTTGCACCGCTTTTCTGGTTTGCGTCTCAGTTCAACTAGTTTTGGTGCTGTTTCTTTAAATGTGGCAGCACAATGGCTCAATGGTTAGCACCGATGCATCACAGCAAGAAGGTCCTGATCCCTGGTTTGGACCTGGGGTCTTGGAGTTTGCATGTTTTCCTCGTACTTGCATCGGTTTTCTCCGGGTACTCCGGTTACATAAGTTGCCTTCAGGTCCAGGCCTCCCTTGAAAAAGAGATCTGTGATCTCAATGGGATTTGCCTGGTTAAATAATGGTAAATAAAATAAAATAAATTCAAATCCAGACCGGTCCACTCCAGTTAGAGAGAGGGGTTTGTGGTTATTTAGAAACATTTTATTTATGAATGAATTGAAATATCTCAACAATGGAAGACTTGTCCATCCAGCCTCACATGTTGGAGATGACCAAATTCTAGTTGGTAAGTCCAAATCTTATTTGTTAATTCTGTTGCAAATATCTTAATGTAATAAATCAGAAAACATCATAGAAATAGAGAAAACTTAACAAGCTGAAAAATATGTTTATGTTTATTCATTTATTTAAAAACCAAACAATTTTATATACAAAATATAATAAAAAGAAAAATATAAAAAGAAAAATAAGAGAAAAATATATACGGTATATATGTATATCAAAAACTCAAAAAAAGTTAAATGAAAGGCAACAGAAAGAAGAAAAAATCTTATAATATCTGCCCCTTTTTTCCAAGAATAAGTTCATTTAACAAAAAAATCTATGTTATTAACAAAACAAAAGACAATATCATTTAATCCCCCTAGAACAAAAATTTATATAGATACACATTATACTATTTCATATTTCTTTAACAATTCAACTTTTATCATTTTCTTAAATGTACACAGTGATCCTGCATTTTTTACATCACTTCCCAAAATATTCCTTATTTTCATTCCTTGAATTAAAGTACACGGTTCCTTCAGACTAGTTCTGAATTTGGGTTTTACAAATAGCTCTGTCCCTTTAAGGTTATAACAGCTCTTTCTCTTAACAAAATTTGCTTGGATGTTTAAAGGTAATATGTTTTTATGGGCCTTATACACTCACCGGCCACTAGGTACACCATGCTAGTAACGGGTTGGACCCCCTTTTGCCTTCAGAACTGCCTCAATTCTTCATGGCATGGATTCA
>JAUBOC010000029.1:5756087-5770974 GCA_032275365.1 Anablepsoides cearensis | reverse complement strand
GCTAGGTAACTGTTATTGTGACATCACAATAACGTGGTTTGGGAACTAAACTGTTTCCAGATACCTAAAAATACATGGAATTATTGCCAAATAATGTCTGGGTGCATTTTCTGGTGTTTGGACTGCTTCTAGATGCAGTAGAGACCCAAAAGTAAGTTTAAAAACATGAAGAAAGTGAATTTTGCATAATAGGTGCCCTTTAACATTTGACGTCAGCACTGTCCAAGATGGCCGCCACAGCTAACTAACATTGAGCAACACAAACATAGCTATAACTCAGTCAGTTTTACAGATATTGATGTAAGAGTTAGTGTGGTAGTAGCTGAGAGTTATCTCACTCTGAGCACTTATGCATCTCATGACATTGTGTAAAGAAACCGTGATGATTTTAGTTTAAATCTCTTGCATGAAAGGTGGTGAGCAATATGCATCCCCTCCAATAACACTAGGCCTTGATTTTTTTTTTTTTTTTGGTCTGCTTTATTTGTCCAAATGTTTCCATACTTTAGGTTATATAAGGTTTCACCCACTCAACAGGCTCTGGGCTCTTTTGTCATATTTGTTTGTTACATAACTTGGCGAATGTTTTTCAGCGGTTGACAGGTCCGGATTGCGAGAGGGGCCAATTCAGCCTATATTTATCATTCAGTATTAATGGGGCCCTTCATAGATGTGCAAATGACTCGAGCCGTGCGCACTGATGCAACCATAAATCCATTTCAGATGAGCTCGGATCCAGAGAAGACGGCAGGATGAATTTTTTTACCAAAAAAAGAAAAAAAAAGAGCTTTAGCTCACATTTGTGCACTTACTGCGTTCGCAGAATTACATATTTTATGTGTTCCAGTCTTCATGTTTTTTGTTTTTCTTTTCCAACATTCATGTCTGTTTTTCATGCAGCTCTGCCCTGTGGCCTGAGGTCAGGGAGGATTGAATTTGATCTTTTTCTATAGTCTACTAGTGCAGCTTCTTTTAATTCTAAGGATTTACATATCAGGGGTTGTCGAATTTTAAAACAAGGCAAACACAAAATGAGCATTCTTTAAACAAAAATCTGACGTGATCGCTCAGTGATGGATGTTGAGGATCTGCCAGGTGATGCTAATCCAGAGCACATGATGAAATGATCATCAACAGCTGGGAGAACCTCTATAAAAGCAAAACGTTTAGTGATTTTGCTGCTTTAGGAACCTTCAGAGTGTTAATGCTGAGAAGTGAAGACGTTGGCTGTGACGGGAGAGAACCGCTTGCTGCTGCCCGTCATTGTGAAAAGAGTTCTAACGCCAGGAGAAATTATTCTCAAGTGGAAACCATTCGTGATTGTTGCTGTGATTTTTCAGAAGAGTGGAGGAAGTTCAGCCATTGTCATAAAACTTTACTTAGGGGGAAAAAAAACTATGCAAACCCAAAGAGCTCCTTCTCTGATTCTGCGGGTTTTGGCTAGCATGGTGAATGTAAAACAGTAAAATCAGAGAAGGACTAAACAAGCACGGCTTGTTTGACAAGGCTGTCAGGAGGAAGTGCTCTGAATAGTCTTTAAAGGCACAGATTTGGTTTCCTAAGTTGCATCTAAATAAACCGCAAAGCATCTGGAATAATGTGCTTCAGGCAGGACCAATGCAAAAACTATATGGGCTCTAATGTAGGATAAATTTAGCCAAAACCAAACTGAAGAAATCGGCACAAACATCTGATCTGTCCAACACGGTGGTGGAGGGTTGATGATTTGGGCTTTTTTCACAGACATAAATATTGATCTGATGTGGGTTTAGTGTAGCAGGACAATGATCCAAAACCAGGCAGAAATATAGTCCTTTTAGTCGAACCGTTAAAATACTGTAATGTTTAATCTGTTAGTCTCACTTAGTCAATATATGTAAAACTGACTAACCTATGGTAGCCATCTTTAATTTGAATGACTCCAAAAAAGTTGTTGATCCTGTCCGAGTACAGACACTGATGTGTTTGGATAGCTACAAATATTTCTTAAAAATCTTGCAGTGATTCGACAGAACACAAGCACTCACAGACATACGTAAAAACCATTATTGTCCCCCTTTGGCCAGTGGGCAATAAAGAGGCTAAAATAGACAAGAATGGGTGTGAAGCTGTGGCTTAAAGCTGACAGTGAGGGAAAATTCTACCTAAATTGAACTCAAATCTCAAGAAAAGTGGTTTAAAAATTGCTTTTTTGTGATGTTTTTGGTGTCTTAAAGAAGATGATTACTTCAGGTTTTTGATGTTAAAGATAGTTTTGCAAAGTACTGAATGATAGCGGGTAATTTTGTTTATACTCACTAGTTCTGTGCTAAAGGAGAAGCTAAAGATGGTGGATGGATGGATGGATGGATGGATGGATGGAATTTTTTCAATATGGTGACCCTGTTGAAAAATGTCCCTTTCATCTTTAAGCACTTTTTATTAACTTCCAAACCTCGGAGCAAAAAGATGAGTTTTAAACAAACTATTTCCTGATACACAAGTTTTACTCTTCAAAATAAAGATCCCCACTTGTCTGGAGTTCTGATCCAAAAAACTTCAGATGAACAGCCCAGAAGAAGCTCATTGAAAGCTATTTGAACACGTGGAGGGACAGGAGGGCCTTGTTGACAGGGATTAAGTATACTAGGCCCGCATGATGAAAAATACTCACATTTAAGTGTACACAGCATGAACGTCAGAATAAATCCTTAAAACTTTTATTTGACCAGGTGGGTCAGCTGTGAAACAATTCACGTTTAGAAACGAAGGGCCCTGCCAAAAGAAAGAAAAAAAAAGCTACTGCAAAGTCAACAGAGGAGCTGCAGAGCGGCCCAGTGATCAGATTTAATATGAAACAGAGGGGACGCGCTCTGCTGAGCAGTGGGCCTCCCATCTTTGGGCCCAATCACGCTGCGTACACAAGTGAAAAATTATCTTAGCGGGCCGTTTGGTGGATTCGCTCTGAAATGCGGAGGGCCATTTTGATCAAACTGTCTGTGACTCATTTCTAGGAAGAGGGGTTGGAGGGGGGGATAAAAATCTGGCAGACTGAGAAAAGTGGCAGAGGAAAGGCAATCTTAAAAAATAAATAAATAAATAAATAAATTTCGATCTTCAAGCTGCTGTTGAGAAAAATCAAAGAAAAGCTGCAAATCCCGAAAGAAGATGATCGGTGAAGGATGAAATTAATCAGAGGGTTCAACTGGAGGCAGGATTCTCATCAGGAAGATTTTTTTTCATAAAGGTTTGTTTGACACTGATTTGTGCTAGTTGACCAAATTAATATATATATATAAGAAACTTCTTAAAGGAATTCATATCTCTCATAATTTTTTACAAGAGTTTAAAGAGCCTGAAACAGTAAGAAAACCCCTCAATATTAAAGAAACATGACATAATACACATAACTTTATTCATTTTGTCACATAACTGTTATATTATCTTCAGGCTTTGGCTCGGCCAAAGTAAACAGGAAGTGACATCAAAGGGGAACTCTTTAAGAAAAGAAACTCTGTTTATTGGGCCAATATTATTTGAACTCACTCCGACTCTTCTTCATCTCTCTGATAGCGACTCAAAATAATCTAAAGAAACATCAGGTTCTTCTCTACAGTCTGTGTTGTCGGCCATTATAGCAGGGCTGGTTCTAGTGGCGGGGCCACAGGGGCATTGGCCCCATTTTAAATCTGATTGCCCCTGTCTTTTCACTCATCTGTCCTTCCCCAAAAACAATGACGGTGGCTGCAGTCCCACTTGCAGACATTCGCCTTTGACATCACTTCCTGTTACGTCACGTCAATATCTCAACAATTTTTTATTTTTTCTTATAAGTTATTATGAAATTATAGTCCTACAAATTATTACAAAAACATGATGTCACAGGGACTTTAAAGTTGAGATCTCATGATGAGAATTGACAGAGCTGTAATCTTTATTTATTTTCCCCAAACCTTAAAAATAGTGTTAGCACTCAGAATATGAGGCGTGGATCACTCTCAGCTACTACCACACCAGGCTTTACCTCAAAATCTGTCAATTGACTAAAATCTAGTACTTTTTGTATTGACTGAGCCTGATTTGCTGCGGCAACCATACTGAATTGACTCCACTACTTAATCAGCTGCAGGTCCAACGACAATGTTCAGCAAGTTCCATTAAAATCCAATGAATGTGATATTTTGCTGACACCGACAAGCAAAGGCACAAGAGCAAAAACATTATTGCCCCGTCTTTGTCGGTGGGCGATAAAAAGAGATGTTTGAGGGAGTGATCATTCCAACATGTGGAAGGAGGAGGAAACAGAGCTGGCCGTGTTCAAAACCTGTGAAATATCCAGAGTTTATGTGAAAGTGTCATTTTTACTGAAACATACCTGCAACACCACAGATCTGTGGCTCTCTCCTGCTGTTCGCTGCCCCAGACAGGGAGGAAATCATTTTCAGTTCATCTCCACCACGCTGAATTCCTGCTTTCAAAACCCACATGTACCTGTCTCTCTGGTTAACCCCCACCTATCATGGCCAGAGCACGCACACACACACACACACACACACATATAACCTTTCCACGGTTGAATGCATACAGGAATGTGTGGGGAATGACACAAACCAGAAAAAAAAGGGCCTGGTCTGCTCTCTGCCTAAAAGCAGTCTTTCTGAGCGGGCCATTCAGACCCGCCGGACAAAGCTGAGGCGAGATTTGTACTATACGAGGGGTCAAAGGTCGCCCAAAGCACTGACAGAAGTAGAAACCAGAGATGAATGCTTGTCTGTCTTCCCCCCCAAAAAACACATTCGCTCCAACAGGGGAAATTCATGCAACACTGTGACTTAGAGGAGAAGAAAAAAAAAACAGCACTTCCAGTAACATTTACTCATCATTATTTATCTCTTCTCACACAGGTCAATAGTTTACGGGCCATACGGGAGTAACAGAACAAGAGGAATGATTCGGAAACACGGAAATAATCAAAGCACATTAATCAGTGAACCCAAACACATTTAGCAACCCTATCGGCTGAGTTTTAGAAGAAGAAAAAAAGACAGAAAGAAAGAAGGGAGAGAGAAACAAAGTGTGTGTATGTGTGTGTGAGAAAGAGTTTAGGCTCGCTGCGCTATAAGCTGCTGCTCAGCCCAGGGCACAAGAAAAGAAAAGAACATCTCTTCATGATTAAAAGCACTGAGGACCAGGAAGGAAAACCGAGAGAGGAGGACAAGCTCGGAGGCCTCGGGGGTGAAGGTTCTCTGCAGAAACAAACCGAAGGCTGCAAGAAAGTTAAGCTGGGGCATGCACAGGGAGTGAAAGTCAACTCCAGACTTTACAGTCTCTTTTTTTTTTTAAATCATAAAAGAAAAAAGAAAAAAGACAGATGAGAAACAGATTTGAGCTGCAAAGAAACCAGAAAAAAATATATAAAAATTGGACATTTTATTTCATTGATCTCAAACAGTTCTGACAGGATTATATTTACCCAAACATAAAACCCAACCGCAAACATTTATTTTGTTTGTGTTTACCAGCCGTGGAAGAAAAGCACATTAGAGAGCACAGCGGCCCAGAAAAACCCAGAAACATCAGCGGGGTTTGACAAAGTAGCTCCTTTAATCGTCTGCCGCTTTTTTTCCCCTTGAATTCAGGTCAGAGGTATCATGGGTCACTGGAACAAGCCTGTTACCAGACCGGAGACAGGTAATTCATGGATTTTTTTTTTTTTCCACTTTGGGTCCACAGGGACCCCCCCCTGAAACCTCCATACGATAACATCCAAGTCCATTTTTGCAGTTTTTACACCTCACTTGCTGTGAGAATGACTTTCTAACAGGCTGAACATCTGCAGAGACCGAAGGACATGTTAATAACCAAAGAAATAATGTCTCAGATTGTAAATACTGGTGTGCAGGTTAATTACACACTCGCTAATGAACATTTGATGATATTTTAAACCTGCTTCTCCAAGACCACATTTTTATAATCTTTAAGATTTGGAATTTTAGGTTGCAAGTGACTTTTTATTCTAAACAAAAAATAAAACACATGGTCTTCAGCATTATTTCACTTTTAAAATTGTTTTATTTTTAAGCCTCTCAAAAACAGAAATATATGAGAAATAACCAGCACAACTCTCGCTTAAACCTTTTATTTTATCCATTCATCCTGTTCATTTGGAAAAAAAATGTTTACAACCTTTTTTTTTTTTTAAAAAAACTGTCAAATTTTGGAATTCGTAACTCGCAACATAAATTGAGAAAGGTTTGCAGAGGTGGGTTGGTCTCGGTTTCGTGTTGCATAAAGCTGCTCATTTCGGGAGGTGAAATCTTTTCTTTGAGTAATTCACCTGGTGCCAAGAAGTCAAATGTCAAGAGGTCGTTACAACCCTTCAACAGATGGAGGCTGCAGCAGGTTTAGGGGATTAAACAGCAGTGTTAGCGCTCAGTTAGCTAACATTGTTTGCATTCCACACAGAAACCAAGAGAGACAACCTGGGTGTTAGCCTGCTAGCTAGCGTTGCAGATTTTTTTGATACCAGTTAGAAACATTGTATGGTAGTTTTGGGACAAAACATTTTGATAGTCAAGTTTCAAGTATGTATTAAAACAAAAGCATAAAAGCCAGTCACAGGTACTGTCTAAAACCAACAGATTCTCAAAGCTAAGTTTAACTAACAGCGATGCAGTTTTCTTAACTAAACATTTTTTTCAAATCACTGCTTTATCAGTGTTTTATCAGCATGGGAAGACTAAATAACACAATAAAAAAAATAAAGGGCACTTTTCTGCTAATTAAACAGCAGCCCAAAAGTACTGTTAGCATTTCACGCTAAATCAAATGAATAATGCTACAACGTGTTAGCTGATGATAGCTTTGCATTACGGTCCATGCAAAAAAATAAAAAATAAAAAAATACTTTGTGTCATTTGAAACAGAAACACTTGCCTGCTTACTACACACCAAAGAACAATCAAAATGCACTTAAAATTTTTACTGTAACCTCAAAATGAAACAGACAGCATCACACTGAGACTTCTGCTTTATAAAAGTGGCATTAAAGAACACTTTGACAAATACATGGCACTGGAAGATGGAAATACAGAAACAAGAATAATAAAAAAAGTACATTATCACTTATTTTAATAAAAGGCCAGATCTTGTTCATTGAAAACCAATTATACAGTGTTCTCTGGTCTCTGAGTCCACTCGGTTCTGGTTCTGGATGATTATAGCATAACTGAGCTGCCGGGCAGAAACATCCAACAAAAACACAGCCGAAGAAAAACTGATGGAATCACCGAAGATTACAATTCACTCTGAAATGACGAAAGTGCTGAAATGTCTCTGTGCCTTATTTGCTCTCAGACATTTCTGAGCTGTCAGAGCCAGACTGAGGAAGATGAGGAGCCTGATTAGGGCAGGTACAGAACTCCTTCAAGTCTCTACTACACGTCTCACACCTGAGTTAAGAGGAGGTACTTTTAAAATATAATGAAACAAAAGAAGTCCCAAAGTTAAAATGTTAAAATTTTGACATAAAAAAGATGATCCAGGATTAATGAAAAGACACATTTCTCTTTTCTAATTACAACAAATACTGTATATCAAAATGACAAATCTTACATTAGTGTTTTCTTTTCTTTCCTTTGGTTAAAGGTTAGACATTTTTTAATGTAAATGATCAATTTCAGATTGAGAAGAAACTTTAGAAATAGTGTAAACTCTGGTCTGTCGCTCCTCGTGGTTTGGGAGATGTGTCGGGTCCTATTCTCTGTCGATGTAAAAATACTGAAAGTGTAAAAATGACTGCATGACTTTATCACCTGGTCACTCCGGGTGACAGGTTCTAGCCAGTTTCTTGACAAGTTTCATCAGTCATTCTTACTGGCTAATTTCTTTCCCCCCCTCTTCTTCCTGGTAATGAATACATTCTCCCTTCTTCCTCGGAGTCCATGTACAAAGTGGGTCACAGGGAGAAAAAAAGTCCAGACTGCTTTTGGACACACTTGCACACCTGTGTGCTCTATTCACATCCAGGATAGAAGGCAGAGCAGCTAGAAAGTCACAGTTGCAGTGCCCTTGTTTTGAAAGGTCATTGTCTGGATACTGGAAAGGATTTTTCTCTGATGTCCAGCTAAAGTCACTCCCATGTGAAGCAGATCTCTGGAATGAGGGGAAACAAGAAATCATTAATTAAAAAGGAATGTGGACCTTTTTTCTAAACGTAAAAAACTAAAACTAGCTACAAGGCAGAAGGTGAAAGCTGTAAATTGAACAAATATAGGAGTTATAATTTTAGATAAGTGAAACAGGAACTGGAACTGACTGTGCAGTGATTTGGGCCAGCTGATCCATGGAGTTGAAGCCCGCCTGCAGGAAGCTGTCCTCATAGCGCTCCATCTTGATGGCCCTCAGCCATTCCCCGATTGAAGAGCATGGCGAGAGGGCTAAAGGTGCACGCTGGTCCAGCAGGGGGTAGGACGGCCTGGAGGACAGAGTCCACAAACAAAGCAAAAGCTTACATTCACTGTCACCAAAACAGCAGTGAGCAGCTTAAACGTGTCCTCCAGCAACATTCCGCTTGAAGAGCGGAGCTACAATCTGAGGCCCAGTGACTGACGGGGACAAACAAAGGGATTTGTCAGGGGCGGAGTGACTTCAGCTGCATGCAACCAGCTGACAGCCAGAATGCCAGTGAAGGGAAATGGGCACAGCAAGTGGCTGACAGGTCACAGCAGGACTCTGAGGTAGTTTCTCAGAGTGGGCAGTAGGGGGTTAATGTCTGCACTGTGACAGTCAGAACTTTGAATGGACCTGAAGAAAGAGACATTAAAGGCCATTTCAACACGGAGCACAAATATTGCTGGCATCATCTTTGAGTTAACAGGACCATCTGTCACACTGACACAACGATATAGATCACTTTGGCAGTAATGATGCTGATGCTGTCATTAAGATGTACCAACTACAGTGAAGGACAAAGCTGCCATAGAAATGCATGTGTTAAAAACAGACGACACAAAAAGTGACTAATTATGTTTGAATCTTAGTACAACATAATCTGTGTGCGAGACCCTTCAGAGTCACGTCAATCATACCAGAGCTGCACAGGATCAATTAAAGATGCTTCTTTTCTACATTTAGCTTGAGTTAAAGGGATGTTTGATTTGTTTCAAAAGTTATAAGCAATATCTTAACTACTGTAGATAACTCAGAGTTTAATTTTGGTCAGATTGATAAACTAAAGACTAGTCTGAGCAGGGATTACTGTGAACTTAGAATAGTACCAACCTCTAAAATGTAACCTTTACATTGTTGATAATTTCCCATTAGGTTGAGGTGCCCCAGGCTTTGTCAGAACTGCTACAGCTAGCTTTGCTTTGCAAAAACAAAACCCCCAAATAATCCTACTGAGTAATGAGAAATTTTATCAACATGGCAGCAATCCACTTTGAATCCACAGTTTCAACAAGACAATTAAATTGAACTATTTCTCCAAACGAAAGTCAATCAAAAAGCTATAATGTTCGTAACCCCTCTATGGAAATCCTCTTCAAAAATATCTGAACTGCCTCTTTAATGTGGTATAAACAACTCTAATTGGTGTTTGACTCAGTAATTTTTGGCTTTCATAGTAAAAAATTAACTTGCCATAAATGTATTAATGTCAACGAGGAGAGGATGCAGCATGACCATAAATGAGACCAAAACACCATTAGAAGCTTTTAACGTGGTTTAAATGCATCAGATTTTTTCAGCTGTCAGGAAAAAAAACAACATGACTGCAACACATCCATTACAGGATAAACAAAACGGATGGTCTGATTTAGACTGTTATGGGATCTCTGATATCAGATATGCTACAAAACATATTAAGATCTGGATTTCTTAAAGTGGTATGTCACATAATAACATTAAAAACAAGAGAATTCACATTTTCTGCAAAAATGCAGTGTGAATGCTTAATGCTAAAATATTTTTGCTGAATAGCTAAAAAAAGCTGTTCTAGCCTAAAAATAGCAACAAAAAAGTAGCTGAAATTAGTCCAAAGAAAAAAAAAAGACTTAAAATTAGCTAAAAAAAAAGTAGCTACAAACACAATAAACAGCTGAAAATAACAAAAAGCAGCTCAAAAAGCACAAAAAGCTTAACAGCAGAAATAAGATAAGATGCACAAACAAGTTGAAATTAGAAGAAAAGGGGAGAAAACTAAAATCAGCAAAATATAAGCCGAATGGAGCCGAAATTAGCACAAAAAAGAGAAAACAAAACCAGAGCAAAAGGTACAAATACAAGGGTTTTAAGGATGCTAAAGACGGCTCCATTCATTTTCAATAAGAAAAACATGGCTAAATTTAAATTACTTCACTCTTACCCTCCTCCTTCCTGAGCAACTATTTTTAGCGATGCAGGGTTGCGAATGAGTTTGTCCAGAGCGCTAACAAGGTCCGCGAAGCGAGGACGAGCCGAGCGGTCCTTCTGCCAGCAGTCTAACATCAGCTGGTGTAGGTGGGTGGGGCAGTCGGGTGGAGGGGGAAGCCGGTAGTCTTGTTCTATGGCATTGATTACCTGACAGGGAGACAAATGATTGCTGATCAATTTTTTATTGTTAGGAATTTGGTGCAAACAAGAGGAAAACTTAATAATCAATGCATCCAAATTCAGTCAATTTACAATTTAAAGTAAGATTTAACAATTAAATGAGTGACTTCTGCAGTCAGAGACTGTTTAATGTGTTAAATTATGGATAAAAATGCTTAAACTCACATCCTGGTTGCTCATATCCCAGTAGGGTCTTTCTCCAAAAGACATGACCTCCCACATTACGATGCCATAGCTCCACACGTCGGAGGCTGAAGTAAACTTTCTGAAGGCTATCGCCTCCGGTGCTGTCCAGCGGATGGGAATCTTACCTCCCTGCACGGAAAAAGTAAGAGTTGGCTGTTGTGAAACATCACGTCACTATTTTACAAACCATGAAATAGCATTTTGACGAATGTCAGCTGAGGACATTCGGCCGTCTCACCAGGGAGCTGGTGTAAGTCGGGTCAGAGGAGTTCTCCTGTAAGAAGCGCGACAAGCCGAAGTCCGAAACCTTGCACACCAGGTTGCTGTTGATCAGGATGTTGCGGGCGGCCAGGTCTCTGTGGACGTAGCTCATCTCTGCCAGGTACTTCATGCCCGAGGCGATGCCGCGCAACATCCCCACCAGCTGGATGGGAGTGAACTGGCTGTCATTCAGCTACAGGGAGCAGAGAGAAAGAAAGAAATTCAGCTGGAGAATAAATGACACAACACTGTGTCTCACACGGTTGACAGTTCATGTACTTCGTGTCAAACTGACCCGCAGAAACGAGTCCAGCGCTCCGTTCTCCATAAACTCGGTGAGGATCATGACTGGACAGCTGGCGGTGATGATTCCCTCAAGATGGATGATGTTGGGGTGCTGAAACTGGCCCATGATGGATGCCTCGGACAGAAAGTCCCTCCTCTGCTTGTCCGTGTAGCCTCCTTTCAGGGTCTTAATTGCTACGTAGTTTTCTTTTTTCCCGGGGACTTTCAGCCGTCCTCGACACACCTCCCCGAACTCGCCTGCAGCGCCACAGACACACAAACGCACGTTAGAGCCGCTTTCTGCAACATTAAGAGAACGGCTCTTGTATTTAACGAATGTAAAGTTAGCTTGAAGCAAGCGCTGCCCTTTTAGTTTAAAGGAAGGACAATACTGTTGGTAACATATTTATCAGTTAATTGCTTTATTTCTGTGACTGTATTGAATTTAGTCTGATAAAGAAAAGTCCACACGGGTTCAAATGACTCTGAATCAATTTAAATGAATAAATTAGATATAAACTAATAACGTTCTTTCTAAAAAGAACATTCCCAATGAAAAATGGGGGGAGGGGAAAAGAGCAGCCTATACAGAGTTCACAGATTAGTGGGAAAAGCTTGTGGGTGGGGCGTACCAGCGCCGATAACCTCCTCTATCTTGACAAAGGAAACATCAATTTCCTTGGCAAATTCTCGCACTGCCTCATTAGGGTCCTCGTAGGTGAAAGGGTCGATATAAACCTTGACCCCTGGGAGAGAGAGACAAACAGAGTCGTGGGAAAGAACAGGAAAGAAATGTTAGAGAACTGTGAGCAGCAAAAAGACCGGCGCCATTAGAAATGATTTTTTTTCCTGATGTGACCAGGCTGTAAATCAGCTGAGGTACTGTGTGCGTGCCCTTCATGCGTTACCTTGTCCAGTAAAGTACTGGTTGTTTTTGTCACTCAGCTCTGGATCTTTTATTCGGCTGTGTCGGCTGCAGGCAGAAACAGGTCAGCATGAATGCAACAGGATTGAGGACACAATGATGCTTTAACTTACATTTTTTGACAAGTATATCAAAATCTTTACCAATCCATTGAGATGTACATCTAATATGTGACTATTAGGATGATACAAACACAAAGGCTTAAAACTAAAAACATAAAAAAGAAACTTTTTCCCCTAAATTTTCTATTTGATGTTTTGACAATGATTCATCGAAGGGTCGTAAAATATTGTGACTAATTGACAAATCTGTGAAATACTTCACTAACCACAACCCCCTAAGAGTCGTAAAGTGATAAAGTGTTTTGAAGGTTGCTCTCTGTTTAAAATACACCCCCATAAATTCGGTTTGGTATATTTTTCTGCCATGAAAACTGCCTTGTTTGGGGAGGCCTTTGCTGGCCCTAAACAATCCTCGGAAATCTTAGGAAAACACAATACAAGATGACTTGTAACGGTGAACATCCGAGCCAACCCCTGCGGGTCCTGCTCTTTGACACAAGCGGCTCCATTATAATTCTGCTGGCGCAAACTCATCCTTTACAAGACTGTAACAAGCCTGTAGCTACTGGATCGCTGCCTTCCTCCGTTCCTTACCCTCTCCCACTTCACAAGCCGAAAATAGCAGTGAGCACCACCCTCAGTTAGTGGCAGATCTGGGCCTCGGTGGCTGGCTTTTGTGAGTGTGTGTGTGTGTGTGTGTGTGCCACAAGGTCACGGCTATTGTTCTCCTGTCCTGTGGAAACAGGGTTGGGACGCCTGCATCCTGTCTTTCCCTGCCCTCTACCTCTATCGTCATCTCTCTCTTATCCCAGTGCAGGCACTTTCTCACTTTCCCGCAGCCGCGATGGCATTCAGCACTATTTACTCAAACAATGAAGCCTCGGGAAAACGTTCTAATGAGCAGGATAGCTTTTAGCTGTGTAAGCGAAAGCCATCATGTGCGTCGCTTTGTGTCTGAGCTGCTTCACAGAGCGGGTTGAGGTGTGGAAAAATGGTGCAAATCCATTGTTGATAAGATACGACGTGCATAAACAAAAGAACAAAGTGGTGCAAAATGGCAAAATTGGGGTCATGGTTGTTATTGGTTTTCGATTTCCCCTCTTTTCTTCCACGTATCCTGTTGTTTAGTCAGCATCTTTCCCTTGCAAGTCTATCTTCTTCTCAGCCTCTTTTCCTTTTCCCTTGTTCTCACCGTATGCAGTAGGCGGCCACGAAGACGAAAGTGACAAGCAGCAGCATCCCAACAGCGATAAGGATGCCAGGTACCAAGAACTGGGAGGCAGAGTCATATCCTGAAAGCCAAAAGAGACAGCGAAAGAAGAAATTAAAATAAAATGGATGCAAAAAATGAGAGAGTTCACACTGAGAAAAGTGCAAGAAAAAAAAAAAAGAGAGAGATATTACAAGAATTTATTTTTTCAACGGGCTCAATACAAGGACACTGCCTCACAGTCAATGAACTCATAACAAAAACTGTGCATGAACTGAATATCCTGATAAGAATGTTAAAAAATAAATAAATTCCTGGGAACAAAACAGGGAGTTCCAAGCGTGAGACTTTTCGTCAAGAGCAAACAAGAACATTTTACCATCAGGCAGGGTGCGGAAGACAGCTGCAGAACTGAAGCTGCCATAACCAGCCAGGGTGCGCGCCCGGACCTGCACTTCATACTGAGTGGCCCTGCGGAGGTCTGTCAGCACCACTTCGTTTCTTTTACTCTCTGTGTACAAGCACTGATTTTCACTCTGTCTCTCCTGCCAAAGCAAACACACACACACACGCACACACACACAAAAAAAAAAGACTGAACTCCACATACAGCTGGAGAAAAAAAAAGTAGCACACAGATGTAATAATATCTGTGCTCAAAGTAATCTGAATGTTTACATTAGAAAGGGACATATCATGCATAATCCACGTTTTTAGCCGTTAAATACATTTTGTTGTGTACCTGGAGTCCCTAGGAGTGCAGAAAATCTGAATTTAGTCTCTCCTGGTGCTGCGTTTGGGTCATATTTTTCAAGCCGTTCAGTTTTCTCTCTTTTCTAGGATGTTTTCTGAACTATTTTGTCACCATATTTGCAAGGAAACTGCTAAATAAGGTCTGGACTTATCAACTATAACTTGTTCGTCTTTATTCTCCTCTGGCTCTAACATGTAAGCCTGGATGGACGTGTCTTGTGTTGTTGGCATATTTTAATTAATTTGTAACTAAAACATGTCTGAGCCAGTATTTAGTTGTAAACCCCTCTATCCAACACCTCTGGAAGCTGGAGGGGAGACGTGTGGGAAGCAGCATTAAAACCACTTCTGAGACACACATCAGAAAAGGGGTGAAAGAGGGGCTTGTTTAGTTACAATAAGGAGGAATTCAGACTGAAGCCTTGCAGTTCAACTTTATATAGACCTCAAATGAATGATTTAAATGTGAAAAGAAGGATTTAAATGCATGATATGTCTACTTTAAAGTGCCTGTGACATGCCTACCCTTCAAATACAAAAAGTCAAAGAAAACATGTTTATACTTAAGAAAATTGGCATAGTACAGATTATTTTACCCATTTTGTCACATAACTGGCCTATTTTCTTTTGAAT
>JAUBOC010000029.1:5744769-5755987 GCA_032275365.1 Anablepsoides cearensis | reverse complement strand
TTCTTCACATGCAAATATCTCAACAACCGTTCATCTCAGTGACGTGAAATTTGTTTTGCAATATGTTATCATTGTTACCTTTCCAAACACGCATTCATGTTTTTACAAAAATTTGATGTCACAGACACTTTAAAGCCTTTGTCTGACTGATCCTGAAAGAACATGAATTCTGAGTATCAATAAAAGGTGTTATAGTTACCTTCTCACAGTAGCGTAGCTGATACTGCAGGATGTTGTAATGTGGCTGAGCAGGGACTGACCAGTGCAGAGTCAGGCTGCTTTCTGTGGACTCGCTCTTCCAAATCACAGACACCAGCGACGGCACTGCACAGATGGCAGCAGATTTATCAAATTCGCATTAAACCGGCGACTGCTTCTACCTCCACAGCTGCACCGCTCACCTTCATGGCTGGTGGTGATGTTGATGCTTTCGCTGGCTGGCTCCTTGCTGCTGAGCGGAGACACGCCGTTCAGCGCCTGGACCGTGAAGGTGTATGTGGTGTGAGGCAGCAGGCCCCACACCTCCACCCTGCGACCCAGCAGGCCGTCCTGCGAGGGCCGGTAGCTGACGCTGTCTCCGCACGGGAGGCACGAGCCCTTGGCCGACCTGCAGACGGAGCACCTGATGGCGTAGCTCAGGTCCTTCCTGCCGCCGCTGTCCACGGGCTCGTTCCACTTCAGAGTGAGCATGGTGTCGTTGATCCACGGGTCAAGGTTGCGTGGAGCGGAGGGAGGTTCTAGAGGGGTGGAGAAAGTCACATTTCATTGAAGTTTAGAACAAGTTAATCTGTTGCTTTAAATGTTTTTTTCTTAACTTTACAGCAGCAATCCAGTCAGTCGAGTGTTTTCTACATGAATGTCATTATAGCCAATGCTGCAGATGATAATTACTTTTTTGAACGAGTAGTTATTCTCCAGGTATCACATTTTCTTGCAAAACAATAAAATCCTATTTCACCTTTAAGCATCACTCCACAACACTGTAAGAAGAGTACATACGTGTTCTGTGAAGTGTCATTTTGCTGCTGCGTTACCTTTTTCCATCAGCCAGGGAAACCACTTATTTACAATTTTACATAAAACTGAAGACATTTTGTTCAGTTTCTCAGCAGAACAGAGCTCCTGCAGCACCTCTGCCTCACAGGAGGAGCGGCGCGTGTCACAGAATTTAACCGGCGCAATTACATTCATCTAAAAAGAGGACGATAATGATCGTCGTCTGAAAACTGTAAGAAGATAGCTATTGCCTCAAGCCAAGCATAACTAAACAGACAGACCACTCGGGCACTGTAAATCAGTATCACTTCCTGCCAAGGAGACAGAACTTTGTCACCGAGCCTGCGGGTAATTTCGGTGCTAATGGTGTTCTCATCGGAAACTCAAGTGGGACAACATCACACTCAATCAGAGTTCATGCTAATGCCGAGTTCAACAACACAGAATGGGATTTTTACCCCCCTTCTTTTAAGTAATCAGAGCTCGCTTTATTGATACAGCTAAAGCAGTAAAAATAAGGGTTTTATACATGAGTATAAAACCCTTATTTTCCGGGGTAGGGAAGAGGATGGTTTTCAAAACTTACAGATGGCTTGGTAGACTGGAAATTTTGCATGCAAATTGAAAACATGTAATGTGAAGATTTGCATTGGCAATCAAGAACAAAAACAGAATATATAATTAAAAACAGGCAAATTAAAAGATAAATAATTAAGATAAAGACTTCGCAATTAAAGTTATCGCTAATAATAATAATAAACTGGTGGATGTTTCTTCTCGTTTGTATTTAGATCACGCCTGCGGAGGATGGAGTGAGTCAAAAACCTGATGCTGATCTTCACATTGTTTCACAAACCCTGTTTTGAGGACATTCCAAGAGAGGGCGCCTAATTAAAAGGTGCCTCCCATTCACACATCAGAAATGCTTCTGAATTGGAATTCCTGAATGCTCATGGAGGTGTCACTTCAGACTTTCAAAACTTTGGTTGGAGAGGGAACCCTGCCCCCAGCAACCTGTCACAAAAACATGCATCTCAAAGCTCAGCAGTGGGACAAAGGACACAAAGAAGCTTGGGGGAATCCTGACTACATACCACCAGAGAAGAAGAGAAATACCACCAGATGTCCAAAGAAACAAAGCGAGAAGGAGCAGAAGTTAAACTGTGATCCTTGAGTGACTGGATGGTCGCTTAGCTCCACCAAGTTGCTGTAACTTACTGGTGCACGGGGTCTCTGGGGTGTCCGACCCGGCGCGCAGGAACTCGGGGCGACACGCGCACACCGACGCCCCCCTGGTGGTGGCCTGGCTGGATGCTGGGCAGGTCCTGCATGGTCCCTCCGTGCCCGACTTGAACTGACCTGCAGGGCAGGCTGAGGATGACAGAGCAGGAAATGAAAAGAGAGCAAATGATACTTTTATGCAAAGCTGTCCCACTCCTCTCGTCAGCAGAGCTGGGTCAAACCCAACTTGCAAATACAGACTTTTTTGTGCTGCTAAGGTGGCAGATGGTCTTAGACTGATGGACAGAATTATGTAATGAGAGCTATAAATTGAGAAATAATCACAGTAATGAGGCTGATGCTAATAGTCAATTTAGAGAAAATAACCTGGCTGTCACTGACATCTGCCCATCAATGGAGTTACCTGCTACATGTATGAACAATAACATCAGATACTTGAAAGAAAACCCTTTGTTTATAGTTCTAGGTTTGTTTCATGGGAAAACCTAATTTTATGGCACCTAAAATGTTAAATGGGGGATATAATGTAATTTCCAGCTACACTGTTCAATTCTATACCACAATCAAGTAACTATGTTACCTTTAGCTGTTATGAAAAAGCTGAACTGATAATTAGATAAGCTGAGTCAATTAGTTGTTTAACAGTAAAACAGCTTGAAACAAATGAGTCAAATCAAATCAAATGATTTTAAATTAACAAGGAGATTGTTCAATTTCCATTTTAAATTAATATATCTTTTAGAGACTAAATCTTTCAGCTTCAGCTGCTCTCCTCTGAAAGGTTTACCACAGTGAGCTATTTGACAATTGTTTTACGACGGATGCCCTTATTGACGCAACCTGGCCTCGAACCCACAGCCTCAAAATGATCAGACCGCGGCACAGACCACCAACCTACTGCAGCCCCCTTCATACGCAACTAAATAAATGCAGGATAATAGCCAGTAGCTGTAGCCAGAGTCTGAACCTCTGCTCCAGACGGCTCCACATTTAAACCGACTGTATCGCAACATGTGAACATGTCACTGTGACGCCACGTACAGTCCAAGTGTTTACATTCTGTGCTTCAGAGTGGCAGCTGAAGCTCAGCTGCTGAGACAGAGAGATTAAAACAATAAACACCAATTGTCACATTGTTATAGTCCGGACCGACACACTTCTCAGGGTCGACACTCCTCTGACTGACATTCTGCTGCAGGAATTTCCCACATATGAGAACAATTACTGATGTGTGGGAGTGTGGCTGCAGCGAGTTATTAGTTAAGACAGTTAATTAGGACAAGATCGAGGTCGTAGCTTAAGTGTTTTTGAGGTCTTTTTTTGATGTAAGGAGTCAAAGCGAACACTTCCTGGTTCACATGCGGCCTATATTAATCATCACGTAACAGTTCAGAACATTCAAGAAGTTCAATAATAAATGAATATTCTAAAGCTTATCACAGGCAAAAAAAACATTAAATTTTTTAAATCACAAAAAGCCTTTGAGTAAAAGTTATTAATAATTTAGGAAAACCTAAAGCAAAAGTTCAGATGTAATGCTGTGAGATATGAAGATATGAACAATAAATATCTTACCTGTTTATTTTCTGAGCCTTGGAAGACTTTTATGTTTTGATGTTTGTAAAAAATGTTTGATCTGATTTACTGATTTCTTTTAACCTAGATTTTGTACAAATAGATAGGTTCAAAAACTTATTTTCACCTTACCTATTTTAAGAGTTTATCTTAAAATCTAGAGACTTAAAAAGACTGTCAAACATTTTAATTGTTTTAAAAAAAGTCAAATTTTTTAAAACAATTACCAACACAGAAATACAGCCCTGTAATATTGCTCTGCTTGTGATTTTGTAATTTTTTTTATTTTGAACTTAACCTCAAAGTTACAACTCAAATCAAGACATTTAGAAAATGTATTCTTACTCTTAAAGAACAAATAGAATTGTCAGATCAGACTTTTACATGAATCATAACTTAAAAAACTACAGTTGTTGCATCTTTAATAGATCCACCAGCCATTAGAGACCCATACTGAACTAAAGGTATATGTTAAAGATGTAGTTTAAATACTTTAATGAACTCATTTATAACAGCATCCATAAGTTTTACATCAAATGGGTGCAGTCGAGTCTAAAACTATACATACGCTCTCGGAAAGATAATGGCGTAACAGCAAAATGAATTTAATTCTAAACCTAGATGTCAATTTCATTTCCTGAAATGACCGGCGTATGAGGCAAATTAACTGCCCGATCTCACCATGAAGGCAATTTCCCTTTATGGCCTAGTGAGTGTTTTTCCTCACAGCTCTCCTCAGTGACAGAATGCTGGAAATGGCACTTCACCAGAAGCATAATGTTAGAAGTTATTCTTTTTTTTTAATGAAATCATTATACCTCCCACAGAGATCAAACTGAATCTTGCTTTCAAACGCAGACAGCTAAAACCACACTTTTTTCTGGAGAAAATGTGGCATTCCTTCATGTGTTTCTTTGTTCGTTGTGCCGAGCATTTGTCTGTGGTGGTGTGATGTGCTAAGTGTGTGTTCAAGTGTGTGCACACTGGGAGTGTTTGTGCACGAGGCATGTTAATTGGACTCATTAGACAGAGCTGCAGCACAGCTCCTCAGAGAATCATTCTGCTTCTTCTTTCTTTTCTTGTGTGCTTTGCTTTGATGTTCTCAAACTGATACAATCTTTACCCGGAGCACCACCTCCCTGCGTCGCTCCCCTCACCTCTCCAGTCCTCCTTTTTCTCCTATCTCAGCTGAACCATGAGCTGCAGTGGTAAGCCTTTGACCTCGCTCTTCCTTTTTGATATAAGAGCTTCTCCAGCTGACCTTTGCCTCCGTCCCCACTGTGTCACCGCCGTTCCCCTGCCTCATTAACTTCCTCTGTCTCTCATTTCCTCTCAAACTCTTCAACCCTCCATGAACCTCCACCCTCGTCTTATTGTTTTCTTGTTTAGTCTGCCAGCTCTGATGCCTATGTAGGCGTACAACATATGTGAATTCATTTAAGTGGCTTAAATAGGGTCCTGTCTTACCTGTGCAACGTGTCTGTCCCTCAGCTGGTTCAAACCCAGGAAGGCAGGCGCAGGAAGTTGTCGGCTGCCCCACCCACTGGCCGTCTTCCCCGCAGAAGAGCTTAGGCGTCCGAGATCGGGACCCCTGCTGAGCGGCGTGCTCCACGCAGGAACCCTGCGCCTCCTGCACCAGAGAACGGGGGACGGTCTCGGGGAAAGACGAGAGCGCACTGACCAGAGGGGGACATTTCTTGAAAAACACCCGCACAGACAGAAGGGCCATGCAGGCGCCCTGAGACTGGAAGGCCAAGTAGAAGCCTCTCTTGCTCAGAGGGCCGAGTCTCAGAGTCTTCACGTTGAATTTTCTCTCCCCGCCCTTCCTCAGTAGGAAGTCTGCAGCCACGGTGTCCACCTAGGGCAGGAAGAAGGAGAAAACGTTTTGTGTAAATTCAGCACGCCGATCTGAGGCTTGAAAACAACAGTGGAAGCTTTGAATAGGTCGCCCTGTTCTATGTACACATTGTGAACGCTTTAAATTATTGACAGTTTAGACTCATTCACTACATTCCTAGCTCCTTTAAACTACTATAGGTAGCATTACAGAGACAGTTTAGGGACTAAAATCAAGGCGCAGGGTCTAAAATTAAAAACAGACTCCACAACTAAATGTATTTAACAGCTAAGAAAGTGGATTTTTCATGATACGTCCCCTTTAAAATTCATTCTAGGAGTTTTAGCTATTTAGCTATGAGACTTTTTTTTTAATTTCAGAAGATACACAGTCAAAAGAAACTGTTGATTGTGTGCAGAAAAACTAATTTAAAACAGGCTTTGCCTCCACATTGCAATATATTAATGTGGATAAAGAATAAAATTGATAAAATGTCTTCAGTAATAAATTATATAACAACATGCAACTTTTTAGTGCCTGTGAAATGTGTAATGAGAGTAAAGCAAAAGCATATTGGAATGAAAAAAAAAAATCTATTTTAAAACATGCTTTCTGCAAAAGTCTTGGCAATTATTCACAATCCTGATACTGTCTATCAGGCTACAACAGTAGAAAATGGTTTTAAAGATGTGTGAACTTGTAGGCTGTCTAAATGTATAAGAATGTATATTTCATCAAAGTAACAAAAAGTTTATTAGTAGCTGGAATCCTTATTTTTGTCCATGATGAGAGAGTTAAAATGTAAAATGTAACTTCTCATCTTTTGGCCTACAGTTAGAATAAGACATTCAAGTTTTAAAATTTAATAACTACTCTTTGGTTAAGCCTTTGCTGTTTGGCAAGTTATTATTTCCACACAAGCTTTGAGGTAAAAATATTAAGTTTAAAGTACAATCGAGAGAAAAGTGAGTCAGAAAAATGCTTTTATTGATTTGATTGTGACGGATGGTTTCACTCTTATCACATGAAAAACCAAATACTTCATGACTGCAAATTTAAAGCTTTTTTTGGTTCGTTTTCCTTAAAATAAAAATTAAAATGACTTTCACAGCTGTTTGATTTGAAAAATAACTATTAAAATATTGATGTTGGCTCTATTGATTCAACATATATTGGGGCAGTAATTGGATCTCCTGAAGCAAATAAGGGAAAAAAAATAGTCTTTTGAGGTTAGAGGAGTGTGTAAAATGTAAACTTAAAAGAAATACGTATGAGTGTACCTTAGTGTAGGGGTTCTCCATCCAGGGTGGGAAGGTGGCTGTGGCCTCATTAGAGTCTGCCTGGTAGTAGTAGAGGTTAAAGGTCTCCTTACAGCTGCGGTGGTGCATGCTCCTGGAGGAACACTCCATCATGGTGAATCGCAGCTCCACGTAGACGTGAGTCGCCCCTCGTCTCTGGATGAAGCCACTGCGCAGCCACTGGCTCAACGAACTCTCAGTCTGGCAGACCTGAAAGGTCCTCACGCTGTCTTTCTCCTCGTCTAAACCGCTTACTTCCTCCCACTGAGACTGAAGAGAACAAAGGGTTGTCAAAAGCGCACGTATAACAGACGTCTTACCCTGAATAGTTTTAATTCACCTGTAAAACACAACCACTAAGGTGCTTATGTAACTTCCTACACTTATGAGTCATAACACTGTTGCAGTTCTTTGTTGTTGTTACTTTTATTTTCCTGTGTGCAGAGAGTCATGGGACAATTTTTGGCTTTCGGTGGATTTTGATCCTGCTTAAACTTAAAATCGAGTTGTTAAATCATTCCTCCCACTGGGTCGCGGCACAGCTAGTGGGAATCCAAGTCTCACTTGTCAAACAAGGCACACGACTCGACACAGCATCCAAGACGGATCTTTCACCCCTCAAACACACAGACTAAAATGCTATCACAAATCTTCATGAGGCAAAAACTTGTCTCAGAAATGTACATTTGCTCGGGAGCCAAAAAGAACTGGGGGGGAAAAAAACAACAACAACGAAAGAGTGCTTTACTGTGTGACTGCTGAGACGACAGTAAACATGTTCGCCATCACAGTGTTCCCAAGAGCAGGAATCAAGGAAGAAATTAACATACTTTGGACAAAATTTAGCAGATTTGCTGAAGTTGAGGCTCAGAAATTCAGTTATGTAAATATGTAAATCTTTGAAAATCCATTTGCACATGATTTGTGGAGAGAGGCAGGATACTGGATTGGGTGAATTACAGAAAGCGAAGCACACAGCGCCAGGTCTGAATCACTTAAAGGAAGAAAGTCCCTCATAATCGAAGCAAACAAACATAAACACACAGGTAGAAGCTTTATCTGTGAATTAACATGTTTTCAGTGATGGAGTTGAAAACTCATCAGGCACCTTGAGCTGCATTTTTGTCGAAATTTCAGGAAGCAAGAAAACGCAAAAATATTCACTTTTTTCCCAACATGAAAATAAACTACTATAAGCGCAGACACACACTGTTCACCCCATGTTAAAACTTCTTTAGACTTTTAGCTGTAAACACACTGACAGGCTGCAAGTTGAAACCTGGTGATTTCATTAAAATGATTGTCGTCATGTTTTTACACCAGAGGGTTCTTAAGAAAAGCTATATTTATTTAACATGAATTATTAATGAAACTATAAATAAAAGTTATAGATATTCCAGTAGTTTTTGTAACAAAGAAGCCAGACTGATGTATCAGGATGTCAGAAGCAACGAAAAACATCTTCTATAAGAGAATCAGTGTCCTTTAATACTAAAAATAAAGAACCATATGGTAGCTCTTTTCTGTCTTGTGTTTTCTTGACGCAGACAACTCTTGGCGTCTTTCCACCGTGACTTGTCATCAGTGACTAAATTACTGTTTGTAGTCTTTTATGTTGAGAGTGGGGGGGGAACAACAACCACCTAGCCACATTTCTGACAACGCAAAGCTTTTGATAAGCGACTTCAAATGATAATGGCTGAGCTTAGTATTTCAAGGATGTCAGCGTCTCTTGCTTTACATCTCAATCAAAACCATAAACACATTCTGTCTTGCCCGGCCCCAGAAATCTGCCCTCCCGGCATCCACGGTGACTGTTTTTCTTCAGAGACATCAGCGAGCCGAGCGGTTCTGATCACCAACGCTGCTGGCAGAAATACCACAGCGACCACTCTTCAGCTGATCGAATTACAAATATGTCTTTTTCTGGCAGCGGAAACCAAAATTGTGGGCAGCTAGTCACTGTGACTCCAATGTTGATGGGATATATCAAAGCATCTGCTTTCAATATACTTAAATGGCACAGTCAGTTTGGTGTTTGCTTTATGCTGTCAGTTCCTTGCCATATAAGGGTTTTGTTTATGAGCAAAGTAACAAAGAAACAGCTGAAGGCCACAGATCTGCAGTCATCACTAGCTTTGTGTTTGGAGTATAGATAAAGGGACGCAGGGGTTACATACCTCTGATCTGTCCTGGGAGAAGATGGTCCATTTAAGATCAGATGTTTCTGTTTTAGTGTTCATCAGGACCTCTGTGAAAAAGAATAAAACAAAAAAACATGAACCCATAGGCAGAGGGAAATGAGCAAATGACATGTTTTAAAGCTCATTTACATTCAGAGAAACAAATCAAAATGACAGAAGGAACATATTTCAAGTCCCAAGTCCGCTGCCAAGTATGAGCCATGGCTTATACTGGGATTAGAGTGGAAGATGGAGTTTCACCAGTCAATTACATCCATACAGAATGTTTCCACTACTCTTCGAAATGGTCTTTCCTCCAATGTTTGTTTTTATTCCCCAGCGTCCTCTCTGCTCGCAGCGACGTGCCATGCCTGTGGTCACGCCGAACCTGATGAGAGGAGCCTGCTTCTGTCCAGAGCGAGCTCAGCTGCAGAATCCACCACACTTGCACGGACACATACACACTTACACATGCCAAGATTTAAGTCCTTCCGGTCACAATCTATGATTACAATAGGATTGATTTTTTGTTAGCTTTTGAGAGGCATCCTGGCTTGCTCGCAAAACAATCGGAGCGGTTCTGCAAGATTCAGTATTCCAATAAAACCCCAAGACCCGAACCATGTGTAACATGAGACACGCTTTGGTTCGAGTGAAGGGACTTCTTTTCATAGTTTTTTTTTTTGCCTAGCTATTTCATATTTATGCTGGTGGGATGATGTTTCTGTCACAGGCTGGCTTTTTAAATCCTACCTGTTCCCTGAAGAAGCCTATTTCAAGGGTTGGGTGGTTTGCTTTTACCAATAAACAAGATTTAATGTGGTCCTGATCAAGGAGAGCGCCTTCATGAAAATTGATTCTGGTTGGAGCTGGGGGGGTGTCACTGCAGGGTTATCACTGAGGTTATTAGGGTGCTTTGTTGAATAAGCTACGTATATAAGACCTGACAGGTAAGTCAGCATCCCATAATCCCACAACGCACAACACTAACATCGCAATCATAAAACATCTTCTGTTGTAAAGAAAAATATAATTTCAACAGGATTTTGGCTTAATAAAGCAAACAAAAATTAATTTAAATCAAACAGGTTTGAAGGATAAAAACAGAAAAGTACATCTAAAACTGCTACATAGTTGGATATCCTGATTTACTTATAAAGCATTGCTATTTGGGCTTTGGCTTACAGTGGTGAACATTTTTTATATGACAAATTAAACAATAATAAAAGAAAATCATTAGCTTGCAGCCTGAAGTGAAAAAAAAAACTCTTTACATCTAAAATATTTTTCACGCCACATCCACAGATTGATGACCATGACTGTCAATGCGATAAACTCTGCTGTCAAAATCATTAATTCATGATTACTGTGTAAGCTGGAGATATACAGTACTCATACAGTGTTAGAATAAATTTTACACATCACTGCTCTGCAATATTACTTGTAGTATTTTACACACACAAGAAAAAAAAGAGAGGGGGGAATGCCTACACTTTACTTATTTCTGTGTTCCTATATGACACGAGAAGTCACATTCAGCTCTGAAACACAAATAAAACACACATGAATGCACATACATAAAAAAAAACCCTTAGATGAAGTAGAAAGTGACCCGAACTTCCCGCAGAGATAAATGTGGCAGTTAAAGCTACAGCTGGCCTGACACAGATGCTGGTTTACTCTGATGAACATAACTGCCGGTTAAAGATCAAGCACAGATAACGTCCTGAGTGAGCGAACTTCGCCTTCGGGGCTGAATTCTACACCAATAAAAAGGCATATTTGAATATTAAAACTGTAACTCTTTTGACTGAAGGGGAATCAAGCTTTTCCTGTTCCTTTACGGTTTTATTAAGAAACATTTAGATCTTAATTTCCATGAAGATAACGACAGAGTAACTCAATTATTGCGTCGAAATTTGTTTAATACGGGATATATAATTGCAACATGAAAATATTCTCAGCACCGCCTACCAGAAAAAACAACAGATGCTCATAGAAAACAAAGAATCTGACTCATTCCCATTTTTTTCCCTTTTCCCTTTATTTTCAACCCCTTTCCTACATCAACATAGCAGAGCACTTTT
>JAUBOC010000029.1:5710601-5735096 GCA_032275365.1 Anablepsoides cearensis | reverse complement strand
CTTCTACATGCTTTGCAAGTGGGAAAACCTGAAAAATCAACAGTGTATCAAATACTTGTTCTCCCCACTGTATATTCATATTTTATTTTATATTTATATTATTTATAAAAATCTATTTTGGGACATTTTAAATTGATTCTGAATCTTTGTAAATGAGAATCACGATTCTAATGTAAAACGATTTTTTTGGTGCACCCCTACTTCCAGCAGGAATATTATAAACTCTATTTCTCTAAACTAAGACTGTTTTAACAAGTAAGATAACTGTTGATATATTTTCTAAAAAACCCTATTTACAGTATAAAAAGTGTTTTTTAAACTATCAGGAATATTTCTAAACTTTTTGTATAATTTACTTGTAACAAGATCAAAAGCCCAAACATTCACTGTACAAATGAATATACAACAGGTGGCAAGTTAAGCCTTTCTACAACTTGGATACATCCTTCAAACTTTCCGAAAGCCCCTCTAAACAAAAACAATTTTAAAGTCTTCACAAAATTTACTATTTATTTTAGGGGGGGAAAAATAGCTGAACATGCACACAGCTTTCAGTGACTAATCTGCAGTGGGAGGTGGACAGCTTGAAGTCAGTTCTGACTCCAGCTAAATAAACCATCTAAAAGGTTGACACATCTAAGTAAGGATACAAGAGAACTGACTCTGTGCAAGAATTTTCTCCCTTACTCCAAGACGCCACACTGTTTTGTATTCAAGCAACAGCAGACACACTGAGAGCTAATTTTCTTCATCAGTCCACGCGTTGCTTTCATGAGCCGGCAATTGTGCGTCTGTGTGGTGGTGACCGATATATCTAGGATGGAGAAAAACTCATTGTCGAATATAAAGCCAACTGCACGAGAACAAAGAGCATAATTTTTGCCTTCTCGGAGACAGACACATCTTCTGTTCAGCAGGGGGTGGATTTTGTAGCGTTGAAATGGCTTGAATTTCTAAAATTGCACTTTAGACCAAACTTAGCATGAATCGGAAACTAAGAACTTTAGATGGTAATCGCTTTTGATAGTGATCTAAAAGCTTGCATGAAGACAAAATGAAAAGGAAAAAAAGAAGAAGTTGAGCAAACCTAAAAATGGGACACCAAGTTGTAGGGGATAAAAAAGGTGTTTTTAATTGAATGGATCCTCTCCATTTTAGAGCATGACTGTCTCTTAAAGCTCTTAGCTGTGTGAGATGTAGGAGGGCAGGAGGCGCGCAGGAAATGCCTCTGCCATGCTGTTTATAGACGAGCCCACTTGGTTCAGACCTGTATGTGCAAACAGGCCCTGAGAGACATCCTCAAGGTGTGCGAATGCACGAAGGTGGACACAAATATGCAAGAATTCTCAAGATTGATGTTGAACCAAGTGTATTGCATTTTAAACACCAGATGTAGGTCAACCCGTGACGCAGGGAGCAAAATATCCCAGACTCAAATCAAGTCGAGTCTACTGATGGCGCACGCTTCAAACTGAGAAATTTTTACATCAAGGCTGCTTTTTTTTTAACCAACTCTTGCTTGTTCACCCTCGGCAATCTAACCACGCTGTTGTTTCTCTTCCTGTAAGATTTCATTCTATTTTTCAACGAAGCAACAATAAAAAAAAATAAATCACCATGCACATCACAACAATGGAAAGCCTCACAAAGGATCTTTTCCCAACAGAATGTTCTGTCTGTGTGCTTTGAATAACTGCAGTGATGTGTGAGCAAGATAGATGAGAAAGACGGACCTGAGATACAGAACTTCCTCCCTGTTGTTGTCTCCTAATTAAAGGTCTGTTTAACCCCTTTGTTATAATCACACATTCAACCTTCTGCATACGTCTCAGAAATTTGGCCCCGAGAGTGAGTTAATAAAGAATGCAAATAGGCAGCATGCACACTTTGCTCATTATGCACAGTGCTGATGTGCACATGCACGCAGCCTTCTTGTCCTCTTAACACTCGCACTTTCGTCGACTCACGCCGGTCTCCCCGTTTCTCCTTGACTCACTTCAAAGAGAAACCCCACCATCCTTCTAAAAAAAATTGCCATTCTCCTTTTTTTTGCTTATGGCTGATAGGCTGTGGCCTCATTCCCTCAACACTGCAGCCTGTCCTCATTGTGTCCCACTCTCAGAGAGAGAAGCGTGTGGGTGGAAGACAGACTCGCTCTCCAAAGTGAATGCCTGACGTGGATGGATCTCTCCAAACTGAACCATCATCCACCTGCAACTTCCAGCTGCCACATGCATCCTTCTCCGAAAGAGAGAGAGAGAAAAAAATGGAGAGAGAGAGAGAGAGAGGCATGGACTGAGAGTACTTGTGGCACTCGGATGCCTGTTTAACTCTTGAGGAAGCTAATCATCGGATTGAGGTGCTGGGGATGATGGGCGACGGGCTTTCAGAGAGTGGGGGTGGGGGCGAGAAGGGGGGGTGCGGAGAGGAGAAGGAGGGTGTTTTAAATGCAAATCCCTCTCTTATAAAAATTGGTTCCATTTAAAAGGATTTCTGGGAAACGATCCACATTTCCATGGCAGGGGAGACAGTCAGCAAGAGAAAACAGCATAGCACCAGTCAAACATCAAGGAGACAGAGGACGTAAAAAGAGGAGCAAGAGAAAAGGGTACATGGGTGAGAAAGAAAGGATTGAGGCTCGAGTAAGGCCCTTCAGATAAAAAGCGTCCCTTCTGTATCCGTGACACTTAATACGGTTTAGTTTATCCTGAACAGCATTATGGTGCACTTGTGCTAGTTTGTACCACGATGATGTCAGAAGGAGAAAGAATAAACAGAATTTTGAACAGCACAGCTTTAGATATCTTTTTTAAAGGTTAAATAAATAAATTAACAAAACGATAGAATACAGCACAGAGAATTAATAGAAGATCTTTAAGAAGCCCGGAAAGAGACACTGCAGTGAGAAAAGCTGCTCACTTTAAATCACACAAGTTATAAAACTGTTTAATTATTTGTGCATTTAAATGTACTATTTCTGTTTGTATTCAAATATTTAGTGCTGGTATTAAGGAGAGTATTATGTATTTTTCAAGCATGTAGTTCAATTCCATACCACAGTCAAGTATCTATATTACCATGAGTTGTTATGAAAATGCTTGGCCTCTGTTTATTTAAGAACCTCCTACTGTTTCCAACACTCCCACTTCAGCACAGTTTCAAACAACACTTCGAGGGATGGGTGCTCTGTGGAGCAGGAGCTCAGCTGCAGACTGAGCTCCAGGGAGGAGCTTTTTACAAATAGGTGCCCCTTTAAAAGCAAAATATTAACTTGAATTTTTTTGTTTAACACATTCCCACAAAGACACACACCCACCACCATAAACACAGGTTAAACACTGTTTAGCATGACTTTGCCAGGTTTATGGCTACAGGATGTGACGCAGTGGTGACATAAAGTCTGTGCAAGCTCCTGTCTGCGCCATTTAAAACCCTAAACAACAATAACCTTCAAACTGGATAGCCACAGCTAAACAGAGTTCATCTGTAATGTTTTGTAAATGGTATGAGGGAAAATGTTCGTCACACATGGAATATCAGGCGCCGCATCAACACAGCCGAGTTCGGCTTCATGCCTTCTTGGGTTTCACTGGCTCGTTTCATTTCTGAAAGTTCATGTGTATGCGGGATGGCTTGATAATTGTCTTATGAACAGTCAGAGGCAGCTTATGGACTACTCTATCTTGTCACAATGTCATTTGGAGCACTACTGTGTCATTTATTTGAACTACTTTTTTTTAACCAAGTTAATAATATTTGTTTAACTAATACATGGTTCACACGCCAAGATTTTTAAATTATCGGTTGATTTTCAAAACCTGAGAGGCCACACACATTGATAAAAAAATCATCGGTATAACAGGGTTGATCCTACAGTGTGTGGTGTACAGCCACACTGCAAATAAAACCTTGCAAAATCTTGCAAAACCACTGAAGATCAAACGTGACTTCAGAATTTAAACATGGCTGATGAGGAGGAAGCAATGATGGAGTTTGTGGACTATTTTTAACAAATTAAAACAAGAGACGTCTCTGACATTCACTGGACTTTTTGGTGCTCCATGACAGCTTTGTCTTCTGTATTTTGGATTCCTCTTCATGTTTCTGTCACCTCGCTTTCTGATTGGCTACACGTCACATTCAACATCGGAGAAGGTCCGGATGTCATCCTGAGCCAACTAGATCATTCTTAAAACACCACACATGGCAAGAATATCTGATAAGATTATCTTTAGAGCCATCACAGTCACCACATTTAGTAAGCAGTTTGGACTATAAGATGTGTCACTTTTGTGAATGTTGATTTCTTTTTTTTTTTTTTAATGCAAAGATAAAACATTTGCACGATTTTAGGCTAAGTGGATCTTAACATTTAGATTGTCCACCGGAAATCAACCAGTCAGCGTCACATAGAATGAAAATGTTTGCAAATAAAAAATAACATGAAAATTTTGAGTTCTTTAAATTTAAAATGTTTATTACATCACAAGACTGTTTGTAAAATGAACTTGGTGTCTTTTGATTTTCCTTTGGACCACCAACTTAAGGCAGTGTGAGCTCAGTATTCAGAATGGAAGACTGAACGTGCAGCTTTTCAGGAGCCAAACAAAAAGCATTAATGCCACCTCTTTTGTGTAGGTGGGTACTTTGGGTGTAAGAGAGAGTAACATGGTACAAAGCACTACAGCTGTGTAAAGAGAGCATGAAACAGGATGGCACTTCACTTTGCTATCCATCTCCAGGATCTGAAAAGTGATGTGGATGTCTCTCATCACAGCAAAATGACAGATCTTACCTAAACAAATTTCACAGGCAGCTGCATTCTCATGTTGCATATAAAATAGAAAAAGATGACTTGTAGAGAGATGGGTCTTAGCAGCTGCAGGAACAATCCATAGTGCAGAAGACATAATCCCAATTATTGACAGGGTTTGGAATCAGAAACAAACACTAAAATATTCTCAGGTAGAATTAAACTTATGCAGTTTTGTTCAACTTAAGTGTTCAGCAGATGCATTAATAGCATCATTCAGACAGGGTTTAACTTGACTAGACATGCCCTCTTTAAGTTGTCAAATCTTTGGCTGGCGCTACAACTTCAATCTTTGCCTAAATAAGTCAATACCTTTTAACAAAGAATAACATGAGCACTTCTTGTAGACAATCAAAGCTGTCTTTGCTGTTGACAAACTGGAGTTGGATTTTGCTCAATCATTCAAAATGAATTTAACCTTATTTTAAATAGATTTGCAATCAAACCAATTGAGAGGAGATGAGGTGAGGTGATTCTACTGCAAACAACTAAACAATATCAACACGTAACCAGTCCTCTAAAGTGCACTAGGTGCTTTTTTAAATACATAACAGATTTATGTGCTAATCACTGGTTTACGTAGCAAAACTATAAACTAAAATAAAAACCCCAGGTACATTTATAGGGTACAATCTGCAGTGGAAAAAGAAGAACAAGATACCAAAGCTGAGGAAAGTCAAGCCTAGCTGTGCAGCAAAGAGGAAATGAGATATTACAGATTTAATTAAAGTTCTGTGCCACTTTTTCACCTCAATCCATCTAAAAGGAAACAGATGTTTTGCTGAGATGGAAAAAGTCAAAAAAGCTACAAAATAAAAGAAAATAGACAAGAAAAATGACTGTAACCTATTTGATCGGAAAAAAAATACGATCTTTATATTATTACAGTAAACAAACAATGCTATAATTCTTCAATGCTGTCTAAATTGTTTTCATTTGCAGATGAAGGAGCTCTTTCATTACTTAATTACAGTTTAACGCCACCCCAGTGAAGAGTGGCGTACTGGATAATAAGATGTGTTCATTTGCATTTTCCCTTTCCTGATTTTCTGCTTATTTAGAAAAACTCTGCTCTAAATAAACGTATCAAATGCAGGAAGGGAAGCCTTTCCACAAACCTGTTACACCTCACACGGATCCATGGAGGAACGGTTTGCACGAGCATGCAGAAATACCTTCAGTTAAGGCAAATTTGAAAGAATGGGATCATTTTTTGAGACAATGCTGGTATTATCTGAAGCTCTGGCTCAGAACAGGAAGGTAGGACTGCAGTGCTTTTGTCACTGGCTGCATTTTGCTATTGGTAACAGGAGAAACAGTATGTGCAAGGAATAAAAAGGTGCCGAGAGAAACACAAACCGGGAGACTTTATAGGTTACGTCTCAGCGTGGGAGGATAAGGGATCTTTAGAGCTAACATTTATAAAGTCAAATATGCTTTAAATTTGTATTAGGTCTTCATTAGTGACAAGAATTATTAATACTTTGCAAAAAGATTATGCAGTCTGGGTTTAATGTGTTGGTTCTACTCGGCTGCGTATTATACATTTTTCATATGCAAGGGAAGGCAGAGAAAAAGCCGTTTCTGTCCGTGCCAGGGAGGGTGGCCCACGTGTGGACTCGGTACAATTTTCTACCCAAAGCGCCTTATTAATTTCCAGCCAAAGCAATTATCTGATCAAGAGGTCTGTGTTTTAATCTTCATAGAGACAGAAAGAGAGAGAAATCCACGCACCGAACAAGCAAGTGGTGTGTGTAAGTGAGTCATTTATCCCTTAGTTGGGAAAGGAGGAGAGATTTGGCAGCACAGAGCTTCGTCTGCCCTCCCATCGGTTCATTATAGAATTCCCTAATAGGTGGAGAACAAGGGGGGGAATGATCCGGAGCGTGCTGACAGAGGAGTGGGCCGCTACCCAAGACACGAAAACCAGACGTCTTGTTCACACTTGGTAAGACGCAGATGTTCTGGAGTCAGTCGACAAGACGCTTTAACCTCTTAGCTCTCATCTATCTGCCTGTTTACCCACTCAGCGGTGCACCTGTTTGGAACCGCCATGCTGTAAAACTTTAGAAGAAGGTGAAACAAGGCTGAAATGACAGGGACGATTTGTGGAGTTCGAAAGGTTCGGGGGGTTGATTTTGGGGAACGTAGAATTCTTGCAAGTTTGAGAACTAACATGAAGTGTCCGGGAAAATCCCAAGCTGCTCTCTCGGACTACAAAGTCAACAAGTCTTTCCCTCAAAGAATTCAGCCTCTCAGTAGCTGTGGTAACTTACCACCGTCTCCTCATGGGCGTGTACGCGCAAATCCTAAACACACACACTGAATGAGACCAACGGTGAGCTCACACACACACATGCACTGCATGTTTACACAGTGCACGGCGGGCGGACAGAATGCACGTCTGTGGAAGAGGAAAGGTCTGAATCCTCGAACCAGACGCGGCTGACAGATTTGTGGTTCCTGCCACAGAAGATGTGAAGTCAGGCGTGTTCACGGTGTTCCTGTTTACACCAACTTTTGAGTGGAACCAGCGTACGCAGAGGTTAAGTTGTATTGTTCAAAGGATCATTGTTTTCACGGCAAATTTGCCTTCTGTTTCAGGCTGGGGAAACTACCAGGGTGGGGAAAAAATGGGATTTTGGTGACTAGTCAGAGAGCTGAGAATGTAAAGTGTGCAGCACAGAGGAAACATCTCTCTAAACTGCTGTGTACAGGGATAAAAACAGCCATGACAAGGAAAAAAAAGCACAATGGCCAATAAAGAGTAGCATACACAGCAGTGGGTTACCTTTAAAAGTCCCACATTTCAACAGCTCCTAAAACAAACAGCTGTGATTCTCTGATCCCTAACACACGTAGGCCTATTACTTCCAAAGACCATTTTTTATCAAAGCCTCCTTTTTTTGCCAAAAAGATGTTTCAGCATCATTCTCAACAGGCTCCAGTCATGTTTCAGTTCACTCCAACAGTACTGACGCTTTCCTTCTTTTGTGTCTGTTTGAGTAAGAAAGAAAGAACCTCGGAGTCTTGTTATTTGTCAGTGACACTCATTAGTCCACCCTTGCATTAAGCAAATTACCCAGAAACTGCCACCGCTGTTATGCAGACGACGTGGAGCTGTACCCGCTTGTAAAAAAAAAAAGAAAAGAAAGAAAAACCCTTTTGAAAATGTGTTTTTTCTTCAGCATTGTGTGAGATAATTTCAAAGCGTCTCGTTTCTCAAAGCTGATTTAAGGCAATTTTCATGTTAATGGCAAGACAGCTTCCAAAAATGAACATAAATTATAACCCAGATTCTACATTTGTTTCGCAGTGTTTGATGTTTGTCTCCAGAGCTTCTTGGTGAAACTAAAAACAGCCAGCTGTTCTTGCTCTCTGCATTAACCCAATACAATCTCACAGGGGCTGATCTTTGACCTGAATGTTTTAGCACTGATTAGATAATAAGATTTGGGTTTTTATCTTAACAGCATCCTCTCTTTCGGGGGTAAAACCAAATATTTCTAGCAAAGTAAAAAAACAAACAGGAAATAAATCAAAAATTATAGTTATAGTCCAAGTTTACTGTATATGACTCAGGTTTCATAAATAACTTTTCTGGATTTTCTAATGTTTTGGTGATTTCAATCCACGTTGGGACTCCTTTCAAACAAGTCTAGGCAGCATCTGAAGAAGGAAAAATGAAGTCAGACTCACCTTCCTCTGCAGAAACCAGGAGAATCCAGTTAGAGATGATGCACCCCAGCAGCAGAACCGTGCTCTTGTATATCAGCTCCATCATGGTTTTGCTACAAGGTGGTAACAAACTGATAAAAAAACCCCAGTGGCTCTGGAAGCCCCTAGATCTGCAGCTCGGTCCGCATTTAAAGTGGGGCTTCTGAAACTAAAGCTTTCTGCTTTCTTTCACCACAACCTGGGAAAGTTGTCCAACTTTAGAGCCTTTTTTTTCCTGTGAAACAAGTCCTCACTGCATAAAACTGAAGCGTTGAAACTCAACTCCCCACCTCGGTCCTTCTGTCAGCACATGGGGTTCATGGTTGGAACTTGGACGGTCGGCGTAAAAAGGGGCTCTTTGTGCTCCTCCACACCAGACTTCTTCCCCCCCTGCGCCGCCTCAGCCCGATGACCGAGCAGGCTGAATCCACAACCAGGGCACCTCAACGCATAGCTGGCACTTCCAGAGATAACTATCAACCCGTTCATGCCTTTTCCAACATCTTCTCGACGTCTTGCTAAAAAATAATGTCCAAGAAAGTCAGCCAGTCCTTTTAAATTCCTTCAAACACCAAAAATATTAGGCTTCGGGTTTGTTTTTTAATGTGGTGGCGGGGATATATACACAGCGCGACAGGTTCAGCCTGGCCTGGTTTAACAGGCAAAATGAGACTAAACAGAGCAGGAAAAGGTCTGGTTTGTTCGCGCGGTGAGTTCACAAACTAAAAGGCTAAACGGAGACATTAAAAAGTTACGTGTTGAAGTAGCTCATGGTACTTGCCGCTGGAAGCTGGTCACCGAGGACTGTCTCCGCATCAAACCCGGAGTCGAATGGCACCAGTTTTCCCCGCCCACCCTGGTTTCCATGGTAGCAGAGTCAGGAGGAAGTGTTTAGAGGATCTGTTTCCGGCAGAGTCCTTCAAAATAAAACAATAGGGATTTAAAAACAGTCCAATAACCTGAACCAAAACGGATTTAAAGGGATATTTATTTAATTATTTTTAAAGTGATGTTTTGTCTAATAGTTATCAGTAGTTTGCATATTGTAAGCAGTTTCATCAGTCACAAATGGAGAAAATGCCTGTTCAGGGTAGCCAAACAAGGGTCCGCTTTACAGACAATTGTAAAACATTTACGACCTGTGCTGGCAAGATGAAACAGAATGGGCAGACTGTTAATATCAATAAAGTGTAAATATATTTTTCAACATTTTTAGGAATTAAGATTGGCATTATCTAGCAATCCCAGTAACTAAAATCGCATAGAATCTCCCAAAATCAAGCTTTATTTTGAAGTTTTTCTTCTTTTGATATCCATCTCCATCCACCCATACATACATCTCTTTCCACAGCCACCTTTTCCAGCTCATTAAATAGATATACATTTAGTTATTTATTAGAAGGCCTGAAAAACAAGACAAAATGGGTCGTCATTTGGCTATCCATTAGTCCAGCCAGGGCAACATCTACTGTCTGTCATAGCTGATAAGGTACAGATTCTTGACATTTATTTAGCAAAACATTATTTTAGACTTTCCCTTTAAAACTTACATTATTTGTTTTTGTTTTATCTTAATTGTTTTAAACATTTGCATACCCCCCCCCCCCTATTTCTTTAATTAAATAAAACACATATCAAAGGAAGCATTTAGTGCTACAATAAACTAACTTAAAAATTAATACAAAATGTAATCAAATTAACTTTAACATGATTTTGAAACACAGGTGCATGTTTCATTTATTCAGTATACAGTATACAAAATACACTCAGATTTTGACAATTTCTAGCTGAGAGTTTGTCACTTTTCTAAACATCTCAAGGCTCTTTTATAAAATATTCATTTGTCAGTTTTTAAAGTGGGCTCTGTCATTAACCATTAACGCCTACATAACCTATTCTGTTGCATGCAACATGTTTCATAAAGACGTACTAAGCAAACCTTTTATTTTGACAACACACTAACATAACTTCCGGTGTTGTTTTCAGTGTTTCTGCGCATCTTGACTTAATGAGCAAAAACAATTGCAAGCACAGGCATGCTGCTTCAGGGAACTGACTGCAATGATTAACCTTCAGGTAGGTGATGTTTGTCAAAGCAGCTTTTTATTTAGTAATTTTACCACTCTAAAAAAATAAATAAATAAACTTATCACTTTAATGAGTATGCACACACAGCATGTATGTTAAGCACTGTGAAAACCAATTAGAGGGCAAAAACAGATGAGCCTTGTAAAATGCTAATTATTTTGAATCATGCTAAAACTTATTCAGTGCATTGCATGTGGTCTATTAAAAATATCTCCTATCTTCCATAAAGCTACAAGAGTTAATATTTAGATTTTTCGCAAATAAAATACATTGCATTTTTGCAGGTTCACTGTTTCAAAGTTTGTGTATTTCCTGACAGCTGTGTAAAAATGTGAATATTCTCTTTGCAGCCAGTCCTTCTGAACCCAACACAATTATGATGACAGCCATGACATTACTGATTCATTGCATCAGAGTTGCAGCACAGCCTATTTCTTATTTAATTAATGGCTGTTTTCCTGTGGGAGCTGAATGGGATTCCTTTTTTTTTTTTTTTGAAGAAAATCCGAGAAAGTTGCCAGCATAAACAGGAGAAAAGGCTAATTTTAGCTTCGAATCACAAAGTGTAAATAAGACATTTGCAATTCAAGTTGGGTAACAAGGTCGGAACGATGCCTAATTCGGGCAAGACCAGATGAGCGTTTTTTCCTTTCCAACTAGAAAGAAACATTGTTTTGCAATGAATGTAAGGATGAGAATCAACAATTTTTTTGTTAATTTATTCATCCATAAACCACTTGTATACACAAAATGTATACATTATTTTAAAATATAACCCAAAAGTCCAGTAAGCCAGGATGCTCGATGTTACATGGCTACAGATCTGAAAGATATGATTTGTATAGTAGCTGACCTTTTGGAGCAGACCGACCCATCAGTGTGAGAAAACAAGGTTATTTGTCAGCACTACTGTATTTATTTTTGCTGCAGCTGTGTTATCAGACACCTGAATATAATCTCTGCTTCACTGATTGTCATGCAAAGTTAAACTCCAGTAAGAATGCAATACTTTGACTGACAGGGAAAAAAAAGACCCACCTCCTCCACACACACAAACACACACGCAAAAGAAAAAGTTTACGCAGGAATTAAATTTTTAATTCTCTGCCTGTATCTCAAACAAATTGTCACTGGTGAAATGTAATCGTGTCACTTCAGACGATCTGATTTCTTTATCACTCGCAGCTGAAAGGTGACGGCAGATAATCGTGTGTTTGCACGCCGCGTATGTGTGTCTGTCGCTGAATTATCTCATGAACAGGGCAGGTTTTAATGCAACTTTTAGGAAATAAGGATGTACATCCACTGTCTGTTTTTATTGTTTTGGTTTGTCCCTTCTCCAACCTTTGTTCCCCTGTGTTGTCATCCTGTTCTTCTTCATTCAGTGTCTGCTCCTTCAGCTCCTGCCCAGCCTCTCTCTGCCCCTGCTGCCATCATGTCAGATGTTTCCATTCCTTTCATCAGCCCCTGTTCTTATTTACTAAGTTCTCACTTCCTCCTCAGTTGAGCATTGTGCTTTCCTTGATTGTTTTTTTTTTTTTTTTTTTGTAAAATTGCTGCCTTTTTGTTCTGTTTCTTTAAACACAAGCTCATCCTGTCAGTGACATCAACTGACCTTTGAAAACCCAAACGTGCCTACAAATCAGTCACTTTTAAAGATATTGACCTAAACCTTGGTACGATTGTAGCTAAGAGGCAATCCCAGTCACCCACTCTGTAAGGTGTTTGCTTAAAAACATTAGTATTAACTGGTCAAATCAACCCTGTTTGTCTGGGAGCCCAATAACTCATGAGCATCTGAACAGATTTTAATGAAACTCTCAGAACGTAATCATCTAATGTACATCTGATAAACTGTTGAAGTCAGTTCATTTTCATTTGGCCTCGCAGTTAATTAACATTATCCAACAACGCAGTTAGTTTAACAGATATTGAGCTAAAACTTGATGTGGTAGTCATGGAAAGTCATTCACAACACATTCTCTGAGAGTCATGACTCATGAGTTTTTCATTTAAATGATTTTGTTCTTTAAAAAAAAAAAAAAAGCTAGGTCTGTTGCTTTACTTATAAAAAAAGAAAAGAAAACCAGAAAGGGACTTATTGGATTTTCTATAATACTCCATGTTTATTTGAAATATTTTTTTAAAGGATATTATGACATGAAGATCCAGCTGCATCACAAATCACCCTGTAATCAATGTTCCATTGCCATTTAGGTGAGCTACAGCTGGTCCATTAGGGGTTGGCCACGTTGTACAGAAAGGTGGTTCTGTAGATGTAACGGCACAATGAGTTACAGCACGAGCTGCAGACCTTTAACAACCCTAATTTATAGTCAAAGGGACAGAATAGGAGATGGGTTGTAATGAAAGCTGTATGCTGTTTGCAAGCCTGAAACAACTGGGATAAATATCCATGAAGAATCTCTTTGCCTGAGATGTTCTGACACAGCGGTGCAGGAGAAACAAACACTTCAGCTTTGATTTTCATATCTCCTTTCAATGTTTTATTTGAGTTTGTGTGTAGTTTTTCAGTAGCAGCAGCAGTTTACTGACCACAGATTATTAAAACCCCAGTGGTGCTTTTAGTCCAGATGACACTTCACATTGTTACGGGTCTGATAAAGTGGGTTAAGGACTTTAATGATTATAAAAAAAATACAAAAACTAAAGATTTTCTTAGTTTCCAGAAATGTGCACTTTAACTGGTTTTTATATCCCTTTACTAGTTTATTTAAATAAACTGTATATTAAGAAATTCATAGCCTCTTACAACAGCTGCATTACAGTAATAACTTAAAAAATATATAAGTACCATAAATCAAATTATATAGCATTTTATTTTTCCAAAATGTTGTTTTTTTCTGCATATATTTCTGTTGTTTAACTGTTTCCAACACTGTGGATTTATGAGGCTTTGGGAGTCAAACGTAAAGCAGAGAAACCCATTAGATTTAACTGCAGGAGCAGGTATTATCTTGGTCCCTGAGTTTAGGAAGGCAGCTGTTTTCACACCAGCACAAGGTAGAATCTCCACATGTAAAATCCTGCAGAACACCCTGCTGAGTACAAGTCTGAGGAGGAATCCTCCTTTCTTCAAAGTCACTATGAGATATGGATAAGGAGCCAAAAAAGTAAAAGAGAGATGAAAATAGGATATTATTTGTACTAACTTTAAGATTTTAGGTCTTTTGAAGTGTGGTTCCGTGGAAAATTTCTGAAGAAATAAAATTGTATCTCTGTCACACATTTGGTTTTAAGAAATATATAATAGTTCTGATGAGCTAACAGCTAATGCTGTTATCTGTGCTTGCAAAAACAGAATTGTATGTAAAGAAAAATGTAATGTGCATATGACAAATGCTTACAGATTTGTAAACAACAGTTGCATGAATTGCGTGAACAATATTTAAATTGTAGTTTGTTTTAAGATGTAGCAGTCCAAAATTATAACTGCAGGATCATGAGTCAGTTCAGAACTAAACTATGTTCTTATCCACACACACAAAAAAACAATTTTCCCTAAAACATTTATATTTTTTTTGTCTTTTTTATTAATATCCTCAAAAACACAACATTGTTTCGAGAAATGTCTTGATCCTCGTAGAAACAACAAACGACCCAAAATGCTGTAGTAACCATGCCAGGCCTGTGTGTGGTGCTATAACACTGCCACAATACTACAACCAAAACAGAAAACAAGGCATGGAGAACACTCATGTAAACAAACCTTTCTTGCATTTTCTGTCTTTATTCATACTCTGGTTTATGTCTGTGTTTTAGGTGATAAAAACAAATTTGTATAGCATTAGCATTAGCATTAGCTGCTAAGAGTCATTTTCAAATAATACAATTTGAGGCTCCTAAAAAGCTGTTTCTGTGCGGGCGCAAGGCTGAAAAAAACCAACCAAACAAACAAACAAACAAACAAAAAACGGCATATTCACAGATAATTCTCATAGGACAACCCCTATATTTCTGCAAACTCAGGTTGGGAATAGAGCTATCTGCAGCAGGTAAGATATTAATCATTTATAGCCTTTCCACTGAATTCCACTTCAAAATATTTTAGGAGAAGCAAACTTTTTCTTGCAAGCAGTTTGGTGTAAACCTGATGCGATCACACTGGGTGGAAGTCATAAAAAAAACAAAAACAAGAGGATGAAGAACGAGATGAAAAAAGGCCGAGATGAATAACAAGATGAATGTAGCGTTGTCAGGATCCATGTTTGATCCTGCTCTTCAGGCTGCAGCCGCCACTCTGTAATTAAGGTAACAAATGATGCTGACAGTCTTCTGTTTATTGTCAATGTAAATGAAATGTCTTGCAGAAATAGGTCTGTGGCTAACAATATATGTTCTGTGGGGCTTTTGAAACTCCTATCCCTACTGGAATAATCATCCTGTCGGTAAGAGGATTTCCTTTTCTAAAGAACTAAATCTGCACAGGGAAGTATGAATATACAAGTCTGACAGCTTTTGCTAGTGGAAGGAAACAAACAATCTTGTTTTTTTTTTCTTTTCTTGCAAAGGCAATATTATTTAAAAAACGACAGAGCTGTTGACTGAAAGTCCTCTGGACAATACGGTCAGGGATTCAGAAGGCCTTAACACTCATCTTCCTGAAGGTTGAAGGAAATATCTCAAGTAGGTCCGCTGGTAATACTGGCTTTGAGTTGTGTGGACGCTTTTGCTGTGCTGAGATGCCTCACTGGTTTCCCTCCCGAAAAGAAAAAAAAAAATAGTAAGTCTGAGGCACAGAGGTTCAGAAATGTTGAGGTTACTTTGAAATAACTCTCGGCTGACTCTTCCCTTCTCTCCAGCCCCTTCACATGACACACACGTCAGTTGCTCTTTCATCCAAATCCTCGTCTGTCACCGCAGCTCTGGACCCCGGCAGCAAACAAAAAGAGGTATTACTCCAGCATCAGCCCTGTGCAGAAAGGCTTGCCGACTGTGGCGCCCTTATGAAACTTGTGAGATCAAACTGTTCGACAATTAATCTCACTCCACCAGCTTCTTTCTTCCCAGTATTTGAAGTGTAATTTGATGCTAATCGAATGCATAATTTAATTATTCAGTGTGTGTTTACGCCTGACTCCTTTTTTTTAAATTTATATTTTTAGATTAAAACGGCCTGGCAGTAAGACAGAGAGATGCTTAAGTTTTTGTGCATTTTTGGAAATAAAGCATCTCAAGACATGAAGCATCGATTAATTAATGAGGAATTTGAACATTTTGAATCGGAAGCTGGGACGCCATTTGGCCATTTTCCCAATAATCCATCTGTCAGGCGTCTGTTTGTCCAACTGTACGTTCTCCTGGCAGCCTGTGGGTAGATTGGTTGCAGGACCTGGTATCTGAGTTAGACACAATGACTGATTGAGGGGGTGGGTGGGAGAGGAACCCAATGGCTGGAAAGCCTCACCAGTTTGTAGCTTCAGATCCTGTTTCTGGCCCATGATGGATGTTTCCCAGTCTTCCTGTCTCAGTCTCTCTGTCACTGTCAGTTGGTATAATACAGCAGGGATCAGACTCAGAGATGAACGATCCGCAGACTTTGTCTTTTTTTTTTCTTTACAGTAATAGTCTCCACAGAACATAACAGATTGTGTTATACTGTTCAAGTCTATAAACAAAAATGTATTTTTTCAGTTAAATCAGGCTGGAAATTAACGTTATAATAAAGATTTTAAAGTGCCTATGACATGCACATCCTTCAAATATAAAAAGTCGAAGAAAACATCTTCATAATTAAGAAACTTGACATGATTTTACCCATTTTGTCACATGACTGACATATATTTTTTTACTTGGCTCAGCCAAAGTGAAACAGGAAGTGACATCAAAGAGGAACTTTTAAAAGATGAACTTCCTGGTCTTTGTTGATTGAAACAATATTATTTGACTCTACGATAGTGACTGGAAATAATATAAAGAAACAACCGATTTATCTCTACAGCCTGTGTTAGCTGTTGTATTAACGCTGTGTTTACGTTCAGACATTCCCCTTTGACATCACTTCCTGTTACTTCAAATGCAAATATCTCAACAACTGTTCATCTCAGCAGCCTGAATATTTTCAACAATATGTCATTAATGTTATATTTCGAAAAAAATGCATTCATATTTATCACAGAAAGCTGATGTCACAGGCACTTTAAGTCAAACGTTCAAACACAAAAAAAGTTGATATTTGAAGTCTAAAGAAAATGAAATCTTAATCTCACAGGTTGTTTGGCTTCATAATAAGTTTCAGCAGGCCTGTTATTGCCCTTTGGACAGGTGATTATGTTTTTGCCTGTCAGAAAACAATCACCTGGAGTATATTTACAACTAATTAACTCCTGAATTCAATCTAACTAAATATGGCTGCCACAGCAATTCAACCTTAGTAAAATGTTTAAAACTCAGTCCATTTTAAAAACACTGAGCTTCACTTTGATGTGATAGTAGCTCAGAGTGATGCAAATACGTTGAAAGCTGCATTTTAAATGTTTGCCTAAAACATTGGGCTTTTCTTTTTGAGTTAACCCTGCTTGTCTGTTAGCAAAAAAATCTCATGAACCACTTTACAGATCTTAATAACTGGCTGTACCTAACTGAATAAATATTGACAAAATTTAAATTGCCTGCCACAGCAAATCGATCTTAGCAAACACAGATTTTGACACAAAATGTGATAGGCCTATGTCTTTGTTAAATAAATATTTCCACGACAATATTGGCTTTATAGTTTATGCCAGTAAATCATGAGAGACTTTAATGACCTGGGTTTTCATGACATAAACTATAAAGTATTATAAATCCAGGACAGCCTATAATGATATTTCATATTTATCACAATAAACACAACCACTTATTTGATTTGAGGGTCCAAGACCTGAGCCCCTGGGACTGGGGGCAAAAATCTCTTCCTGTTTTCTATTACTGTTAACTTACAATCTGTCAATTAAACATAGCTGTATATATGGATAATGTAAAAAAATAAATGTGCGCGTATAAAAAAACTAACATTCAAAAATAAGTCTTTTCAGGCATGTAAGAGAAAAAAAATGCAATTAAATCCTAAGATTTCTCAATATTCATTAACTCGTTCATCCTGTGCAGAATTATGAGTTACTTACTAAAACCTCTGTAACTTTGCTTTAGTTTACTTTAGCAGCAGAAATCTTTACACAGGTGATGTTCATATGTGAGGATTATATAATGTAAAAGACACACACAAAAATAAATTAAATCTATAAAAAATGTTTTCATCTATAAAGTGTTAGCTTTATTTTGACAAAGATTATTTGGCACGTTATTTTGAACACAAACTGCAAGGAAATCTGTTGAGGTTTTAAACAAAAACTAATCTCATGTTAATCTTAGGTTAGGATTACCTGTCTCTTTATATTTGATTAACAGATTTAGCCTTTTTAACATTTGCACAGATTAGAGAAATGTGCTACAAGTGGCATGACTGATCCGAACCTCAGGATCACGGGATGATGTTTGTGTGTTAAAGCCACTGTTCTGACTGTGAGCTTTCCCTTGGATAAAATGGTTACCCTGATGAGAGGAGGGGAAGAAACCAAAACAAATCTGTGCAAAATCCAGCTGAGAGGAGCTTGTATAAGCAGCCGACGCTGGAGACGGAGCGCCCTCTTCTGGTCGTCCTGTTAATGTCCACCTGTGATGGATCAAACCATTACATGATAAATATAAAGAAAATAAACACCCGTCTGAGTCCATTTTCAGAAAGCATTTTTAAATTAATTTTATTACTTAAAGCTATTTTACAACAAGCGCTTCACTGAACTGGAACATTTTTTTTTATTTTGCTTCATATTGTCATTACTGAATATATTTTTCTGCATCAGTTAACTCTGTTGTAACTTTGTCATCAGTCTTTTCTGTAAAAATTCATATACTTTATAAGGAATATCACACTATGATATGGATGGCTGAGAGAGAGAGAGAGAGAGAGAGAGAGAGAGAGAGAGAGAGAGAAAGAGAGAGAGAGAGATTAAGAAATAAATTGAACCCTCTAAAAAAGAAAACCGAGAACACATTATTCAATTTATGAGGGTGTTGTCGTTTCTGTGATTCCATCCGTGTGTAAATGTAAATGCATGTGTGGACATGCTGATATTCTGTGTGTGTGTGTGTGTGTGTTGCCCACCCAGAATGTGTACATGTCATTTGAGAGGTTAAACAGGGCTGTGGCTCTGATAAATAATTTGATCTGTGAACTAAAAGCCACACTGAAACCCAACTTTATATATGTACAGCATTTGCAGCCTCGAAAGCTCTCTTATTGTGGGGAAAATAAAATAAAAAAATAAAAAAAACATATGTTTAGACTTGGAAATAAACCAAGTGAGGCTTCATAATAAAGATATATAAAGCAAAGAAAAATTGATATTGGCTCATAAGTTCCACCTTGTGCTGAGAGGAGCAAGTAAACAAACAAAAACAAAAAAAGAGAGAAAACAATAGATATGAATTTTTTCCATCAAAACCTTCACTCTTATAATTCAGAACACATAAGTTAATACAAACGCATGCTCTTGAAATCTTCATCTCGAGTCATTTCACTCTGTGTCCCGCTGATATTAGTGCAAACTTTATAGATACTCTTAATCTTACACATAAAACCATCTTCATTGCATAACATCATAGCAGTATTGCACTACATCTTCATATGTGTGTGTCTCACACGCGCTCTCTCACACGCACACACACAAGCACCCATTTTTGTATTATACTTAATATAACCATAAGCTGATAGAAAGGATGGATAGTCCTCATATAGCATCTATATTTTATACACGACGGACACTTTCTTTCACACACACACACACACACACACGCTCAGAGACACACAGCTGCATTGCACATGATTTTTTTTTTCAATTAGTTTTTGAAACATGTCATATATGTCAGTTCAAAGCTCGAGTGGGAGGTCTGCTTTACATCACCTTGAACGATAAGAGTTCTTTTTTTTATTTTTTAATCTTTCCACGAAGCTTTTTGCTGTTTTACAACAATAAAATGGGGGAAATATGAGCAAACTCAACAACCAAAAATGCAACATCACCCGAAAAAAGAAATCAATGGAAAACATGTTTGGAAATGTCTTTTTTTTTGTTTGTTTGTTTTGTTTTTTACAGACGTAGTCCTGTTAGAAATTGGCATAAAAAAGATATATATATTTATATATATATTCATGTATATATTTATATAGGTCATCAATAATTACTTTTTTAAAATTCTTAAACTTCGCTTTAGTTGTGTGGACTCGACAGGGAGAAAGATGCAGAGAATAGTGGAAGAGAGAGAATAAAAGAAGACCTATTCCCCCCACACACAGAGGAGTTTCCACGCGCTCACACAGACACAAGCACACACACACACACACACACACACACACACACACACACACACACACACACACACACACACACAAACACGCACGCGCGCACACATGCCATGGCTTTTACTGCGGCCACTGCAAACAGTGTGTACGTCTGCTTGGAGGGGAGGGAAGGAGGATCCTTTTTTTTTTTTTTTTTTTTTTGGAAGAGTGACCGGCGAGTTTGGCTGCAGCGCAGTGAAGCTAAGAGCTGTTTGTGCCTAAAGAGATAACATTCATCGTGGATTCATGACGAGCAGGTCAGAACAGCCGGTTCTCACCCCCCCGCCCCCCTCCTCCCGTAGAGATAGAGAGAGTGTGCCAGGTTTACAGCTGAGGTTACGACTCTGGAGGTGTGTGTGAGTGTCACTGGGTAATGGGTGTGAGGTTGTGTGTGTGTGTGTGTGTGCATAAAAAATGGTTTGGGACCAACCTCTTCTTCCCTTTTTTTTATGAGACGATGCTAAAACGCTCCTTCACAATAAAAGTATACCCTCCACAACTTTTTTCTTGTTTTATTTTGCCCATTTTTATTTATTTATTTTACTCCCATTCTCTTGCTGGTGTAAATTTTTCAGTCATGGACTGGACTTATATTCTAAAGATGAAAGACATTTTGCTTCCCAATCTGGGGAGCTTTCTCAATTCCAAACACTGGGGAGCGAGGAGCTACAAGCAGGAAATACTCTGATGTGTGACCTAAATTTACATGAAGGCCCTCCCAATGAGGAGTTGTTAGGGTCTTCCTTTAGCCAGGCTCATGAAGCTAAGTTTATAGGTGATGTAATCATTTCCGCTTCCTGCCAGTTGACCCTGCCCAGTGTCGCGGCACCTCGTATACCTCCCAACGCTCGAATCAACGCCATTGACGCTCGAAAGCACAACTGGGAGATTTTTTAGTCACATGCATTAAGGTGTAAACTAAAGGGAAGCTGACTGGGTATCAGGCTTAATGCTTCAATATAGATTTTAGAAAGATGAAATTTGACGCTTCCTCCTTCGATTATTTGAAGTAAAAGGCTTCCTTTATCTCCGTCTCAAACCATTTGGCTTTTCTGTCCAAAAAAAGCAAAAAAAAAAAAAAAAAAAGTGAATTTTTTTTATCCTCTTTTTGGTCGTCCATTCACCTTGAAGTGTCCTAAAGAGCTGCTTCTCCTGTGTTGATGCGTCTGCAGAGAGGGTGTTTAGTTTTCTCCAATATAGAGGTCTAAACATTCCTCGCTGATATATGGTTGGAAGGAGGCGGCTTGGTGCTAGAGACGGTTGCTGTTGCCTTTATTTTGTCTCTGCTTCAGTCAGGTTGTTGTTCCTAATAGATTCAGGGACACTGGTTAGCTCCACAATGGGTATTTCTTGTGTAGAAATGACAGAATTTCAGTCCTTTCATCAGGACCTCCTCTGGCTGTATAAGCGCTCTGTCCAATACATTTGTGTCCTTTTCCTGAATATTTGTATAGGTGACATCTTCCTGTTCTTGTCTAGTGATCTGTGCTGCTTTGTTGTAATTTTGAGAACCTATACTTTGCTCTTTCTTGCTTTTCTGATGTGAAAACAAAGCTTTCTGTTTTGACAAATGTAGAAAGTCTGGTCAGAACGTGAGGTAGACGAGTTGACAGCCTCTGGCAGGAGACAGAGCTTCGATGGTGAAGTGGATCTGTCTTATTTTCTCACTAAGCAGCTTGTTTTGAGCTTGTAGAAGTATCTGCTCTTTGTCCTTTGATGGTGGAGTTGAGTCTTATGCTTCTGGGGCAACAGTTCCTGTAACCTGCATGTTTCCTTGACATCATCTCATACTCCTGTATCACTGTGTCCTTTCCAAAGTGGACGGCAATAAGCTGGTGTTTCTTAGTCTTCCAGGACTTAGAAATCAAAAGAAATATATATATATATATATATATATATTCTGAACTTGAAGACTGTTTACTTTCTATCCAAGCAGCTTTCTCAACTCCAAACTGGAGTGTGAGCTTGTTCCAAGCTTTTTAAACCTCATGAGAAGCTGGGTTATGTAACCTGGATTCTCATGCACACGCCTCTTACAATGAAGAGTCGTTAGGGTCTTGTTTGCATGGCTCACAGAGAGATTTATTTATTTATTAACCTTTATTTAACCAGGCAAATCCCACTGAGATCACAGATCTCTTTTGCAAGGGAGGCCTGGGCCTGAAGGCAACCTAAAATGAATGTTTTCAGACCGCGGGAGGAAACTGGAGTGCAGGGAGAATACCTACACAAACAGGAGGAAAACAACACACAGACCCCAGGTTCAAGATATGAAAATGTTGGTCCTCATAAGAGTGTCTTTGCTCTTTGAGGCGCAGATGAACAGCTTGTCCTGAAGAGCTGGTTCTGCTGTGCTGAGTCAGGTTTCTGTGTAGAGGTGGTTCAGTTTCTCTAATATACAAGTCTGAACAGACACCACGCTGCTCAGTTCTGAGAGCTGTGTTCTTAGAATGAACCAGAATTAACTTTCAGACAGATACTGTAGGTCTGTTAGGTTTGAAATGTGCCAGGGTCTTGAGTTTGGAGACAATCCTTCTGAGTTGCTCAAGCAATGTAAAGGATGAGAATGTTTTTGCGTTTATTGTTTCGTTCTGTGGAATACAGATAGCTCAGTTAGGATATCCACATTTTTGTTTGATGAGTTTCTGTTCCTTTTCCATTCCTTTTGTCATCGCGGGGACAGGAGCACCACCAAATGGGGGCTATGGCCACCCCTAAAAGGTTGTTGGCCATCCCCATGGGCCCTCCTTGATGAGTTTTATTCCTTTGAGCGTCAAGCTATTGCTTGGTGTGCAGTTTTAATTTCCCTTAGCTATTTAGGATTAGCAGATTATTATAAACAGAACAGAACAAGCGCAGTTTAAAGCTTGAAGCTCAAACTCTCCTGTTTTGAATTGAGTAAGCGTCCCAGACAGGAAGCACAACTTCTTCATCTTTAGATTATAAGCCCAGTTGTTCCTTTTTTAACAATTGTTTTGGATGCCTTATTATCTTTTTCCATCTCCATCCTTGTCGAGGATGCATGTATAAATTCAGCATAATGAGTTATTTGAATCTAAATTGTTTCATTTGGCTTTAAAAACATTGTAGACGGGTGATAGAAGAGACGTCAGTCTTGGTTCCTGAGGTGTTAATATTAGTATTAAAGTTCACACCAGAGACCAAGAGGAGCTTCACAGAAAAGAGTCCAGGTCAAGAGGGGCTCAGAAAGAACTGGGTTCCTATGGGAACGCAAAATTATCAGAATTTTCAAAGTTGGAAACGTTCCATGAGAATATATGGGAATAAACCAGGGCTTTAAAACAGGGATTTTAAATATAGTTGTAGAAAATATATTTTAGCACATTCTTCCTTATTAATTATTTATTGTTGCAGTGAGAGGTATCACTCCGTAAAAAAATGATAAATTGTCTCTATTAACCTGTAAAATGTCTAGCTCTGAGATGTAAATATTTTTTTGTTTTTGTGTGCAATTTACTGAAATTTGTTTTGTTGTGCTGCAAATAAAATGACAGAAAAAAAGCCTAAATAATTGATTAAAATCATGCAAAAGGTTTTGTTCAGAGCTGTGTAATAAAATGTAGATGTTTTCTATTATGAAAAATCCTTGTTTCCATTATATTTCTATGTAAATATAATGACAAACAAACTATTTTTTGCCTATGACAAAACATAACATTTCTATTTTTGTCTGAATATAATTCAGTTCATGTAAATTACCCCCAGTTTTCAGTTAATTCCCACAATGCCCATGTAAAGTTTCCAATTTGGAACATTTACAAAAACCCCCAGCTTAACTTCCCATGGAGAGTTTCCAGAAATTCTCTGCCCCTTTGAACCCTGGTCCCAACCCTCTTGTTTTATAGATCTTCCCACATTCCTGATTAGAAACTAGGCAGAACAAATAGCTTCATCTTTGCTTTCAGACCTGATACTTTGTCAGACTTACTGCCTTTAGATCCACATAAGGACTGCTGCTCTCACCTTCATGTTATTTAAATCTGCTTAAACCAATCTGTTCCATCCTAATTTGTTATTTTATGTATTTATCAGGTGTGGGGAAATGCATCTGTTTGGGTTTAGACGCAGTTATGTGCAAGTTATGTTGGTATCACTAAAGGGTGCAGTCACAGCTCCAAAACAGAGTTATTTTTAATGCTGATCAATATCAAGTCCTGCTCTCATTAAAGTGGAACACTGATAAGACCTCCTTCAGTTTAACTACACATCACTGTGTTTACAGCTATCAAAAAGTCTCTTTTTTTGTGTTATTTGGTATCCTTCGCCCCGCTGTGTCCATCCCATGTTTGTCTCTCTGTGTCGTCTGCAGTGATTGCCTATAAGCACTGACTTCGCAGGAGGACTTCGCAGGCAGGCGAGGCTGGCTCAGCCGTGAGGGTGAAGGGCGGCGTCGGTGGGTGGGTTTGTCGGAGAGGGGTGGTCGGTCGGTTCGTGTCGGGGTCGGGTCGGTCGG
>JAUBOC010000029.1:5633800-5649867 GCA_032275365.1 Anablepsoides cearensis | reverse complement strand
CAAAATTTGCAAAAAAGCTGAATATCTCAAAAAGTTTAAAAGGTATCAATACCAAGAGATATAGCAGGATTCTCCTGAAGGAGCTGAACGTTTTGATGTATAAATTGTGAAAATCGCACAAAAATTGTGGAGTGAGAAAGAGTCCAAAAAACGTACGGAAGAAACTAGATGAATAATAATAATAAAGAATAAAGAGAAACATGATCACAATAGTGTGAATGCCATAGGAGGCATTCACACAATTAGCACTCAGAAAACAGCTCATCTGGGATTTTATTTGCACACAGAATATCTGTACAGTCTTTCAACAAAGAATCCAACTTAGGGTATTGAGAGGAAGGCTTTTATACCTTCTGCTAACGAATCACTGACAACAATTAAATACAGTTTACACACACAAGTCTTCACACACATACAAATAAAAACATGTCAGATCTGTTCATTGGGCACAGTAACACTTCAATCACACAATCTTTAGCTCTGAAGAGTCATTTAGCGCTCCACCAAGCCACTTTCTGCATGCTTTTATTGCTCCTTTTTGTGCTGTCTACAACAGGTAAGATATCTTATTTTTTTTAACACAACACCACCACCAACATTCTGAAACATTCCTTTAACTCCACTTTTTACATTACGTTCTATGTCCCAATTAACCCAATAAACATCTGTAATATTTCATCCTGGGTATGTTGTAAATATAGTAAGATTGGGTCCTGCATTAAACTTTGATTTGAGTTTAAATTAAGTATGTTTTTATTGTTTAATGTCAGGTTCCTTATGGTATAAATGTGGTTATTTCATTTGATCCTCTAAGGAATAATTATTTTACATTTCACTGCAGTTCACATCACACATGTTAATATGTTAAATCCAAACCTACTAAAACAAAACAAACAATCTTAAATATGTTTTCTTATCTTATAAAAAAAGTAGTTTTCTAGCAAACAATTAAAATATTTGAAACAGAGAGCTGTTTAAAATGCCACACAGCTTGGTTTTATTCCTTTCTTCATTGCCTATGTATGCAATTAACAAAGCTACATCATGCTAAAACAAAATTAACAAATCTGGCTTGTATGTACCAGTGTTTGCTTTGCCTTTTTTATGCAGAGTTTCCATAACGTTGCCAAGTTCTGTCTCAGTATCTCGAGCAACACGCCGCTTCACAGCTCTCTCTCCCCGTGTTATTCTGGCAGACCGCAACTTCGTTCGAACTCGTTTCATTTTCGGTGCAAATCCATAATTAGATTTGACATTTGCTCTGTTGGATTTTGGCAACTTTATCCATGCATAAACAGTGTATCTAGCAAAAATAATAGCCGGTTTTTATTTTTTTATTTTTTTGATGTCATCGTCGCTTTCTTCTCCAGTCGATTCTGTTCACTGGAGCTAAACGCAAAACTTAAAGGACCGACTTCTGATCTCACAGTTATCAGAAATGTGTCACAGATTCACACAGAGCACGGCAGCTCAGAACTCTCAGTTATTGAATGAACTTTGAAAGTCAAGGGCAGAAGTATGCATTGATCTAAGACATAATTATTGGCTAAACATGCCTTGAAGGAATGCATATCTTACTTTACACAAATCTGTACACATTTTAATGTGATCTTGTGAGATATTTTGATATCTGTTAGAGCTCAGAGTCCAGGTTAGAAAATACTTTCTACTGCTACAAAACTAAATGGAGTTCAATATCAGGAACTATTGTTGTGTTGGCAAAGGTCAATTAGCAATGGTGGCCATCTTGAATTGTGAAGACTCCAAAAAAGTACAGCTAAAGATTACTTTCTGTATTTTTCATTGAAATCCATCAAATGGGTTAAAACATATTTAGCTAACAAACAGACACACAAACACAAATGTAACCTTGCCTTAACCTTTAGTGGCAGGTAATAAAAATACTACAGCAATAACAGGCTTTAGTGTTTGCTACATGTTCTGTGATGGTGGTTATAAATATTTCTGTCCAATGTCCAACTTGCTGAATATGGGCTGCCAAATGAGTGAATAATAAAATGTTCAAATTTCAATAACACATTTTCATTATTTAGCTCACTTTCTAATTTTTTTTTTTTAATTTCCACTAACATTTTATTGTTATTTAGCTCACTGTTTTTACATTTTGCAAATTTTCACTAAATTTTAAATATTATGCCTAAATGTTATGTAAAAGTTAAATTTGAAGTGTTGCAGCAAAATGAAAAAGCTAACAATGAAGGGTTTCAGACTGGAACACAGCTTTTTCTGTTGCTGCACTGCTTTTGTTGTGACATCATCAAAGCAAATGCTACTGCTAAGGCTGCTAATGCAGCTAACACTCCTGAAAATGGCATTTAAATGTTCAATTCAAAATGTGTTCATTAAAAAAAAACAGGGTTTGTACCTGTGGTCTGACAGTTTGAAATTCAGCTTGGACACCAGCCGTATTTGCAAGTTTGATGTCTTGTAGGGAAGCGTTAGCGGCATTAAGAAGTGGTAGCGGTTGCTTTTGTCCCAGGATGATGATGTCATATCAACAGCCGATCACCAATGGCAAAGACTGCTTTACATTCAGAAATACTAAATTTAAACCTCAACATTTAATATTTAAGTTTTCCATTTAGATTTACTCATTTAATTTTAGGATTTAATATTTACACTATTTTGCATTTCAATTTAACATTTAGTGAAAATTAGCAAAATGTAAAAACATTGAGCTAAATAACAATGAATTTTTAGTGGAAGTTTATACACTCAAAACGTGAGCTAAATAATGAAAATGTGTTAAGGGCAATTTTTGACATTTTATTTTACTCTTGGCGCCTTTGGCAGCCAAATAATAAATGTGTTAGGTTCACATTTCTGGTCTCTCCGTTGAATTTGCACTTAAAATTTAGGGACTAAGCATTTATTTTTTATTCCAATAATAAAACAGAAGCATTCTCATTCAGCATCTTTGGAGCACTGCCTGACTTGCAGTGACTTGATAATCCTTCATAATAACCAGATTGCTGTAATTACCCAGTGTAAGCAAAGTTTCATACAATATAGGTTATTATCATAGCTGCAATAAACAGGACAAGAAACACATATTAAAGGAAAATAGTATTATTTCAAAATAACAATTTAATCATTTTATGCTTTCAAAATGCACATGATGTTTAATAACTTACTTTGAAACATAATGCTATTTTTAAAATGAAACCTATACATGTGTACTTAAAAAGGCAAATGTTTGAAGTAGGATGTTACTAATGCTAAAGTAAACAGAATGATGGCATAAAAACATTAGGGAATTGGTGATAAATTATTATTTTTTATTTACTGTTCCAGTGAGTGGATAAAAGAACATATCGTGGCCAAATAAGTTGTTGTCCAAAGAGTTGGGAGTCCCAAATAAGTATAAGATAAAAAATTAAATGGCCAAACATACCAGTGGATCATTTAGGATAAATCAATTACTTGGTTTTATCAAGGTCATATTAAAGTGCCTGTGCCATTAAAGGTTTGTAATAAATATGAATGCATTTTTGGAAACATACCATTGATAACATACTGCAAACAGAAGAAAGAAAGATGAAGAGTCAGAGTTTAAAAAATAAATAAAAAATGTTGTTTCAATAACCAAAGACCAGAGTTCCCCTTTGATGTCACTTCCTGTTTTGCTTTGGCTGAGCCATAAAGAAAAAGAAAATACGCCTGTTATGTGACCAAATGGATAAAATTAGGTACATTATGCCAAGTTTCTTAAGGTGCTTTCTTAAACTTTTTGTATTTGAATGAAATGCATGTCACGGGCATTTTAAAATCTTATGGCAATAAAATAACTTTAACCAAAATAGCAGAAATATCTCAGGTAGTTTATTGTCACTTTGCAGTTCAATCTTAGGACCTAACAACTGACATTACCAACATAGGTTTTCCACAGTCTAAGTGCATTTTTTTGTCTTTTGCCTCAATCAACTGTAGGCCTGTCTTTTACAAGTATTTTACCTGCAATGTTTCTCTAATTTTTCATCAATAACAGGGGAACCTTCAGCCCAGCTGAGATCTATCAATCCCCTCGACAGGTGCATGTCTGAAACATTTACAGTGCGTTGTGAGCGTAGCATTATGAAGCTAACGTTTTTCAGTCTGCTTACAGATGAACTAGTAAAGCTACAACACTTGCATTAGTTTTATAACCTCGATCAGACGCAGCTGTCATAAGAGTCTTGCTGGCTGCTTTTCTTTTTTAAATTTGAATCAAAATACCTCTATAGACATAATACCAGTAGAAAGATTCTGAAGGGCATGGTATTTCAGATATTAAATCAAAATAAGGCCTGCAAACTCCCAGCTGCATGTTCAGGCTGCTTAAATCCACATCAAATGAAGACTTTCTAGTCCTTTGCAACATGTCCCCGTGAAGAAGAGGACAAACTGTAAGCTGAGCTGTAAAATGCTTAAGATGTTTGTGGTTAAAAAAAAATCATGTCCAATCTATGAATGATTGATGCTAATCAATCAGGAAACCTCAAAAAGCAACAAACATGATGTTTGATTCTAATATCGTGTTTGGGTTTGGTTTCTCCATCAAGCACAAACCTAAAGTCAGGTCACATTTCACTGCTTACACCTTCTCTTGTTGCTGATGATCAAAATGCTCTTCTTGATGTCACTTTGTTATATAAACTCTCTTGTGTCTAATTGATCTGATTTGATGTCCACTACTTGTAAAGACCAGCTGTGACATTGGTGCATGTTTGTACATTGGTTGCATCAACTGATAGGTCTGGCGTACATCAGCTCAGGGAAGAAGAAGAAGAGACTGTCTTGTTGACAAAACACACCGTCATTACGTCCATGATGATGTCACAACGGCTCCACTGAACAGCTCTGTGAAACAAATGCCTCAAGATCTGCCTCGCTTCAAAGAGCACTTCGTCCCTTAACCCATACTAGCTACAACTCGGTCAGTTTTAAAGATGCTGAACTCAAACTTGGTGTGGTGGTAGCTGAGAGTCACACAGGTTTAAGGGGGACATATGTAAAATCCATTTTTTTAGCTGTTAAATATATTTTGTTGTGTACCTGGTGTCCAGAAAAGCTGAATTTAGTCTCTCTTGGTGCTATGTAGATATGTTTTTATTCTGTTTGGGTCATATTTTTCAATCCATTCAGTTGTCTGTATTACATATTGTATTTTGAACAGTAACGTCACAGTATTTACTGCAGAACTGCTAAACAAGGGCACAGATTTCTGTGGGGAAAGAGGAGGAGGGAAAGGAGGACGGGGAGAGGTGGGGAACCAATCTGAGACACACCTCAGAAAAGAGGTGAAAGAGGGGATTGTGAAGTTACAATAAGGAGGAATTCAGACCAAATCATTGCAGATTCACTTATAGATCCTAACTGAATGACTGAAATGTGAAAAAAATCATTTAAATAGCAAATATGTCTACTTGACAACTTTAGTGTATGAGATGCTGGGCCATGTGCAGGAATGCAGTTTCTTTTGGATAAATTCATCTTTTTTTCACATCATTTGCATTACTTCCCCTCTATGTGTTTATCTGTCTTCAAGCTAGTCTGAAGTTTGCTGTTCATTATGAATCATATAAAATAAGTTCTGATGCAGCCTGGTTCTGTCACTCAGTCTGTTGTTGTCCATTATCTGACAAACCTGACGAACCTTTAACTATTATATTGACTGCAAATGGAACAACTACTTTTTAGAACTTCTAATGATTTGTTTATTAGTTTTTTTTATTTAATCTACTGAACTGTGTAATATTCACAACAAACACTCTCTGATGTGGACTCTTAAATTGTGACCAAAAGACAATATTTGGACTTCTATCACTGTTTTCTTTTATAATGCAATGCTATGATGGATTAAAAACAGAAAAAAAGTCAGCGCCTTAAAAAATGTTTCCTGTAGTCTGAATTCTAATCATGACATTAACAGAAATTACATGGTAATTTTACTTGCAAAAACTATAACAACTAGTTCGAAGTGCTTTTAGACGCACACAGACACACACACACGCACACACACGCACACGCACACACACACACTTTAAAACATGAAACACTTAGTGGTTTCTGAATATGGAGCTGCATCAAGCCAGCCGCGATAAAGTCTCATCAAGTCATCCCATCTAATCAAGGCTGAAGAACCCTTGAATTTATTTTTCTGTTTTTATTTTACATACATAATTACATCTGTTTAATGTATTCATCATGATAGAACCTCATTGAAGACAAGCAGAAAGCTTATTTCTTTTCTTTGAATTTATGCAAAATCCTTCGCTTAATTTAAGCCTTTTATTGTAATTCGTTAAAGCAGAACCACTTATTAGTGACGATGGTCAACACTTTAAGAAAGTAGAGACTCTCTCTAATCTCCCTAATGTCCACTGTGCCGTGCGTGTTAGATGGTTTGGAGCTCAGCAAGTGCCAAACGTAGAAAAACATAAACAAATCAGAGACATTTCACATGGAGCCAGAACTTAAAATAAACCAAATAATTGTTGCAATATTTATATAAATGCATTTTTTTTCTTAGTTTACCAAATTGATTGCATTAAAAAGCCTGTTCATGTCTTTTAAAGTGGAGTTTTGTAACCAATTACCATTTTACAGTTCAATGAAAGACCTCATTTTGAAAAAGTTGGCTGGATTGATGAATTAGTTCATGGAAGGACAAGACTAAAATGGAATTCTGTCATCTTAAAAACAGTTGTAATCTCAAATGTTGTATTTTATATCTTTAAATTGCCATTATTTCACATGGTTAATCGTACATAAATGTAAGTTCCTGGGAGTGCCCCGAGCTGCAGCAGAAGTACAGCTAACTTTTGCTATTGTTTGCACTTGTAAAGAATCATAAAAATCTAAATTAAAAACCAAATCATGTGAAATTAATAGTTTTGCAAAGCTTTTCTTTTCAAGCAGCAGTTCAAGTTCAAGTAGTTTTATTGTCAATGCTTCATATGTGCAATACATACAGAGAATTGAAATTGTGTTACTCTCCTTCCCAGTTACAGCAATAACAGGTAATCAGTTAAAAAATCACAACTAAGAAAAAAATTGTCGTTGTTTCGACCATTTCAATCAGAATGAAACTTTTCCTTTAAATTGAGGTTTTTCAAAGAGCTATCTACAACAGGTGAAACATTATTTGTTCACAACCTTTCCACAGAACCCCACTTAAAACAAATCCAAACTATCTTTTTAACATGAAACATAAAAGTCTCGTGTTTAATGTGCTTCTGACGATATTACAGCCAGGGTATTGACGTTATTGAATATTACAGCTGGATGTCATATTTTATAGACAGGCTCTAAATCGCTTCACATCGAGTGTGGATTCCTGCTCCACACTGAAAGCACAGCTCAACACATCTTCTGCACATAAAAGACTAATGATATTGCATATTTGTGCGTGCAATATACTAAACTGAGGGACCCAACCTCCATTTTTCTTCTTACATCTGACCCTTGCTGTGTTCCGTAGATGGAGATGCAGATGAATATGAATTATTTTTTTCCGAATAGGATGTGACGAAACCGCTCCTTAAATAGCATAAACACTTACATATGAGCCCTGGAATGATTTCATCAACAAGTCTTGCTACAGTTTTAGTTCCTATGCATTTTCTGAACGTGCTCCCTGATGCACAGGCACAAGAATCGGGCCATATTCATACGCAATACATAAAGGGAATGATTAAACCTAGACAGAGCTTTTTTTTTTATACGAGCGAGGAAGAGCGGAAAAAATAAAATTCTGATTTATCTTCTGACACTGGAGCAGATGACGAGCGTGTTCAATGCCGTGCACCCAAACGTAGACCCACAGCTCCCTCAAGCCCGCAGACTGTGAGCTAACATGCAAAACAGAGGCAGTAACAGAGAGATGGAAAGAGAAGAACGTCACAAACACAGAGGTGATTTTACCTACCACACACGGGCAGAGAGAAGGGAGCTTAGTGCGGCCCTTCATGAGCAAGAGACAGAGGAAAAACAGCCTCCCAGACACCCGCAGTAAAGGAGGAGAGGGATGGGGAGAAAAAAGAAAGAGAGAGAGAGAGAGATAGAGAGGCTAAGGAAGGGGAAGAGGAAATAAAAACAGGGGAGGGCGAGAGAGGGTAGACGAGTGGGAGGGGAGGGGGGTGGGGGGTCGTACCAGACGAAGAGAGAGAGTTTTCCTGGAAGCCAGAGTTGGTGGTGGTGGATAGATCTTGATATTAAAGGCAAGACTCTGAAAAAGACGGGACGAGGTCTGCTCCAACCGTGACTCATAAAATGTGTTTGCTACCGCTGGTGCGGGAGGGAGGGACAAGGGGAAGGAGACATGGAAATTTTATTATGTCTGCTTTTTTTATACAGTATGCTTCCCTCTGTTCTGTGCTCCCTCATTGAGACAATGTCAAAAACAAAGACCTTACGAAATGTGCTAAAGGCAAAATGGAGTTTTATGAATATTCAAAAGGAGATCATAGACTGCAATGGAGATTCCACCTAGTGTTGTGGATGAAATAAATCAAAATGTTCTGGGGTGAAAAGTAGGTTGCCTGGTTGGTTGGTAAAAAGTACAGTTCCTACAAAAAATAGTAGTGTTTGACTTGAAATGGCTACCAGCAGTGGACAAAGAATACAGCATTCATTAAACAATCCATCTATCCATATAGCCAACCAACTAACCAGCCAGCCTGCCATCCTTCCAAGAAACCAATGAACGTACCAACCAGCCTGCCATCCTTCCAACAAACCAATGAACCAACCAACTAACCAGCCAGCCTGCCATCCTTCCAACAAACCAATGAACCAACCAACTAACCAGCCCGCCAACCCACCATCCTTCCAACCAAGCAACTAACCAGTCAGCCTGCCATCCTTTCAACAAACCAATGAACCAACCAACTAACCAGCCCGCCAACCCACCATCCTTCCAACCAACCAACTAACCAGCCAGCCTGCCATCCTTCCAACAAACCAATGAACCAACCAACTAACCAACCAACCAGCCAACCCACCATCCTTCCAACCAACCAACTAACTAGTCAACATGCCATCCTTCCAACAAACCAGTGAACCAACCAACTAATCAACCAACCAGCCAACCCAACATCCTTCAACCAACCAACTAACCAGTCAGCCTGCCATCCTTCCAACAAACCAATGAACCAACCAACTAACCAGCCAACTAACCAGCCAACCCGCCATCCTTCCAATAAACCAACTAACCAGTCAACCAGTCAATCAATCAACCAAGCACGCTGCAGAGACCCGTCCGAACAGAAAGCCCTCAGTTTTCCTTTCCCTCAGCTAATGTTTTTGGGTTAATCAAAAGTGTTTTCAAGTCAGCTAACAAATCCGATTTCTCCAGTACTCAGGTCTGCCCAGAGGCCTCTTCCACTGAGGCATATCTGATCCAGGTACCTTACAAGATGCCCAAACCACATAAACTGGCCTATTTTGAGAAGAGCAGTAATCCTGAGCTCCTCCCAACAAGATGAGCTGCTCATTCAGTTCTCGAGGCTGAGACTCTAACACTCACCAGTAAAAGCTAATTTTGGGATTTCCTATTTGAGATTTCATTATTTTCAGTCACTACCCCATGACTCATGGCTATAGTTGAGGGTTAGAAAGCAGACTGACATGTGAATCAATGTTTTGGCTCTACAGACCAGCGCAGGCTGTCGTCCTCTTCTTCTGTTTGACCACATTTAGGAACAAGGCTCGAGGAGTTTGTAACTCTTCTACAAGCCATCCATCCTTTTTCTAATCAAGGATCATATCCTGAGACTTGAAAGTGCTTGATCTCATTGCGTCTGTCATTTCAGTGCTAGTTGGAAATCTTTTCTTCATGTTAGAGAGCTTTATGCTCTCTAACATTTAACATTTTTTGCAAAAATAAAAATGCTTTTTCAAAGCTTTGCCCTCTGGTTGCACCAGTTTTTTTTTTATAGAGGTTAAAAAACAAAATGGTAACAAATGGTGGAGTTGAACATCAACCGTAAATAAGTTGTTCTACCAGGAAATTAAGCAGAGCTCTTGCTCTGAATAGAGGGATCAGGTAGTTCATAGCTAGCAGCTAAATATACTAAACACTAGGCCCAGCACATCATGAAGGGGTCATCAGCCTGTGTTAGTCCACAAAACAAATGAAAACTCAACAAACTTCAATGTGACCTCCAATGAGGAGGACATGACTACTGATATATTGATATACAATTATACTATTGATATAAAATAATATTTTTGTCTGATAATATTGTACACTCTAAGAAACAGTTTTGATTTTTCTTATAGTGTGTTTCTGTATTTTATTTGTATCTATTTATTTGTTTTGTTTTTTATTCAAGTCTTTGACTGGACTATAAAGCACTTTGGTCAACTTTTGTTGTTTTTAATGTGCTATATAATAAAAATTTGACAGTGACAATGACAAACAAGGTTAGAAAGTCAGACAATGTCTCCGCTCAATCACCTTCAGCAAAAAGTCTAATAGTAAGTTTGCTCAGTGCTATAAACACACATATAGGTCAGCGTAAGTGTTGTGACCAGGAGTGCTAATGTTTCTGTGAACTTTGACCTTAAGGCTGTTCTTTTAACTGAGGAATCTGAGCTGACAATGTTAAATGACGTTCTTTTCAAAAGTGGACAGCTGCTTTGAACTAAGCACCTTTTAGGATAAGTTTCTGCCATTTTACACTAAAAATAGTTGCACTATTTCCTCTCAAGGGCATCTTGTTGTCTGCTGTGTGTGCCAGGCTGTTCTAAACACATCTGTTTGTGGGGAAACATTACTGATGGCTTTCTCTTATGCTTAACAGTCAAAAAAGTTACATTTTAATTTTACATCATGCTAATCACTGATTTATTGAAATTTGTATCAATCCGTTCAGAGATTTTTATTGGATATATAGTCACAGCAGAGATACTCAGGTGCTGTTTATTTCAGACTAGTTTCTTTTTTTAAAAAAGGAGACTTTAAATTAAAAAAAATAACGAACACCTTAACTCATGTAACATTTGAAATAATTGCATCACAAAATATATAAGAAAATAAAAAAATAAAAGCACAGATTTTAAAATAAATATTGCTGTGCTGAAACAGCAGAAATATACTGTTTTTGCATAAGGCTCTCTAACATGAGGATGCTTATGATAAATTGATGATATAAATTTACACTGTTTTTATCTTTTCATATATTTTTTTTATTTAGGGCAGGATATTCATCACCAAATACCAGCACATCTCGTTTAAACTGAGTGTTTAAAGGATGACGGGAGCTGCTAAATGAAAAATGCAAAAATGTCAGGTTCTCAGTAAGTCCACGCATCTTAGCTGTATGTTTTTGATTTTAATTTCCACGAAGAACAGAATAGAATTTCAGAACAAACATCAAAATTTTAATATATGCATATATATATTTTGGACAACATACAATGTCATCTGTATGTAAAGGAGTTGCTTAAAGTAAAACATATTGTTCTACTCCTTTCTCACTTTTTAAGTGACCACTATAATTCTGATTTTCATTTTTGTTAAACCTTATAACTTTATTTACATAGCTATCTCCATAAGCTTGTTTAACACACCAGTGTATCACTATGTTTATTTTTTCTTTTACTTTTCTTCTTTTCTTGAGCCACTTCAGTAGATAACATAACGTAATGTACAAATATTAGTTTCACCACATTTCTAAATATCTTCAACGTCCCTCATTCATTATAAAACAATTCAAAATGACCTTTTTGTATCTTTTTCTAAAACTGATTTATAATTTCAGTATTCAGTAAAAATGTGTTATTTTTTTTTTTTTTAGTTTTGCAAATCCATCTATCTACAAATTGCATACTGAAAAGCATTAAAACCAATTTAAGAAAAAGATAGCAGGAAATGTTAATTTATTGTGGTCATTTTTGTATGCTAGCCACAATTCTTGTCCATACAAAAAAACAAAACAAAAAAACTTGTATTTGTTTGTATTTATTTCTACGGTTGTTTTAGCAGCAAAGCCGACTGGAGTGAGAGGAATAAACAGAGTAAATGCAGCATGACCCCAATGGAGTGTTTTACAGTGGGCTGCTGACGGGTGATGGATGGGTTATGACACCTGCAGAAGTTAAGCCCAAAGCCCTCTGGACCTCAGCGACACGTTGAGCTGCGGCTCCGGCATCAGCTCCACTGTCACTAACTAAAGACAACTGGAGCACGTCGTGACATTTCCTCCTGGAATCAAAGCCTGTTAGGATAGTGTCAAACGCAGCGCGACCCATGGATCTGGCCATATATACCACCCAAACGCTAATTTATTTCTTTATATTCTACATATTCATGAGCGTTCTGGGCCGCCGCCCCCGCAGAGGTCACCCTCCTACCTGCACGCTGTGGGCCTTTACGTTATCAACACCCTTCAGTGGCAGGACTCTCTCCCTCTCTTTATCTCTCCTCATCTCTCCTTTCCTCTCCTCTCTGCCTCCCTTCCTTCCTTTCATCTCTATTCTCTCCGTGATGATACCCCTGCCATGTTGTCATGGCAACAATCAGGCCCTGATTGCTTGGTTGCCTGGCAACTGACATCACCTATAAGAGGAACATGAAGATACAAAGCCAGAGACAAACAAGTCACATAAAATATGGGCGCCTGTACTTTAGGTACTATGTTAAGTGCATGTTTTTTGTTTCTTTTGACATGTCGTCGTGTCATCCTCTGTGATGCTTTTCAGGTTTTGAACTCACATCAGTAAAACGTCTGAGAGGAGCAGAAATCCAAAGTGAGCAACCCCTCTGCTCAAAGAAGTGGTGGACAAACTCTGAACTCGTGACCTAAATTTCAGCTTCGCACACTGCAGTTCTGTGACAAAAGACCTCGGCGTGAACAACCGATTCGGAGTTTCAGCCGCATAATTAGCAGGGAGCAGGCAGGGACACGACAGGCCACGTGCACACTCCAAAGCCTGTGCTAATGCAGCCTAAAACCAGCGTTGAACCCCGTCCACCGATGACACCAGCAGCTGAAGTGCGATGACATCTCAGAGCGAAGCTGTAATGTGACAGCGTGCCACAAGGTGTCATTGTGTGCTGTATTGACACAAATGAGCTCAGGCCTTTATGAAAATCTGATCCTGTTTGCAGAGGTAATGCAAATGCTATTCATAGCCATGATATCAGCATCTCCATGTTTGCCACTCTAAGCAGGAGGTTTGAGACTTTTTTTTCCCATCTTCCTTACTCATTTCTGAGCCACCTGGCTGCCAAGCGTGACCTAGTCAGGAGTTGATCCTTTAGCCTCAGCTTTCACGCCGCCCCTTGATGCTTTCTTCTAAAAAGAAAATTTAAATTAACTCCCCCATTGATTTGGATGTTTCAGGGTCTCGTCTACACAAGCGTCTGCTGCGTGGCTGTCCCTGTCGCTGCAGCCTCATGTTTTGCCATCAGTCTTCTCGCTCCATGTAAGACGACGCAGTCTCTGGCCCGACCCGGCTGTGACGGATCTAATCTGTCACCTGTCATATGGACAGTTTCAGAATGCACAAGTCTGCTGACAGCCAAAACACCCCCCCAACACACCCTCGGCAGGCTCGGCTTTTTAAGAAGAACACACGATGGGGAAAGTAATCTTCATCTCATAACGTCTTGTTTACCATTTGTGTTTGAAACAGAAGCCCTCTTTTTTAAATCAACAATAAGAGCATAAAGATCTGAGTGAACCAGGCTCATAAGAGGAAATTCAGCTGTAGAAATCGCCTGGGGTGTTGGATCAGTATAATAAAAACATGCAATAAAGCTACAAATGGAAAGCTTTTGGAACCTTAGAAATGAAAAGGCTTTTTTTTCTCATATATCAGCTTGAAATATCCACTCATGCTAGAAAATTCATATGTGAAACTAGCGTTCCTCAAATGAATGCATATGACTCACCTCTTTGCATTTCAGTGTTTAAGGTTTCCTTTAACATGAAGCGTATATGTGAGGAACGAGTCTCAGCTACTACCACACAAAGTTTCAGCTCAGTGCCTATAAAACCGATAGATTTGTAGTTGTTTTTGTGTTTGCTAAGGCTGATTAGCTGTGGAGGTCATGTTAAATTGGATTGGCTTCAAAAAGGATTCAATTGTAAATGTACAATCAGAGATTTATTTTTAAAAGTTTTATAAAAAAATCTTGCAGTGGATCATGAGATATTTTGCTAACAGACAGCTTTGACTCCAAATGCTTTAGTTATTGGCAAAAGTTTAAAGCAAAACCTAGCACCATCTATTGGCACTCAGGATATGTGTTGGGTATTACTCTCAGCTACTACCCCAACAAATTTGAGCTCAATATCTGCAAAACTGCCAAAGATATCCCCATTTTTTGGTTTCACATAGCTGCTTAGCTGCAGTGGCCATATTGAATCAAGTTTGCTCCAATTTTTAATCACTTGTAGATGCTCATCCAAGTATTAAAATCTGAGACTTTTATTCAAATGTGTCCAGTGGTTCATGATCTACTTGGCTAACAGACAGTGTTGACTCTAACAGTTACCATCAAGGTTTTAAACAAAGATCTTACATGATTTGTTAACACCCAGAGAAACATTCTCAGCTATTTCCACAAACTTTAGCTCGAAATTTGTAGAACTGGCAGAGATGTGGCCATTCTTGTCTTTGTTAATGTCAGCTGGATGTGGCGGCCATCTTGAACAGGGCAGAAGATGCACATGCTCATTTGAGGATTCAGCCTGTGGGAGTTGTTCACGAGAAGTTGAGCTAACAAATTCACGCACACACGCGGGTGATAACAATTTCAAAGAATATGGAAAAGCTTTGCTTTTCCTCTCAGTGGACAAAACCAAGGAAACTGTGAAGAAAAAAAATAACTTTTGCACAGATTGAGTGTATTTGACGAAGCAAAGCTCCTATCAGCCTCCTCGTTGGTTCAGACGCCTGGTGAGATAACAGGCTCCGGGAAGTAAGTGACACATTCCCATTTAGCTTTAAAGTGATAACCTTCTGCCGTGTTGATTTTGTAATCATAAACCGGTGAAACAAGATTGTCAATGAGTGCCAGGGGGGGGCAGCCTTGTAAGGTGATTTGATCCTCAAGAAAGAAGCCAGTCGAATTCAACACCTCGACTACGACAGCACAGCGATCTGCACACATGGTTATGTTACAAAGCACAGAAGCCACTTGTTCAGCAGCCGTAGGATGCTTTGTGTTTTTTTTTTGTGTGTGGATGCTGTCTGATCATGTAGGTGTGAGTGTGTGCTTATTTTAGGGGTGTGGGGGGGGGAGCATTTGGAAAATGTAGGAGAATGAAATGAGAGGCAGGCAAAATTTCTCAGATTTCTTTCGGGAGCGCAAAAGTGAGTGGCCCATTTGAGCCGAGGATGCTGACAGACAAAATCAGGAAGGAGACGATATATACAATTACGTCTCTTTTATCCTCCTTCCACTTGTGTTGCATTTTTCATGGGCTAGTAGAGAACCTCAGCGCCTGTGCAGCTGCGGCATCAGGCAGGCGCTGGGGCCTGAGCCCTGCTCCTCTCTCATTGTGCCCTGGGAGTAACTTGGCAGGATCAGTGTTTCTGTGGCTGCATACAAAGGGGCCCAAATAGATGCCCGTGTCCTTGAGCGTGGAGAGATCATTTTGAGCTCGCCCGCTGGATCGCTAATCCCAACCAGCGGAGCACGTGGTCCTCACGCCGAAGCTGAAGGTTCGGCTTTTGCTCCGTGTTGGAACATCTCAGAGCTTTGAGAGAGTCTTCTTGTTTTCTGTGGCTTTGCGAGTTAAAGCCCAGAATCTGAAGCGTCAACTCACAATTTGGTGCCAAAATCCACTCAAATAAAGGAGTCATGTATATATTTTTTTCTTTTTCTTGTCGGAGCATTTAGCCATACATAAGGCCAGGAGTACGTGCACAAGGATGCTGACTTTGACTACATCTTGTCGAATGTATAATTCATTTGACGACGCAGAGTAGCTTCAGAAGTGCAGGAGAAGCCACGGAGAAGAACGGGCGCGAGGAAGCAGAAGGGTGGAAAAAGAAGGTGAAATAAGATAAAAGGGGGGGGGGGGGGGGGAGAATACTGCAGGAACTGG
>JAUBOC010000029.1:5608235-5620015 GCA_032275365.1 Anablepsoides cearensis | reverse complement strand
AATAAAGATGTCTGACCTCTGGTGCATTGCTGCGTGCGGGGGTCATTATGTTACCGCTATGCGGTATCTAGTTCAAACACATTTTCTTGCTTGTTTCTGTAAAACAGTAGAGTTATGTAGTCAGGTCCTTCCTGAATCTTTACCAAAATACTGAAACTATTAAAGCTCTCCTGCAGCACATAAGTTTGCCGACCCCAAAATTATTAATTGTGCACAAAAAAACCTAGAACATTCCTGATTCGTCAAGGACAGGAGACACCCACATGTGTCTGCACACTTGCTTGAGAAAGTGCCAGTTTTTCTTAAAGAGGAGGGGTGTCACTGCGAAGCCGAGAACCGGCGTCTGAATCGGGCTGCTCCTATTTTCAGCAGCAGCCTTGAACCTACTAATCGTAGCGCAGGTGATGTGTGCAACATGCAGGCAGGAACCAGGCGGTTCAGTTTGGATTCAGGGGAGTTTTGCGTGTCACAAACACAGATGGACACCAATGATAACTGAGACATGTAACGTTCCATTCTGGGAAAAAGCAACAGGAACGGCTCCAACAGATTGCTTTGGCATGGTTGGCGTGAGGAGGCTTTTGGGTTTGTTTGAGAAGCAGCTGTACACCTGCTGAGCTTTAACTAAGGCAAAAATAGAAACAATCGTATAAATTTATGCACGACGTGCGAACGTGGCGGCTGTTTTTAAAAGGTGGTTATGCTGTCGAGATGGTGTCGAAAAGCTACTTATAGAACATTAAGGCACAGTTCCTCATATTTGACATGATGCAACCTAAAATTCATATTTGACTCACATTTTAAACCAGGTGTTTCTTACACTTTTACATGAGCAACAATTACAGTTTCCACTTTAAAGCACAGTGCAGCTGTTTTAAAGTAGTATTCTTGGTAAAGATTTTTGAACAAATCCAATTTGGAGGAATAATGTTGGATTTATGATCTGATGGTTCAAGTAAAACCAAACCTAAAGTGGATTTCTGTCATTTATTCAGCCATTGATTATTTATTTATAAGAAACATGTTTATCTGAAAAAACTTGGATCTTGTATACTTCTGTCCAGGGCAGGGTGATCGGTAGGGTTTTAAATCAGTTTCAGCTTTTTGTTTTTATTGTAAGAAGGTGATAAAGTCTCCAACAGAGAAATAATTACCTGAAACCATAAACATTGTCTTCATGTTCAATTATAAATTAGGTTTTTGACAGTGAATTCGTTTCAGAGGTGAGTATCTCATCACATTAAAAGTCCATCATGCTGGAAACCTAGAAGTCCTGTAAGCTTCAATAAAAGAGCACCTCATTTTCTTCTGGAAGCTTTCTCCGGTACATAAAAAAGCACAGTACCACCGACCTTCCCCTGCCTTCTCATTGAGCTCTCAGCTCTTATTTGCCTTTTTTTTAACCTCCAGTATGTGCGGAATGATTCAGCTGCATCTGTTTCCTGGTCTCATTGTAAAGACTGATTGTGTCTGTGGAGAATTCTGTTTCACTCAAAGTGCATCTCCACAAAGCTGTTGTTCACGCAGCACTATTGTGGAGAGCAAATATGATTTTACTGTTGAGCATTTTCACTTTCCTTCTGTTTGGTATATTACAAAAAAGCCGTGGCCCCCTTTTTTTTCTTTGCTTTGCTTCATATTTTTCTCTGTTCCTCCTTCATACAAAACATAAATAATGATGTCCTTCAGTAAACAAATGTCCCTGTGAAACACACTGAGCTGCAGGCATTCATGTGAAATACATAAAACATCAAATCCAAGATTCTTGATACTTTTTGTCTGTGATTGGGTCATTCAAGTTACTTAATGAATCATTTCAGCCTTTTATGAGACGGCTGTTTATTCTATGTTTGCAAGGGCAAATGGGAAATGCTGCAGCCGGCTGTAGCACTTAGGTGCAGACTGTGGCACTTCTGGCTAGACTATGATAAGATATTTGCTGGAATAATGATGATAAGTGATTAAATTAGTCAATAAATAAATGAATGTTATTCATGTAATACTTTTCACAGGTACAAACTATGCTTCACAATAAAATACATAAATAAAATAATCAGTTTAAAAACTAGCAATAATATATAATTTCAGATATTTTGAACAGCTGTTTATGATTACCTCTGCTCATAACTTTATTAGAAAAATTTGCTGTTTTTTTAGCCTTTTCTGCTACGAGTATATACATCCTCTACTATAGTTTTATGAGATGTTAGTTGATGGCGCATTAAAACTTTATAATACACTCCATTCCATTGTATTTTTTATATTTAGTGTAAAGCGTGTGGAGCACATTGACAACAGGTACCAGAATACATTTCACAGCAGTCAGGAGTTAGATGGAGAGTTAGTAAAACTAAATAAATCAATATTTGTGTAAAAGCTGAATCAGCATTTGCATAAATGCCTTTACGTTAAGTTTCCATCCAATCTTACTACTGCAAATTTGTGCTGTTTTCGCCATCAATATGTTCAGATCATGCAGGGTACGGGTGCTGCGACTTTTGTGACATTTATACTTTTTAAAATATGTAACTTAATGACAAATATTTTCCTCATGAATTTAAATAAATCTCTTGCACCAGCTCAATTTTTATCTTTTATCTATCTTTAGTCTTTAGCTACTGTGCTACTATTATTACCTTTTAGCTCGCCTTTTGCTACTTAAAGCTTTTAACTATTATTTTGCTGCTTTTAGCTAGCAATCTGCTCATTCTTGTTCTTGTTTAGCAACTTTTGCAAATTTTAGCTTTAAGTGGTGTTTTGCTCCTTATGGCTTCTTTTAGCTTTTAGCAACTAAGTTTCAGAATCTTCAGTGAATTTCAGCAAAGTCATTCATCGTGCTGCGTTTTACCAGAAAATGATTTTGTTCTTGTATTGCATCTCAGTGTTCAGGTTGCGTGGCTAAGATTTGTTTGTGGAAAAGCCACATCATCCTATTGATTTAGGGGACATGCTGGCAAACTCACAGGGGGCCTCCATCATCACAGCTAAGTTGCTGCTTTCTGCTTTAAAGTGGGCTATAAAGTGTCAGCCATGGGCCTCATCTCCTCTTTGCTGCCTTCCCTGGGCCATGTGACACGCCGCCACTGCCGCCGCCGCCGCCGCCGCCTCGGCAACATGCTACACAGTGACAAGCATTCCAGCGTTTTTCTTCCTGTGCAGACAAGCGAGGGATGTGTCTGACCGTCAGACTGAGCTGTTGATACCAGCAGGCAAAGCGAAAACGAAACCCAAGCCGTCCCTGTGGTCCTTGATGCGTCAGTGGATGGGTGGAAGTAGAAACCAGGCTGCAACACACTCAGAGAGAGAGAGAGAGAGAGAGAGAGAGAGAGAGAGAGAGAGAGAGAGAGAGAGAGAGCGAGAGAGAGAGAGAGAGCGAGAGAGAGAGAGAGAGAGAGAGAGAGAGAGAGAGAGAGAGAGAGAGAGAGAGAGAGAGAGAGAGAGAGAGAGAGAGCGAGAGAGCACTGGTAAAAATGTTGTGGGCGTTGGACACACATGCCAGCAGCTTGAGTAATGCATGAAAACGAAGCTGGAAAAATCACTGATTTCAAAATCATTTGCGTCTCAGGTTCTTCGTGGATCACGTCTAGGAAGGAAATATGTCAAGTACAAACAAGATGGCCCACTGGCAAAACAATGATATATTTATTCACAGTTAGCAGACACACACACGCAGCACGTTGTGTTGTAGTCAGAGAACAGGCATCTGGCCCACACAGAAAAAGCAAAAAGCAGTCACACATTGAACAAGGTACTCTATCCTGACTAACACTAGGCTTGCTTGTTAGCTTGCGGTAACCTTTTCCTGCTGATAATGCCCACCAACCCACAAGCTTGCTAATTAATAGGCAGCTGGGGACTTCTAAGGGTGCTAATGCATTCACTTGTCCACTGCAGCATGTAATGATATAGCTCACATTCATCCTCCTGGCATATCAGCATGAGTAAGAGGCTGGTGGTGGTGGGAGTAAAGCCCTGATGTTAATCTGAAAAATTCACTACAGTAAGACAATGTGACGGAGATTACGCAACCTCGTGGGTAAAATGTATGTTTGCGTCGGCGTGGGAAGCTTCGGGAAGTAGTCAGAAAGTGGGGAGAAATGTACGCAATTCAATCAAATACAATATTTTATATTATTCAACCTGAACTGCTTGGATTTGTGTTTTTTTTTACTACATCCTAAATCTTTTTAGTCAACTTGCTAGATTTTATCTAAATTTAAAAAGCGTTTGTGGCACTATTGTCCACAGTTGTAACTTTTCCACTTTAATGTGCAAAATCTCATTTTACAGGCTTTCTAAGATGTTCTTTGAGCTGCTCTTCATCTGATATAACAGGATTATATGGAGTTGAGCACCATCTGGTGGGGAATTTTGTGCTACTATTAATCATAGTAATGGTGAATATAGTATTCAAAAAGAAAATGTTACACATGTGGAAACATCCCTACAAGTGGTTGTAACAATATATTATTTTATGATGAACTTTATTGTTATTGCCACCAAAGGTAATTATGTTTTTGTTAGGGTTGGGCAATATTGGCAAAAAATTTAATCACGATTAATTGGGGTATTTAGCCGATAACGATTAATTTGACTATTAATGCCCTGGAGTCCCTGGACACCCTTATGTCCTGGTCACATGACTAATTTAGTGGGAGAGATTTGCTCTTCGTAAAAATCTGTTCCAAATTGTGTCAAAATTACAGACTTCAGGCTAAACATCAAATTTTAAATTGTGTTGATAGATAGATAAATTACATAACTTTTTTTAATTTTCATGATATTTGAAGCAGAGAGGAGCACTGAGCGGACACTGCCTGGTGACATTAATCATATTACACGATTAATGCCAAAAAGTAATCGATTAGTGTTTTTCTGACAATTAATCACATACGATATGATTATGCCCAACCCTAGTTTTTGTGTGATTGTACTTTTGAAGTCAATTCAATTCAAAAATGACCAACACAGCTAAAAAAAATAAACACAATCTACTTTAAAAGCTAACAGTTACTAAAACGACTAATTCTATCCTTTACACTATAAGATAATCTTGTGCAGCCTGCGTAACAAAGACTTTCTAACTATTGTTGTTGGCTCTGTTTTATACAGTTTATACCAACTTGTGATTTTTTTTATATGAATTATACATTTGATCTAATCATTAGCTTAGATTTTTTTTAGTGTTGGACAAAAATTATACAAGTTGTCTTAAACGTTACAGTGCGACAGGACCTTAAGGTGCTCATCTCAAAAGATAAATGACAAAGATTATTGGATGAAATATTTGATGGAGTTAAACAGCACATGTAGTGCCTTAAAAGTATGTCAATAATTTATAATAAAATAAAAAATGACTTTATTGTTTTGTACAAAGTTTTATTCATGACTTTCCCTGTTTAAGCTATGAAAAATGAAGATAAACCTAAAAAAATGTTCCTAAAATCTCAGAAACTAATAAATATCAGCCTGATTCAAGATGGCCTCCAAACATTAGGCCACAATTTGGTGTGGTAGTGGATGATACCCATCAACACATCCCCAAAGTGCTGACAGATGGTACAAGATGTTTGTTTAAAACATTGCATCTTGTTGGAGTCAAATCTGTCTCAGTTAGCAAAAAATCTCATGAACCACTGGACAGATTTGAATGAAACTCTCAGAACTTATCAGTGGATTAGAGTCAATTTGGTTAAATATGGCTACCACAGCTAATCTAGATGTTTATAACTCTGCAGATATAAGAGTTTGAGCTAAGATTTGGTGTTTAAAATTAAATGCAGTTGAAACAGAAAAATAAAAATCACAGGTCAGGTTAGATGCTAAATCTGATTACATGTTGTGCTAAAAAAACACAAATAAAAAGACAGTTGCAGTAAGACTTTCTGGTAGGACTGCCGTGCAGAAATAGAAAAGCAGTCCACCTCTCCGAGCTTTGAGCTGCTGACAGCAGGATAAACGGAGGAATGTCAGAGTTTGCTCTCTGAGTTAGTCTGACGTTTCTTCCTGTGCCCACCACCACCTGCCACGGCTCTGACTGCCAACCGATTTCTACCTGCACCATTATTCAGGGTCTCGTTCCAGCTTCTGACGCAGCAGCCACCGAGGTGATGAATGTTTGGGACTTTTAAAGAGAAGCAAAACTGCTCGGTTCCAACCAACACTTTCAGTGGAAGATTTGTCCCAAAAAAACTTAATAACAAGTCAATGATGAAAGCTTTGAACAGACATGGTTGAAGGATTTATGGTATTTATTAACAAGTTTTAATCTGGGACGACCCCAATTCCAAAACAATGTGTGGACATTCTGTAAATGTCATCAAAAACAGCAGGCAATGATTTGCAAATCGTACCGTTTTATTGACTTTTAACCGAACATCCCGACGTTTTTATTCAGAATGGGGGTTGTATATAATTTTTTTTTTACTTGTCAGTTTTTCAAAAAACAAAAACAACTGCTCGTCAAAAAATTTACAACAAAACCCCTTTGAACGAAGACAAACGAAATGCAAAAATAGCCTCTTTCAGTGCACCTTCCTCTTGTAAAATATATAAATAAATAAGTAAAAAAAAAAAAAAAAGAAATATATTCTGCCTCCAGGCAAATTTACAGCAAAAACAGTGCATGCATTCTAATCAGGTCATGCTATGAACCGCCACAAACATCAAAGGAAGGGTTAAAGGTCACGAGCAGCCCCTGCCACTTCAGGAGGCAGCGTTTTTCATGAGTTCGTAGCAAACAGAGGTGAGACGAGACGTGAGGCACAAAGCAGACAGATGAGGAGGGATCTGTGGAGACTGGTGGCACATTATTCTTATATCTCTGCTACAAGGCAGACACTGACAGGGGCCCCTGGGAGCTGAAAGACTATTGTGAAATAGCTTATTAATCATTTATAGCAATTCGGGCTGTGTTCTCAGGAAGAAGGTTTTGTGATAACTCATTTATGTTACCTCCATTGTCTGTGTAAAAGGGACCGAGGCGCTGCTTTATCCAAAGCTCTCATTGCTGCTGTTGTTCTTGTCACAAACTGGGGTCTAAAAGCTGCAGCTTATTAAAGTATTATTATAGAGTTAACACTAAGTGTGATGCTGAAATGTATGGAAATATTTCACGCAATTTTTTTAAACAAGTGTTTGATTTTCCGTTAACTTTTAAGATTTTTTGCTGTCAAAAAATGTAGAACTGAAGAACAAGCAGAATTATAGGGTTTGATTTTTACAAGAGACTTTTTAGCATTAACATTTTTGTTTGATTTTTTTTTTCAGTAGTTTTTTTTACAGTCAAAGTACTTTTGTATTCTTTTAGCCATTCATACTTTGCTTAAAACGTAAGGAAATGTTTGTGTTTTGTAGAGAGCTTTTCTTTGTTGCAACAATTCTTCTTGGCAATAAATCTTATGCTGTTGGAAAGCCTCTTTCTCTCTTAAATGTACCACATTTGTAAGGAACATGCATTGGTGGGATGAGCAGTAGAGCTTAGTATGTGGGTTGCGCACATGAAAAAGTTGCCAAATCTTCTCAGCTTATTCTGTTGAGGCTTGTTTAGAGTTTCTGGTACCCCCATCAGATGATATAAGATTTATTGACATGCAGCATGTCTTACTTTCTGTCCTATGTTTATTAATTAAAAGCTCATTCAGAATGATTTTTTTTATAACTTTTAAATTTTCAAATGATATGTGCCGAAATATAGTGTTGAAAAGATTTATTTTACTTTTGTTTGCAAATATTTTCCTTCCTTAAATTACACTAAGGTCTCTAAAACTATTATCTTAGCTATAATTTTGGTACCTTTAGCTTTTAGCTAGCCTTTAGCTTAGCTTTTACATTCAGTTACGATATTGCTACAGTTTTTTTTTTTTTTTTACTATATTGCTATTTAGGTTGACACTAATATATTTGTACTGTAGTTTTTTAGTTATGCTTTGCTCATATTAGCTTTAAGCTTGTGTTTTCTATTTTCAGCTTTTAGCTGTCATTACTATACCATAACTATACTACCTTTATTTAGCCATGTGCTATGTTTATCTTTAAACTATAATTTGGTAATATGTAGCTTTTGGCTAGCCTTTTGCTACTTTTAGCTTAGTTTTTGCTACTTTAAGTATCTGCTAGCTTCTTGCTACTTTTAGCTATTCTCTTGTTACTTTTAGATTTAGCTACTATATTGCTAGCTTATACTTTTAGCTGGTGTTTGCTTATTTTAGCTCTTAGTATTATCATTTTTTCCATAATAAATCAGTTTCAGATTTTTAGCTGATTCCAGTGAAGTCACTCAGCCCTCAGTATACATGTTGCATTTTCATAAAAAATGTAGTTTGTCTATTTTGGTTTTGTTTATTTGTTTGTTTGTTTAACCTGACAGAATGCATGATCTGTGCCATAACAAGCATTAGCCACAGTGTTTGCCTCACTTTGGGAAAACCACACAAGCTGAAACAGTGCAGTTTCTACTGAACATCTCACTGGAAAGAAGAAAAGAGCATTTGTGATTTTTGTCTTACATCTGTTCAGCCTGTGATCACTTTCCAATGAAACATGTAATATTGTCAATGATGGGCTTTATGGCCACACAAACGAGTTATTTTCGGCTCGGTAACTGACAAAACAAGACCAAAGACAAGCTAACTAAAAGACAAAAAGAAGCATAACTAACAAAGCAACAATACTGTCTGTACTTGTCATTATCTGCCTGCAGCCAGATGTGAAGATGAGAGGCGAGTAGCTCTCTGCACTGCAAACTTACTGTACATTACAAAATGTTGAAAAGCTGCAGGTGGCTTGGAATTTGTTTTAAGTTAAACGACCAGTCTTTTTTTTTTTCCTTCTTACAGAAACAAAATTTTTTTTACAAAGGATGCAACAAAGATGCTAATTGAAGATGCAAACGGAGGTCATCTTGTCTCAGTAGACACTTGCATCGTGCTTGGAATAAAAAAAAATGTTCTGCTTGACTGCATTGGTGACAATTAATAATAACAAAGCAGGCTTTCATAACTTCTGTATCCTTGTCCTGGTGAGTCATCAGAAATCATCACGGTTAATAAAACGCCCAATATTTATTTAGGCGTGTCACACCTTCTCTGCCATGAATGGATTTGACTGGAACAAGCAGCTTCGTATCAGAAGATCTTCTGTTTTGAAGGCGACACAAAACATTTCAGGTACGTCTGCTTATTGTGACATCATGATAACAGATTTAATATGAACGTGACTCATTTAGACAACATTGTGAGTTAGAGTTTTAAGGCAATAAAGAGGACCTGCAGTTCTGACACATATTTATAAAACAGTATGCCCATATGCATATTAACACACAATAAAGATGTTTGGTGTTTGAGCTGCAAACGCAAGTTCATCCAAGTGCTAAACATTGATGTGTACGGTAATTTAACTTTGGCACCAGTCCTAGATTATTTTTATCTTAACTTTAAATGGTTCAAATTTGTTTGCAAAAGGAATTAAGGAGATGAAACGTTCACATAATAAGAAATGAGACCTAGAGTCAGAAACAATGTTCTTCCAGAGTTTAAACTAACTTGGACATAAAAGCAATAACATTTTAGTGACGCCTCATCGCTCATAATGCGTTGTCTATAGGGATTGTGTGCAAAATGAATAAGCTGTGAGCCATTTGTTTGGTTAAACAGAACAAGAGACACCAGGACAAGGCCTGGGAGTGCAATTTTAGATCTTATTTACAGAGACAGGAGGATCATTGACATGCTCCATGTGAGGGAGTAACGTCTGTTGGTTTTAGCTCACGATTCCATAAATGCAAATAGTCATATAGAATCCAACTATTGCCAGCTGATTTCCGTCGAACTAAAACAACAAACCAAGTTGACAATAAAACCAGTGTCTAACAGCAAGTTAAACACCATGGAGCTCATTTGCACAAAGGGGAAATCAAAAACCTGTATTTGAATAGGGAAGGGCATGTGAATAAGCTCTGTGGGTCAAATAAAACCAAATATATAGAAATGAAGGTTAAGACAAGTCTTAGTGTTGCCCTCTGTTGGTCACATTTAGTACTGAGAGGGAAGTCACTTGACCTGCAAATGTGGAACAACACATTTTGTTCCATTTTCAGAACAGGACACTTTTAGCTGTGGCTAAAAATAAAATATTAACTATAAAGTAAATATACAAAGTCCTTTCACTGAAAGTAGAAGAATATTGTTGATTATAGATTAAAAGTGGGGTAACATCTAAACTAAGCTCAGTAATGCCAATTTATTCTGTAAATTATATGCAACCTTTTGATAATATTAAATATTTGTTCTTACTTAGCTTATGAAAGATGAAAGCTGTAAAGGTGAACCCACTTCATTTTGTAAATATATTTGAAAAATAGGTTGATTTCAGCTGAATTTGCTTAAATGTATCTAATCTGAAAAAGACACTAAATGCAAGATTTATTTTCTACACATTCCTGTCATAACATCTGGTTTACTTTAAGATGATAATTCCAGATTAAACTTTGATCAAACTAAACCATCTGAGTATAAAAAGCTTTCATTTGTGAATGTGTTGTTGTTGTTGCTAAAACCAACTTATTTCCCAACTTTGGATATTTGCAAAACATTTGATTAAAAAAACGTTTTATTATTCCTATTTGTTTAAGTTCTTTTTTCTCTTATAATTTCAACAATGAGAAAGTGAATTATGTGTCCAGGTTGTATGCAAAATGTGACAAAGCAGCAGAAATAATAGTTATTATTGTTATAGCAGTACTGAATTTGGATTTTATTTTATTCAATTCAGAAAAACATTTTAAATAAAAAATATATACATTCCATGTTTTATTTATGTTTGTCAGAAACTCAGCTTTATTTGTAGATCTTTTCAAACACAACAGTGGCTCAAAGAGCACAAGGGCACAATTAGTACAGTGGTATGCCAATAAAATTATAAAAACAAAATCACTAGAAATTAGAAATTCTACAAAAATACATAGTGAATGCTAGTCACATGAGATTTGCTGAAAAAGATTACAAAGTTATTAAAGTCAAAATAAGTACCACTCAAAACATTAGCTACAATTAGCAAAACACAAGTTACGTAAAAACTAAAAGTAACAAAATGTTAGTTAAATGCTAAAGGTAGCAAAAGGCTAAAAGCTACAACTTCACTTAAAGAACAAAAACAGTGTTTTTGAAAAAAAAAAATTGATCCTGATTTTTTGGTGTAAGTGTAAGTGGTAAAAAAGATGCAAAATATGCAGAACAAAAGAAATGTATGAAAAAATAAAAATATAATGGGAAAACTTGCACGCTGTAAAAAAATTTAAGGACAATGGTGTTTTCATGAACCTAAAATGTATATTAGATTAGATTTATTGCTGTATTATTCCACATAGAATTTAAACTTGAAAAGCACTGATTGAATTCTGTCTTTTCAACTCAAGACTTTTTAATTCACTTTGCTTTATTTAATGGCCTCTGAGTGTTGGGTTTCAGACCCTTAAATTTCCTAAAATGATATACAGACTTTTGACCAACAATGAAAGCCTATCTGAATGATGATTTATTGGGGTGAATTCCAGACCATTGCACTGAGGCCTCTGGTTGGTGGTGTTCCTGGTTAATGTAGGTCAAAACAGTGACGGAGGGGTGTCCTCCTTTGAACCCGTAGTGTTAATCTTCACGGCGAGCCTGCAGATGGCGCGCACAGCCAGAGGAGTGCTGCTCTTTCTTTTCCTTACACACACACACACACACACACACACACACACACACACACACACACACACACACACACACACACACACACAC
>JAUBOC010000029.1:5567509-5588181 GCA_032275365.1 Anablepsoides cearensis | reverse complement strand
TTTTTTTTTTTTTACCCCCCCCCCCCCCCCCCCCCATCTAAAAAAAATAATAAAGAGTGTCAGGTCAAACTTTGATTTATACAGCCCGAGCTCACATTAGGGATAAACACGTTGCGTAATTTCCAGCTACTTTTAAAGCTTCTTTTTAATGTTCTGTGAAAAGTGTGGGTTCAATAAAAAGGGAATGGTGTCTGAAAATGGCGTTTTCTGTTGGTTCACTTTGCCTAACATGAGTGACGCCACGTGAACGTGACTGTATTGTGGGTATTTGACATAATTTTTGTTGCCAGATTCGGAGGGGGGGTCAAACATTTACATGCTAATGTGTTTGTGGAGTGTAAGAGCAGTTGTGTCAGCCTTCCTTAGCGTCATCAAATCAGCTCATCACATGCTTTATGCTGTTGAATGCCTTTCTTGTGATGTTCACTGAATACCTCGTGTGTTCAATATTAGACTCCTTACTATTATTTTAGTGCTTAACCGCGTAAGACGTCGTGTGGGTTAGTTTGTGGATATAAAAACGGTAAAAATCACCCAAGTTTGAGCTCTTTCACAGTATTTCATTGTGTCCCTTTCTTTTTTCTTTTTTTTTTTTTAGAAAAAATTAGATCCCCTCTCATGGGAAGGGTGGGGTTTTGTTGTCCAGCAGCTCAGAAAACTGTTGAGGGGAGAAAAAAAAAAAAAAGGGAAAAAAATTTGCTTTTTAAACCTTGATTTGTAATTTTGCAGTCATGTGATCCCAGGAGCGTCCATTCGTCTTGCTGTAAAAACTCTTCACACATCTGTTGCAGCACGTCTGTGGCAGATATTCTTGTTACTGAGGCTCCGGGTTCATTAAGGGAGTGGCAATATCGACAGGCAGTGTGTGGCATTAAGATTTTTTTTTTGTCTTTGTCTTTTCTCTCTCTTCCCCCCCCTCCACCACCCTCCAAACACTGGAGCAGAGCAACACATGATTTGGACAGAGAGGACTGACAGCCTCGCCTAGCACCAGGCCTCTGATCAGCCATCTCCACCAGCAAATTAAAGCTTGACCCGCATCACCAGCCTTCACAAGCATTTTCATAAAAAGACAAGAAAAGAAAAAAAAAACGTCATCTAACTGTGAGTACCGGGCATCTTATGCTTGTATGTTTTCTCCTTTTTTAAGTTAAATTTGTGTCATTAAGATTCAAACCTGTTAGTATGTTGCTTTTTTGTTGCAATTTCAGCTAAATTCCGGTTTGCTGAGTGAATCATTTTGTCACTTTTATATTATGATTTATTTTATTTTTTTACGTTTAGCCCTGTCTTTCATATTGATTTCTTGTCAGAATACAATTTTGCTTCATGAATCTTCTCATTATTGCTTATTTTTTGGATACCTAAATGTTTTATTCATTGTGTAAACAAAATATTTAAACGTATTATAAATTCTAATTTGTTTTTTACATGCCAGTTTGCATTTTTTTCAATTTCAAAAGGAGCCCTTTTGTTTATTTAGTTTTCTTTTTTTTTCAAAAGAATTGCTTAATGTTCAACTGTTACACTTAAAAAAGAAAAATATTTAAAAGGATTCAAATAAATTTTGCTGCAACCTTTAATATTTGACACTTTTTGGTTGTCTCATTTGGATCCCATTTTTTTAAATAACTAACTTAGTGTGAATAAAAGGGAAAAAGAAAAGCACCATCATTCATCTTGCACCCTGATCGGCCAGGTCACATTTTTAGTGTAAAGATAGTTAGGAAGCGCCATCACAGTGAACACATGGCCGACAAAGGAGGCCTCGTGTCCTCTGATATCAGTGCGCCACCTGATGGCTGCTGGAGGAATGTCAAAGAGACGCCAAATGAAAGAAACTTGGAGTGGTTCGAATGAGAACCATTTTAATTTAATTTTACTGGCACAAAATGGAAGATTTTACCAGGAGTTAAAATAAAAACTGTGATTTCCTTTATATTATACAACTGCACTAAGGAATAAACACTCAAAAATAACTTTTTAATGAAATACATATAACTTGTTTAGAACATATATTTTAAAAGTGAGGCATCAATATGCATTCACTTTTTATAAACAGACTTCAATATTTAGTTGTAAGACATGTCTCTGCAAAAAAAAGCTTTTTGATTATGCATGAATGTGCAGAGATAGTATTAATTACTAAAATAACAATACAAAACAATAAATAAAATAATAACAAACAACTATTAAAAAACAGACTAAAGGTGTGTTGTATTCAGTTGGACAGAACAGTGAATGTGTCTGTTGCAGGTTTTCAGTCAGGTGTGTTGCTCCTTGCCCGCAGGTGACATCAGTTGCAAGGGGATGACCGAGCGCATTCATAACATCAACCTCCACAACTTCAGCAACTCTGTACTCGAGACCCTCAATGAGCAGCGCAACCGTGGGCACTTCTGTGACGTGACTGTTCGTATCCATGGAAGTATGCTCCGAGCTCACCGGTGTGTGCTGGCCGCTGGAAGCCCCTTCTTTCAGGACAAGCTGCTCTTGGGCTACAGCGACATCGAGATCCCCTCGGTGGTCTCAGTGCAATCCATCCAGAAGCTGATTGACTTTATGTACAGTGGAATCCTGCGAGTGTCTCAATCGGAAGCTCTGCAGATCCTCACTGCTGCCAGCATCCTGCAGATTAAGACCGTCATCGATGAGTGCACACGCATCGTGTCCCAGAATGTGGGCCTGGCAGGCCCCGGGGGTTTCCCTGTTATACCAGGAGACTCTGGTCAGGAAACGCCTCGTGGTACGCCCGAGTCTGGCACCTCCGGGCCCAGCAGTGACGCAGAGTCAGGTTATATGCAAGCAACATCACAGCAAAGTGTAGACCGTGCGTACACATCACTCTACTCCTACTCTGGCCTGTCCCTGCAGAATGGAACCCGCGAACGCCCCCTTTACATCAACCCTTTGTCAACAAATTACGATTCGGGCCCCCAGAAGAACCAGCAATCTCAAGATCCGCCGTGGATGAACCGCATCCAGGAGAGATCTCAGCAGGTCGATCGCTTCATGTCCACCGCAGAGTCCACTCACTGCCGCAAGCAACCCCGGCCGGTACGCATACAGACAGGCGGGATGCAAATCAAAGAGGAGGCCGAAGACGAGTACACCTGCTATGACGATATGGGGGACTGCCAAGACGACACCGACCACAACGAGGGGGTAGAGAGTGAGTCTAAGATCGAAAGTTTCGACTCAGGGGTGAGCTCCTCCATCAGTACAGAGCCAGACAGCATGGAGCAGCAGTCGTACCTGACGAGCTACAGCCGAGAGGGGGGCGGGGACGTGCACCAAGGCGAAGGAGGTCCAGTGCAGATAAAGGTCAGCGACTCGTCCCCAGAGCAGATGCAAAAGGCGGAGGACGGAGACACATCCCACAGCACTAGTGACAGTAGCATGATGCAGCCCCTGCCAAACTCAGTCAAACTCAGTCCCATGTCGCAGTACATGCGTCAGATCGAATCACACACCAGCAACCTGAGGATGCCGCTCACCGTGACCAGCAACTCCCAAGTGATGGGCACTGCTGGAAGCACCTTCCTGCCCACACTCTTCCCCACACAGCCGGCGAGAGACCACAAGCCTTTCCTTTACCTTCCTGGCCAGCAGCAGCCCCAGTTTGTGGCAGTTCCGCCCCCTGCGATGCCATCATTCCAAAACCCCATGTCGGTACCGCAGGCGCCAGCTCAGCAACAGCAGGCTGCAGGAGGGATTGGTCCCGGGGAGAAGAAGCCCTACGAATGCACTCTCTGCAGTAAAACCTTTACTGCAAAACAGAACTACGTCAAACACATGTTTGTCCACACTGGTAAGTCCAACTTTCGCTTTATACAAGTTTAACTCTCTATAAATTATTATTATTTATTTAAATTAAATTTCCAGTTGGTAGCTGGATCTGAAGCTTGTGACATTATTATAAGAAACACTTTTACTCAGAGGATGTTGAAGTTTAGCATGTAGGATGAAAAGACTGAAACACTGAATAAAACAGCAAAACACCCACTGACTTTATGCAGGTGTTTTCTGTAGGAGTGAGAATAAAAAACTAATCTAAGGGAAGAGAAGTTTTCAAACAAATACTTAGTGGGCAATATTTGTAGTTTCTAAAGTAATTTTATATGGGTTTGTGTAGCTCTGGAACATTTAGTTTTTACGACTGTAGCTTGTATTCTTTTAACACAGAGAAAAAAAAATCCAAGTTAAACCTTTTAGACATTATAATTATGATTAGGTTTCACAGAAATGACAGGGAGGTTAGAGTTAAACTTAGTATGAGATTTTCTATTTCTTAAAAAGACTTCTATTGGGGTTTACATGAACCTCAATTGAAAGATAAGTCTGTTCATTTGTGAATTTCTAAAATCTGCCAAATTGTGTAGAAGCTCCATGTCACATTTTGTGAATATTTCACCACAGTCACATTGTTTCCATTCAGAATGTAAAAAAAAGTACCTATTTAGCACATTATCTGTATTACAGCCTGATAAAATTGCTTTAAAATGACATTCATCCGGTTGCAGCTGACTAGCATCCTTCTTATCATTTGTAATGACTTTACAGTGCCAGTGGAGTTTTTAAGCAGCACATCATTTGACTGCGTGCTGCTTCCTTTTAGCGCTGACAACCTGATCAATCACGTACGAGGGAAAACATCATCCCAAAATTAAATATCGTGTAATTAGATGATCCCATAAAACAAACAAAAAAAAAACTACTGAAACAAGTCGTATCATTTCCTGGCCAGAGCCACTTGTTTTGTGAAGACAAGACGCAGTAGTGCACAGCAGAGTGATAACTCACAGATCGATCTGTACACTAAAAACAGATTTGAATACCCCATAGCAAGCAGTGATTTAATATATTTGCTTATATTGTTAACAAAGTAATCTACACAAGGGGCTACTATAATTAAATACAACATGGTCTGGTTGTCTTTGGGAAAATATTAACACAAGAATACTGCAGAAATCCGTGTATGGTTCGTTCTTTTTTTTTTTTTGTTACAAAATCATAAGAAGAAAACAACCAGATAGTTTTTTTTTTCTTGCTTATTTTTATCCCGTGTTTAAAACTGATTCGTAAAATTGAACTAATTAAAAAAAATCCGTGTATGGTTCATTGTTTTGTTTTACCGTTTCAAAAATAAAATTGCTTGTTGTTTGTTTGTTTGTTTTCCCCTTTTCAAAACTGAAGTGTAAAACTGTAAAATAGAATTAAATAAAAATCCAGTGTTTGATTTTTTTTTAATCAAAATAAAATATACGGTTTCTGTTTTAATGTGTACATGATGATGGGGGTCGCCTATGGAGGTTAGTTTGCAGTGGCTGGAAGACTGCTAAAAAACAAAAACTGATACTAAAGATATTTGCAGTGGCTGCACTCAAATTGAATTCTGCACAACTTGTAATATTAAGCAATTTTGTACACAGTAGAATAGCTCTTATGATGTGTCGACTTGTTCTGAAAAAGGCTGTTTTTAAGTGTTAAGTGAAAACATAATGCTCCAGGAGTTCAGGCCATGGTGACTTCCGGTTCCGCCCTAAAGTCACAAATAGTGCACTAATAAAATATAAACCTTGTCTTTGCTTAAACTATTAAAATAAAAACAGCCTTTTATTTTTTGCAGTTGTTGTTTTTTAATTTAGTTTTAAAACTAAAAACAACAAATACAACCCTTTTTTTTTTCATTTTTATTTTGAAAGGAAAAACCTAAGAACGAATCATAATCGAATTAGTACAAAAGCAGAATTATGTTTTTCAACTCAAAGTGACTCAGAGATGGCGAACACAGCGTTAGTGCCTCATGAGAGCATTTTGCATCATTTACAGGACGACCACACCAGTTGAATCCAGTATCTGCTCACTGCTACATGCTGGAGTGTTGCTGCTCCTGAAACCCGACTGTATCCACAATACAATCGCAGGGAAAAGTAATACAGTAAATGCTAATTATCGACTAATTAACTAATTATATCATTCATTCAAAGCAGGAAACTCATCACACACTCACTCGCGCCTTCATTAGCCTGTAGATCTCAACAAGACCTATGATTTTGTTTCTGTGAGTTTTTTTCTTCTGGTAGTATTTTTGGACCTGTTTTTTCAGCATAACAAATTGCTAAAATAATAAATTTATATTTAAGGTTGGCTTCAGAGTTCCAGGAAAATAGTAATAATGTGTGTTTCTCAAGTTTTATCAATTTTCTCCTGTTAGGAATATTTAGTTTTAAATAATTTTAGTCTGTGGCTTGAATGGCTTCAGATTTCTGATAGTTTGCTCAAGTCCTGCAACAATGTCTGTGGGACACATGTCTTTGCTCTCTGTGCTTCAGAATAGTTCAGAGACTTGATTCAATTCCATCGTTCGTTATTTATTTTTTTGGTCTTTACTAAACAGATACTGTATGTGCTTCCTTTGAGAAAGGCTTGATTCACACTCACCCGCATTAGGACCCAGAAAGCTTTAATTATTATTAACTGCAACACACAGATTTTGACATTTAAATGAAGGCCCTCATCATGTTGGCTGTTTACATGATGAACAGATTGTGCTAAATTACTTTTAGAGTAAAAAAAAGGAAGAAATGGGAATAGAATAGGGCATGTTAAGATTTACACGCTTATCCCAGGAGTGATGTAAATATGGCACATTTTTTCCAAAACTGAGGCATAATTTCAGCTCAGTTATGACGCCTGCTGAAGCTTGTCGGGTTTATGTGTGGGACATTTGCACACATGGCAACAGATGTACATCACAACATGTTCGTACAGTTAACGTTCAAATACGGCAAATACGTGTGAGGCTTTTTTAACCTAAAGATGCATTTTCTTCATATTTGCCAAATGGTTATCCTTATTTTTTATTCATTTTTTTAAAAAAATTGTTAATGTTTGCTTTGTGTGTGTGTGTGTGTGTGTGTGTGTGTGTGTGTGTGTGTGTGTGTGTGTGTGTGTGTGTGTGTGTGTGTGTGTACTTCCAGGTGAGAAGCCTCATCAGTGTAGCATCTGCTGGCGCTCATTCTCCCTGAAGGATTATTTAATTAAACATATGGTGACACACACAGGGGTGCGGGCCTACCAGTGCAGCATCTGCAACAAGCGTTTCACCCAGAAGAGCTCCCTCAACGTCCACATGCGGCTGCACCGAGGTGAGAAATCCTACGAGTGCTACATCTGCAAGAAGAAGTTCTCACACAAGACCTTGCTGGAGAGGCACATGGCCCTGCACAGCACGGCAAGCGCCATCACGGGGCTGTCGGCGAGCGCGGGCGCCCCGGGCCCGGTCTCAATCCCCATGCCCATGGCTGTCCCTGAACCCGGCGCTGGAGTGGTGGCCCTCGCCATGCCAGTGAGCGGAGGTGCTGGAGTCGGGACCGGGGTTGGAACGGGAGTGGGTGTAGCTGCTGAAGCGAGCTGCCAAGAAGGGACCACCTACGTGTGCTCCGTCTGCCCTGCCAAGTTCGACCAAATGGAGCTCTTCAATGACCACATGCGTATGCACGTCTCCGATGGATAAGTACAAAAAGAAAAAAAAAAACTTTTTTCATAAAGAATGACAAATACAATGGCACTAGATTTTCCTTTTCTTATTTTGAGGTATGAAGATTAATGAGTATAGACACTGGCACATTAAGTTTCCCCAAAAATGTTTTCTTTTTTTTTATTCTTAAAGAAAAAAAAAGATGGTGGCCTTAAGGCTTAGTAGTTTGATATTGATCTACTGGATGGATCCAAACTACGGGCCTCTAAATGTATGCTTTCCTAAAATACTGATTTATGTGTTGAACACTACCGAAAGGCCTACGAAAGAAACACATACACACAAACACACCTTTAGTCTAGAGAAGTCTGAATGACTATAAATGAGCAAATATGCTTGAGCGTTTGTGTATTTTGCATATGTTTGTTTACTTGTCTAAGTGTGTGCGGCTGTGTGTGTGTGTCTGTTTGTGTGTATACATTGCCGTGAAGCTTAAATCATGGCAGTTGTGAACCCATACTGACCAGTTTGGAAACTATAGATGTCCAAGCTTACTGTGGTATAATTTACAATGACAATAACAATAATTAAAAAAAAAGAAAAAGGAAGAAAAAAAATGCATCTGGGGTTGGGCTACATATTCCCTCTAAAAAAAAATAAGTACTGATGGTCACAAGATTGCCTTCTTACATCAAACAAAAAAGGAGAGTACTTAATTTGACACTGGGTTTTATTTATTCCTGTGGTATTAAGGGATTATAATGCAGCTGTTGTCAAGGTACCAATTTGAATCATTATACTGAACTGTAACTTCCTGTCCGAGGTGACGGGGAAACGATTTCTCATATGTTTTGTAGTTATTGTCCATGCATTTTGGTGGTTTACTAAATTTTGGTGTGTTGATGAGACAGTATTTGAGCAAAAATGTGTTTCCTTTTTGTGTTGGAGTTGAACTCATTTGCATACACTGCCTCTTAAAATCCTAAAAGACTGTTAAGGCTACAAGACCTTCCACTGCAAAAGATACGAACCAAAGGAAGAATCTTTTGCTGATGGGTTTTCTGTTTTTAGCCTTTTACATATACAGTTTTGGCAGGCTGAGATATGCGACTAAACTCCTTCATTATTGCTGCTCTTCAACTTGCACCCGACTGTTATGGGATATCGATTTAACAAAAGGATTTGTCTCTTCAACTATTATTGAGTAGCCTGTTTGGCTTTAATTTCATAAATGATTTAGAATTTTTTAGAGAGGGGAGTAGGCTAGGTGTTGATTGGAACAATGTTGTATAAAAAAAGTGGTAATTTAAATTGAATCAGATTTAAAAGTGGAATAATTGCCACCCTGATCCTGTGTAATCTGTTTCTTACAGCTGCAAAGTTATTTCAGCAGCTGGAAGCTGAATGCATTACTCTTCATGCATTTGGCTCTCCCTGAAGGCTTAAATCACATGCAACCTTTCGAAAGGAAATCCAGTCTGAAAGCAAAACAAGTAGCTCCATCAATCGATATCTCATTGTTTCATTAGAAACCACAAGCTGCAGATGGACTGTGATGACAATAGCAAACATTCCCGATTGTTCTAATACCAAGACACAGCATGTATATGGAATAGATATGGAGGCTTGTGTGTTCAAGTTGTCGTTCATGCATCACTTCACCTATTATATGTCTGATTTCTAATGATTTCAATCTTTTATATTGCTTTTTTTTTTTAAGAAAAAAAAATCCAAAATAGGTCTCACACACGAAAACACACACACACTCACATGCAACTGCCTGCAACTGCAATGTAAAGGATTTGCTTCTTTAAGTGAGCAAGCTCTTTGGTAGTTGCACAAAAGCAAAACAAAAACAAAAAAAAATCTAACAGCATGCAGGGGTCTTCAAAAGACCTGCTGTCAATTTAGAAAATAAAAGTGCTACTTTGCACATTTTCTTAAAATGCCTGTGCTTAATATTTAATCATTTTTTTCTTAAATGAACTTTACTTTTATTCAATTTTAAATATTATTTTTTATTTTCCAATCTTGATAAGTGGACTGCATTTTTTTTTCTTGCATATATGTTGCACTGCTTAAACCAATAAGTGCACTACTGTTAACAGAGATGTTATAGTTTTAGAAAAAAAAATTTTTTTTTTTATTTTAAATCTAGCATTTGGTTGTAGAGTTCACACCAATAGCGTTGTCTCAACATCATTTTCATTAAGTAATTCTTGGCTTTTGTTATTGCTTGCTCCAGTATATTCTTGTGCCGTGTTAATGCAAGCTTTTATTTTTTGTTTATTTAAACCTTTAGGTGTGCTCATCTATGTTGTAACTTTTCAAAATATTTTATGGATTCTGTTCCCTATAGGAGTTTATTTAATCTTCTTTTTTTGTTCATTTCGAAACAGTACATAATTTTCCTATGAGAACATACAAGCCAAACATCATAAACAGTTAAAGACAGTAATAGTAGAAAAAAACCTTCAGTCTAACTTCATTGGTGGAGGTTCAATGAATAACTATTATTATAATATTAATAAGACATATACAATGTGTGTAACATAAATGGTGTGTGTGTCCTAAAACAACTTTTTGTGAGTTTTAAAGTGTGAGTGCAGCTTCTTTAGTACCTGTCACTTGTACACAGTTGTGCCCCTTCCTTGGTGTTTGTATGTCTGTGAACGTCTGTGAGTGATTAATTAGCCTAATCAAATTATTGATAAGTGGAATATCTCAACTGTAGGGCTTCCTTTGCAATATGCAGCACAGGTACTATGAAAAACAGCTCTCCAAAACCTTTTGGGCTAATAAGGCACCTGTAACACGTTTTAGTTTTCCCTCTGAGACTCTAGTAAAGCTTAGGTTAAGTACTGTGAAATTCAGTTTGGGAGAAGCGGAGCGTTTTTTTTTTTTTTTAATGCTATGCTGGATTTCAGAGTTGCGTGAATTCAGTTTTGAGATGAAGTCAACATGGGAGGCCCCTATGGAAAATCCTGTAAAGAAAAGGAAAGGAAAGTGAGTGTTGGTCCTTGATTAAAAAAAAAAAGAAAAGAAAGAAGAAGAAGTAGCTCATAACTGAACATTTGATTGGGCCTGTCTTTATATGGTGTGCGTAAAAAGCCTAAACTGTATTCGTAGCTGTTGTTGCCAGGACGGCAATATTGCTGCATGCTAGTGCTATATTTGTCTCTACACAGCACGTGGAGGGTAATCTCATGCCTTAACAGACAATGCACTAAACAGAATATGTAAGCAACTGCCGAGACCTTCTTTTCCAACAGTATTGCCACTCGTACGGCACACAGCTCATGATGTCGGTGTTATATTGTCCATTCGAGTCAAGCACTGCCAAACTAACATCACTTTTTTTAAAGCCGCAAACGGCCGAGACAGTTAACCAAACTGTTTCAGTATAATGAGTGTATTCTAACATTCCTTCATGGCACCTAAATTTGACATATTTTTTTCGTGTGAACACGTATATCAAATGCACTATTGCCTGTAGCTAGATGAGTACAACCAGCCTTTTGTGGTATCATTGGTCTAAGTAGTTGTAGCTTGGTGTTGGTTTTTAGAGACGTTTACTTTCATGATTACGCTATCGATCGTTTCTCTTATCACGTTGTTTTTTTGTTTGTTTGTTTCGGAGTAACTAAAGTAGCCAATCTTCACGTGGTCCGGGTGAGGGCTAATAACTCGTCCCGTCGTTGGTTGACTTCTTGTATCATAGGGTGTTTGATAATAGCAGACCAGGCTTGGAAGGGGAAGATTTTATTTTATTTTTTTTTGCTCCGGTGTGTCATAAGTATGCTACAGCATCCTCCCCATCCCCCTCCATCCTTCCCCAATTTAGCATCACGTGTTGTTCACTGTCCATAGTTATATATTCCTTAGATTGTTTCAGCTAATTGTGGTGGTGCTTTTATTCTTCTCTCGGTTACAAAAAAAAGTCATAATAATAATATTGAAGAAAAAGGTTAATTCAAAAGTTGTCACATTTTTTTTTCCAGAAAATCAAACTGTGCTTCTTCTAGTCGTAGGTCTAGACTTTTATGTTTTTGCGAAAAAGTGTGCGCATATTTTCCAGAACAAAACATGTTGAAAAATAGATGATAGCCTGCAGCTGATTGTGTTGTGTTTTAAATATATTCCTGTTTATTCCTGTTTGTTTTGTTTATTTTAGCATAGAAAGAGAGAAAGAGAGCGAGCAAGAGAGAGAGAGAGAGAGAGAGAGAGAGAGAGAGAGAGAGAGAGGGTCTAACAGTACATTGTCGTCCTTCTTGCAGTAAGTTGAAATCATCATTGAGCTGAATTATTTGTAGGATTCCTCCTGCTTCTCTGGTGGTCATAGTGGTGTTGTTCATAGCTTCACGTGGCTGGAATAGTCAGTTAATTAGTCAGTTATTTTTTACAGTGTACTATATATGCATATATGCTTTGCGTTGAGGTGAAAACAATGGGAGATAGTAATGGTGAGGGTCATTTTTAAGCATGGAACAGGGTCGTTTTACTCTGAAACGTGTTCTTTTCTGTCTTTCTGACCGTCTTTAAGTCCGTCTCCACACACTTTTTATTCACAGTTTATCTTCATTTAGTCATAATATTCAAAAGTAGAGTTACAGAAAGCAGCGCTCAGATGAAACATACAGTAGTCGCATTTTTGTCCTTTCGTAAATACACATAAGAGTAAAAAAAAAAAAAGATACCTTCTTGCAAATATTCTATATATATTTTGAGTATCGCCATGTCCACACAGATAAAAAAAATACATTTTTCAGAGAGTTTCATAAAAATCCTAACTGCAGCTAGAGTATAATCTTGTGGGGTATAGGGAGTACGCCTATCAAGTGCCTATCAGTACATACAGCAACTATACAAAATATTCATAGTTTTTCTCTCCTGCATTGCACAAAGACAATATATACACAATGGACTATTAAGAAAAAAATACTATTTATACTATAACTGCTAAAAGCTAGTGGTTGTGAGTGCAGCATGAGAACCCTTTAAAATACCTGAAAGGTTTTATTCATATACAGTAAAAGCTACATCTGCAATGTTTTTTCTATTTTTCTGTGTTAATGTTTTTACCATCTGGAGGATTTAAAGATTTAAAATGCAATCGCAAAATGGACAGTGTTGGATGATAACGTTAAAATCAAATGTAAAAGATTATTTTTTTCTCTCTCATAGTTTTTTCTATATTTGTTTATTATAATTATTATTTACAGTTCTTTTGCTGTTTTCAAATAAGCCATATAACCCGGAATGTACGCATAGTGGAGGAAAATAAAGTGGGGAAGGGGCATCAGAGGGAGACGCGACATCAGCTGGACGGAGGGAAATTTACACACCTGCCTCTCACAATGAAGGAAAATCCAAGTCTAATCTTTGTATATTTGATCCTGTCGCTGTTGGTAAACAGTGCCATTTTGCAGATTAGAAGAACAGCAGTAGTTCCTTCAGCTGGCGCCTTCTTGTCAATGAATGTGACGGTTTGCAAAGTTTGTAGGACCTGGAAGCTGCTCATAGTTAGTCTCAAAGTACACCATGTGCGCCTTGATAAAAAGGCCCCTACACGTGCAAACCAATCCCCTGTCTCCTCACAGTGATTGTTTAAGTTTAATCTTATCTGACAGCGCTGTTGTTTCTGCACAACTTCAAGTTAAAAAAAAAAAAAAGGCAAGCAACGAAGCCACGAGGTGTAAGGAAAAGCAAAAAAAAAAAGTAATCGGGTAAAAGGAAATTTAGCAAATTGAAAGTTTTGGCTGCAGATAAACACAGCTTTGCATGCGCAGCGGTCTAACTGTTTGGATGAACAACATGAAAACAAAAAAAGTATAGAAGAGCGAAATAAAATAAAAACATTAATCTAGTTACAAAACTGAGTTGCTGCCAGATAAAAGATTTTTGGAATAGCTTTTTATTCCGTCCCCTGTGGACTAATTACCACAGTTTTCTTTCTAACCTTCTCCAACTTAGTTAGTTGTGCCAGTTTTCTGGGAGGGTTGTGCTTTTAAATTATACTATTATTGTTAAATTAAAAGTGAGAAGTGGAAAAGGCCGATCTGTTTCGTATGAGAAGTTGATGTGAAACAGCTCACGCAGTAAACCCAAAGCGAGTGATTGACTCCATTTTGAATCTTCAAATCCTCCTTAGTGCATCAGTTTTTGAAGAAATAAGCGAGAACAGCTATGACAAACATGTAGTTTCGTAGACTTTTAGCGTGAAAATGCAGCATTTAAACATATAGGCAATGCGATATAGCTAGTCCCTGTCATCCAGCCGTCACTCAAAAAACAGCATCTGTTCAGGTTTGACAAAAATCCAGATTCTGTTTTGATTTTGAGCTTTACAAACAGCAGATTTTAAAGTACAAAACAGCCAAACTAAGCTATTACTACATCTTGTTTATAATCACTATAATGCAGTTATTACACTATCTGTGAAGAGGTTTTTGTCACGACGTCGTGTTCACTGAATGAAGCGCGCAGTCCTGCCCTACACGCCAGAGGAGAGCTTTTCTAACAGCACAAACCCCGTTTTGTTGGTTGCGGTGATGAGACGACCCGGGCGTGTTTTAGCCTAAACGCGTGCCCCACTTGTTGGGTTCTCAGTCACTTCGGCCCTTTTTGGTTCGGTTCAGCGTGATGAGCGTTTTTACGGCGCGCCGCCGCCTAACTGAAAACATGCATTCCTGTCGAAGTCCAGCACATTCCAACATCTCGTCTGGAATTCATTTTTCCACCTTTAACTGAACTAAAATGACAAAAAAAATAATAAAAATCTCAAGTGCTTTAAAAAAAAAACACATGTCCTCGAATAATCCCAGATATTTTTAAACACGCTTGTGTTAAATCTAATTAATATTTTTCCTTTAACATTTAATTTAACATTAGTGCTAATTCAGACTTTAGCATGAGATCATCTGAGCTTTTGAGCCCAGTTTATTCTTGTGTGGACTGGTTTTGTTGCTGAAGCTCTCCCCAGGTTTTTGGTCCCTCTTTTATAAAACGGAGATCGAAACAAAAACTAAATTAAAGAGCAAGAAAAGAAGGAAAGAAAGAAGTCAAGGCTTTCATCGCCATGACGCCAGCTGCAGCCAACGCTGCAGACTTTGATTAGAGATGTTAGCACGTTTATGAAAGGGTCGTAATTTGCATTTCTCATTAGAAGCTCCTTAAAACACACACACACACACACACACAACTGTATTAGACAATGTTTGTTTTTACAAACCAAAGAAGGGTTAGAATAATTTAGGTTTTTGGAGAAATTTGTTTTTATGATGGGCGTTGGGCTCATGCAGTTGGGCTCGATTGCTATAGTTCTTATTATTTTTCTTCTTTTGGCAGGGTGCTTGTGAAACTGCGCGTTTGCTGCATCTCTTGATGGGTTGTTGTTAGATTTGTGGTTGTGTTCATTTGCCTCTCGTAGACCAAAATAGATATTTCTTTTTTTTTAATAAGAAATGCAAGAAAAGATGAAAATGAATCTGACGCAGTAGCTGTGATGTAAACTATGGCACGTTAAAACATGTGTAAGATTGTAACTGTTGCGTTGTTCTTCTGGCGAAACATAATCTGTAAGCTGTCTCCTACACACATTTTGCGAATCATTTTTTTAAACCCTTTTTTGACTGTACTTGTAGTGAGATTTATTTTTATAGCTACTTTCTTTCAATTTTGGCACTGATGAATCTTTTTATGACTGTCCCGAAAAATACTAATCTGACATGGCTTCAAATACTTTTCAGCCATTTTTACTTGAGACGGACCAAGATGTAAAGTTTGCACATATTTGTAGGTTTTATATTGAAGCCAAAAAGAGAAATATTAACACAACTTTCAGTCTCAACAGTTCATTTTAACTGAGGTGAAAAAATAAAAATCAACAGAGCCACTCGTCAGTAGTTCAAACAAATAAACAAAAAAAAAAGAGCTTCTGTAAAACCAAATTGTGAGATGGATTTTACCATCACAATGTGATCCAAATAACATTTTTACAAAGTGGTATTTTTTGTAATAACATTCATAATCTGCAAAAAAAAGAAGAATGTAAAGCATTTGGCTAATTTGTTTTATTTGACTGCAGATGATATTTAATCACAGAAAAAAAAGAGAAAAAGTCAAACTCTTGGTAAATCTGCTGTATTCTTTATATTCCTGTGATTTTAAAATAGGAAGGTGAATTACTGTAATTACGGCAATGGTTTGTACCTTGGGCTGAACATAGAAACATTGCAAACCATAAAAATTCACGCACCAAAACAATAAAAGACAGTTCTTTTTATTTTTATTTTGTTTTGTTTTTTTAATCAGGCTTTTATTTTTTGCTGTCATATCATATATTTAGAAGCTTTTGTAAACTTGCACTTGAGTTAAACTATGACATATGCTTATGTATATGTGTGTATTGTGTTGTTTTGTTTTGCCTATGTTAGCTCGATATTTTTATCAATTCCCTACAAATTACTTCACGGATTGAACTTGGCAGAAGTGGAGCTGTTGTAGTAAAAAGGTAGTTACCATCCAGACTAAGCAACCCTGAAATATATGCTGCAGTAATGTGTTTTCAGTTTATTTCTTTTGATAATTTATGCTCCAAGTTCGTTTGTATTTTGAATATTATTCTTATTATTATTGTTCTTATGGAAATGAAACAAGCTTGTTTGAAATGTGTTGACTGCTGTTTTGAAATAGGGGATGACGTTTCTTTTTTTTTTTTTTTTTATGTACCTGCGAGGACGTTTCTTTGTACATGATTTGTCAAACACTGGATTGGAGTGAGTTTTCCAACATTTCCAAGTTGCGAGATGTATTTGACAAACTTAACTGCACAGACGACACCCGTAAGCGTAGACGTGAGCCGACAGACCAAGCTTTATGGGGTGAGGGTGACACTTGAATGCCGCTGATCCTCCCGTTCAAAATAGGAGTCAAACTAGGATGGAAAAAAGGTTAAAGATGTTGACTTTGTGCTGGTTCATTGTGTTGTGATGGGTTATTTATAATAGGAAGTATTTATTAGGGGTTTCCTTCCAAATTGTTGGGTGGCGTAGACACTTTCTTTTTTATATATATATATATATATATATTATTTTTTTCTGTAAAAATTTCGAATGCTCTTTTAAATCTTCATAAAGGGACTCCACTTCACATCCAACTAGTTATCATGTGTTAGAGCAGATTTTGTCTCATCAGACCAAACACCACTTCTCAAACCCGAAAAGAGATTTGCACTAGACTAATTTCGGTCTTCTTCTGTCAAAAGCAATATAATTATTCTACACCTTTTAAAACCATAGAACTGCATGGTTGTCACTGTCCCTACAGTGCGAATGCTGAGTAAATGAGGATATTTGACGATTTATTATTATTATTATTATTTTTATATTCACAGGTACAAAATGTGTTGCCTTTAAAGGTGCGCATCCATTTGTTGTTTGTAGCAGGGGTGTTTTTTTTATTTGAATTTTTTTGTAATTTTTTTGTTATCCAGCACTACCCCAAGTATTATTGTCCAGACCTGAGTGGCATTAAAACAAATGTTTCCTCCCGTGATTTATTTTCAGACAAATCACGCAGCTCTCACAGATTAAAAATAAATAAATAAAATAAATGAGAGGTGGGACGTTTAGAAGAAGAAAAGAAAAAAAAAGAATCATTCACAAAAAGTCAGTATCGGTCGTCTGCAACACAGAAAAAACATCAAAAAGTAATGCCAAAAGAGAGAAAAACCCCGGCTTGTCCGCTGATGTGCACATCTTTCTTTAAAAAAAAAAAAAAGCACTGGTCCTAGATTTCTGCATTTTTTCTAACTTTGAGTGCTCTTTTATTACTTTTTTTTTTTTTTACAAAGAAGTTACAAAAACAATGCTTTAACGTAAACCAGTAACATCTATAGACGCAGCATCATTGGCTATCCACTTAAAGAAAAATAATAAGAACTTTTGTTTTTCACCATCTTCAACAATCAAGAATCTTGTCATTATTACGTTGTAAATTATCCAAGAGTTCACACGCAGCAGAACTTCACCATTTTTATCTGGATGTAGTGGCTTTACCTGTTTTCTCCGCTTCGTGGTGTTATTGAAAGATTTGTCTAAATATGTTGCGTGTTAGAGGAAGCATAAGTACGTGCCTTCTTGTTATCTCCTTGGTGAGCTTGTTATTATTGAGATGCTGAAGCCAGCCAATTGTGTTTGCACTAAAACCAAATTGTTTTCTTTTTCTTTCCTTTTATTTTTTTGTTTTTGTTTTTTTTTTTTTTTCTTCGTGATGTAGACTATTTAAGCGAGCTTGTTGCGTCACTTTAACCGTACAGTATGCATGAGGGTGAAATTGGTTAAGTCTAGGGCTAGAGCTCTCATCTGTTGACCTGTAAAACCAGTGCAGCTTAGAGGATCTTGTGAATATATCTCGGCTTAGTTTCACCTTTTTTTTTTTATGTTTTCAACTTCCATCTCCTTACACATCAATGTTATTATTATTACTATTATTATTATTATTCTTTCACATTTTCCAGCAGTAAAAAAAAAAATCATATAAAATAATCAAATAACACATACCACAAATACAGCTTTTACTTTCACATGCCACAGTTTGAGTTGGGATTGCATGAGTAGACGAGGTCGCCTCAAGACTATTGGTTGGATTATCGCATTTATTTCAAAAAACGGAAACATTCTTCCTTGACAATGATTTTTTTTAAAAAAAGGCCTTCGCGTTTACGATTTGCACCTTAATCATGTTATTTCATTTGGGCAAGGAAAACACAAAAATTCAAAAAAATCAACCAACGACAGCAACAATGACAAAAGGAAAACAGCTGGCAGTGTAATATCTCTGATTTAGCACCTTACCGCACAGCATGTTTTCACTTTAAGCCAGTTTAGCTACTCTTCCATTTTGTGCAAAATTTCGAAAACTAAATCCTGCACCGCGCAAAATCGTTTTCTCAAGGGACGTGCCAAAGTTTGGAGGCGATCTCCCCGAGTGTTTATGCTTACCATTCTCTTTTCCTCCCTCCTTCAGTTATACCAACCGTATGTCAGAAAACCTTTTTTTTTTCCTGTAACAGTGTGTGGAATCAATTTATCTCAGCAAACAGTATCATTACTTGCCATTTTACAATAAGCCCTGTATTTCACATATATTTACCAGTGATGTGTATTTGTTATTATAAAGAAAATAGCCGTAAAAGCTTCATTATGTTACATAATATTGTGACTTTTTTCGAAAAACTGTGAAGACTTATCTTGCATATACTTTATAAAGAAGTATTAAGCCTTAATACAAAAGACTAAAAAAAGTGTGGAAGAATAAACTGATTGTTGCTAAGTAAGGATGATTTTTTTGTAAATGTTACCAGCACTTTTTTTGTAATTTTCACTCTCTGAGGTATTGTACAAGTTCAAGCTGTTTGTGAAGTTTGATTATGAAGGAATAAAAACTAGTACTTTCCTGTACTTCACAGAAAGTCTTGTCGTTGTTTTTCTTGTTCTGCGCTCGCTTTCTTGATGTTTCCCTGTGTTTTCATCGGGAATAAACAAATTACAAACCGCATCTACATAAAAGCGAAATGAAAAGGCTTTTTTTTTTTTTTTCTTTCTTTGCCACACGGGATCTTTCAGGACTGAAAATTCACAAATGATATGCTTCCCACCAATCTAATCAAATGAATGAGCGCGCCCGCTAAAAGTGACTCCGCAGATGATCGTTTTCCTGGTGGGTAAATACAGCTGAACGACAGGCTGGAACATATCCCAGAATGCACAGGGCACGAGGCGGGAAACACCCTGGACAAGCTGCCAGCTCGTTTCAAATCTAAAAATGACTAAGAAACGAGTCATTCTTAGTTCACACCTACGTGCACTGGAAGCGTTCAGACTCACGAGGGCTTGAACTGTGGGAGGAGACCATCTACACAAACACGCATAAACACACACACGAAGAGGAAATGTTTCTTTACACAGCTGCTGATTGGCCATAAATATTACTCTCAGAGATGATCAAATCATGCATTTTTTTTTCCTCCCAGGAGAAGCGGTACGACGAGATTACACCCATTACTTCATACAAAACCTCAAACCAAATTCATTTCAGCTTTTCTTCACACGGTTGACGATCAGCGAGGGAAAAACTAGACTCTCTGTAAGAAAGAAATCAAACTATAATCAGATCAAATTAAAAAGCAATCCGATGATGTTTGCGAACGTGTGATTTAGGTTAAATCGATTTTGAGCCGTCTTCAACTTTCATTATGTTTAATGAATATTTAAGATTCAATTCAATCAAATTCTTCTGTTTCGTTTAACTTCTTAATTGTTGCTGACAAACCGTTTGCGTTGCAAAGCTTCCAAATAGTTAAAAAAAAAAAGAATTTCAAAAAGCACCGGCTTTTTGGACTTTAAAATAAAATGGAAAAAGAAGCACTTTATTGTCTACAATTTGTAAATGAAAGCAGAAATTGGGTAATGTCTTTCATGTGTAGAAAGCTATTGTTGATCATTTGTGCACAGCGTGAAGCAAAGAGGCTGTTTTTAATGACTAAATTATTATTATTATATTAGTAGTAGTAGTAGAAATAATAGTTTTTCCCAGAGGGCAACAGCTAAAAATGTTTTTTTATAATGAAAAAATCTTGAGAAATCAAGACCAAAAATAAGCACATATGTGGTATAATTCTGGGCTGTTATCAATATCAGTGTTTAAAAAATAATTTGATTGACACACACACATACTGCTTTCTATATTTTACACTTGATTTATCCAAGGCTTTATACTTTAACTCATTCAATGATAAATCATATTGGGGACAGTGGGGGTAGGAGGGGAGACAGTGTCTTGCCCTAGGATATTTCAGCACACTGCAGTATCTAGGGATTGAATCCCCAATCTTTTCACTGGGCTAATAAATATTAATACATTTATTTATAAATACATGTATATATTCAGTTGCAGCCAGCACTTATAAACTTTATTTTTTTCCAGCTTTGGGGCAGAATCAGTGCAACATAAGCAGGACAGAACAGAAGAGTTCTGCCATTTGTAGGTGTTGTTTTTATATTTTATATTTAGGTTGAGTCAACATGCTGAAGAGTAGCTGATACTGATGGACCTGAGCCCTGTTTCAGAAAGCAGGATAAGTGGAAATCCTGAGTAAGTTCTGGGGTAACTTGGTGCATATCCTGAG
>JAUBOC010000029.1:5530534-5542569 GCA_032275365.1 Anablepsoides cearensis | reverse complement strand
TATATAAACTGTAAAATATTAATATTAACTGGGTTGATATTATTATTAATAGTTTTAATGATTTCTACATCGTCAGTGCTTGTTTTCTGCTCTGTTCTCCACATGTACAGTAATGGTAAATCCAGACTCTTGCCCGTTTAGTGTTAGCCGTTAGCTTCTACAGCCGATCACACGGTCACATTGTTTTTGCACACTCCAGCTATTCTATATAAACTCCTTGGTGTGAACACACTCATGTGAACCCTGGTGTGCACTAGTCCACTAAAGTGCAAATGTGCTAATTGCGGACCTAAATTTCTCCTTTGCGCTTTAGGGGTTTTATTAATTTCTTAAAATGATTTGAGCTTTCTAAGTTTAGAATTGAGAAGCGCTAATCGCAAGTGATGTTCTAAAGTCACTTTTGTCTAAAGCAAAGAGAAAGTGCTGTTCTGATCTGCAGAACCACACTCAGCTGTGCATATTGTACCGCCTCTCTCCAAGGGACACTGCAACAATAAATATTAAATAAATAATAACAATAAATAAAAAACACGGAACAGTTTAAATTCATGCTCTTATTTTGAAAGGAACAAAGTTCCTGTTCTGTGTCCTGTAGCTTACCCAGAATGCATTACTTCGGTTTTACAACAGTTTAAAATTACTAATATAGCTGCATGTTTTCTTACTGAAGCCCTGCCATAAACATAAGAAAATGACCAACAAGCAGCAGAACTAGCAATCCACAACTACTTTTTGTTTTGCAAGTATGATTTAAAAGTCTGTTTCTATGAATCACCTCCCCATACTGCGACGACATGTGTCAATCTGTCAAAGAAAAAATTATCTAGCCTCTAGATGGTAGTAAAAGGCTGACTTTTCTCTTATCTGAATGTTTTCTGGTACATGGAGATTATGTTGCACTTTAAAATTAGCTCCCACCAAGTTTTATTGGTCATATGCGCATTTGAGCTTGCAGACCTAAATAAATAGAGATGGCATAAATGGTTCTCTGAAGGGATCCAGATCTTGGGGAGCCGTTTGTTTCAAAGAGCCGTTCGATTTTGAATGTGTTACGTCATCACATGGGGAAATATGTCATCACGTAGCCGTACGTAATGATGTCATCCCATCACGTGGGTAAAACCATGTGTTTGTCAAGCGAACCCCCCCCCCTCCCCTTTTCACTGTAAGCTTCTGTACTCCACAACTCTGCCTGTTTTTCATGAAAAAGCAAAGCGGGAGTGATTTAAGTATGAAAAAATAAAGATTATATGAGGAATAAAAGAAATAAAACTACAAATGGCTCGTTACTGCCCGCGATTCAGTTCCTATCATTCATAGTAAAGAGCCGTTCAATAGATACACGAACGTCACATCTCTATAAATAAATTGACTGGTGCTTTAGAAATTACACAACTAAAATTTGAATTAGCGCTGCTCACCACTGCTGGTGTGGATCAAACAACTGGACCGAGACCCATTTTTGAGATGGTTTCAGTCCACTTCCAAACAAACTCTGGTTCACGTCTGGTATGACTAGAGACCGGCCTTGAACTGAACCAACAACAGGAAACATGCGTCTTTTTGGATGCTAAGCAACAAGGTAACAATTAGATATTGAGTGTTGCTAACGCTATCACTCTTTGGACTCTACAATTTCCAAACTGGGCACACATTTGCTGAAGTCGTTCCAAAATCAGAAGTATGTCATTGTGAAACCACAGTTAAAGGAGCTGCTCTTGCAGTTTTAATAATGGCAACATCTTTCTTCCCGGGTCTGTGGTCCGCCCCCGTCATTTCCGTCCATTGTGTGCAATTATCATACCCCGTGTGGCGTTGTTTCTAAATTATAGTCAGCTTGCAAAAAAGCTCAATGCAAACTGCACCAAACAAACAAAAAAAAAATAAAGTCCTTTTTAAAGCCGGACCAAACAAGTGGACCAAGGGACTTTCCTGGTGTGAATACATCCTTAAAGTCAGCATGAATTCATCAAACCATATTTATACCAACATACTAGTGGAAGTGTCACGACACGAAGGAATCTATAAGTCCACTGACCAACAAACTGGGAACAAATGGAAGAAAATCAATATCACTTTCAGGGTGGTGTGTGTGTGTGTGAGTGTGAGTGTGTGTGAGACAGTGGTATTACATGCTTCTCAACAAAGATGACTCCAGGAGCAAAGTGTGATAGTCTGTGAGATTACCTCCAGTTATTCCTGGCCATCTAAAAGGCTCTTTCACACTGGTTAGGGTAAATTGTCTTTTCTGAAGGATCATTTAGTCGCATTTCACTCGGGTGAAAATAATAACCACGTTTATCTACAGCAGTAACACCGGAGTGTCAGAGTGAAGGCTCAGAAAGAGACAGCAACGTTTTATACTTTTAGTTGTTTCGTTTATCCATTGACAAAAAAAGTTAGGCATCCAAATGAAAACAAATGTTCAAAGGTCATGTGACTGCACTGCAGTGAGACCAGTCAGGTCATTGGATGAGACAGTTGGCAGTTTGACAACACTGGGTGTGGCCTCCATTCAGACTCAACAGATGTAGAGCAGTGATGTCAGAGTTCTCCAAATTATTCAAGAGATGAGCAGAAAACCAACCGTGTGGCCCCCCAAACTGTAGTGCCAGGAATACTAGTAATACTAATACACTTTATTAGTTACATTTTTACAAATTGTTGCTTTTATCAACGTGTTTTATGCACAATTTGAAGTATTGCATTAGAAAAGGTGGATGGAAACAGTAAAATCTGAAAAAACGTCCTCAGTTTTGCAACAAAAGTTTACACTCACTTAAGGTGGGATTTGGATTTTCCTAAAAAGATTTAATGTGCAGAAGGGGAGATGAAAACACGTTTGCAGAATAAGTTCTGACGTCCAGCTGGACCGTCCTCCTGCTGTCGGTGTATTTCCAAACATAACCGTAACATGAAGAGATTTTTTTCTCCACGTCTCCTGCCAGCATGTAACATGGCCCATGATATGACACAATAATTACAACTTGCCCAACAGCAACATATTCCTAAAAAAATCTCTTTATTGTCCTGAGATGTGTATCCCTGCTAGTTCGCAAATTTACTTCCTGTTTACTACAGCCATGTGTAACGTCAACATTTTGTAGCTCATCAAAGTTTTCCCAATATAAAAAACCTAACAAGAAGTCCATTTTTAAAATATTTTTGACAGCAATATACTTTCTTAAATTTAAATTGAGATTTGTGTATAATCCTTATTGTTTAAGGTGATATTCATGCTCAAACAAAAAAGCTGTCCAGGATTCACAAACATTATTTTTTTCAGCCCACAGACGGAACATGAGCAGTTTTCTTCTATAATTTAATTGAAAGGCCGAGCGTGATGTCAAAGATTTCTAAACCCTCTGATATTATTTTCAGTGTTGTAAACAGGAGGCAGAGAGCAACAATGCAAAGACACATGTGAATAAAGCTCATCAGTATGCAGCTCACTGCTCTCTGCAGGATTGATTTTAGGATGGGGGGGTGGCCTTTTGCTTCCTCTTTCTTTCCCTTCATGCTGACTGTCTCACACAAAATAATAATAATAATTGCTGCGATGTTTTCCACCACATGTGATGCTCTGTGGGGCTCAGCTTTCACCAAAATCTCATATCTAAATTACACAAAAATACTGTAATTTTGGAGATAAAAAAATTAGATGACCTGAAAATAAATATATTATGAGAGCTGCTACAATTGGCCTTTCTGACCATGTCTGTTTGTGTGAAACTCCTTCAGGGTTCACAGACCTCTTTTCTCCTCTTTTTTTAGAAGAAAATTGCCTGCTTCCACAAACAACCTTGAAACAGCAAAGTGTCTTGTTGACAACAGCTTTCATTTGAATGGACTATTAAAACACTGGCAAACAGCTTAGTTTCCTTCAGCTGTCTGACCCACGTAAAGCTGCTGCTCTGAATGAGGCCGACACTGTTTCCAGGTATAGAATCCATGTTTTCTCTCTGCTGCAAAAGACAAATATAACCGGTCTGATGCAGAGGGGTGCTGGGCTTGGTCTCCATTATGCTGTAATAAAACTCTAAATCAAGAAAAAACTACACTTTTTTAATTAACTTCAAAATGGATTTCATTCCAAACAGCAGATAGTTTCTAAAAAAACTAATCTGAAAGACGCCACTGTTCAAAAATAAAACATTTTTTCTTTTCTTTTTTTTTCTTCTTTTCCAAAACTTAGAAAAATAAAAACCTAATTAAGTATTAATCTAAACTCTGATGGAGCAACACTTCTCTTTTAGAGAAAATCTGTGATCTCTATTCTGAAGCTCAAAGTCAAACTCAATGGAATCAATTTCTCTTACTTTTGTTCGGGTTCGTACGAACACGTCACGTCAGATTCAACAAACTCTTCTATCTTCAGGAAAAGTGTGTAAAGAGGAGCGTAAATCTGATGAATGTGTATCAGGTGCTCGTGTACGAGGAGAGGAGATTTACATAATTTACACCCCAATATCACCATATAAGGCTATGTTTCCTGCCCCACACGAGGAAGTGTTCATTCATTAATGACACCGCAACGTTAAAAAGAAGAACTTTACGAGTTCAGAGACTGAAGTTCTGATCTCTGAGATAACAAAAATATTTTTTTAGCACAGTCAGCTAGCTGCCGACTTTAAGAACCTGCCTTAAAGCAGAGGAATGAAATGTTAATTTCATTTCTCCTGTGGGGCGAACAGACACAGAAATAAAATTCTAAACCAGATAATTTAGTCCTGCTCCGGTTTTTCTTTGGTCCAATATTTTTAGTTTAAGTGTAAACATCTGTGTTGCATAGTTTTCATTTAATCAGAAGAAGAGTCGCGCACCGCTACAATCGATTTATTCGGGCAGCCATGATAGTAAAATAAAACAAACAACAACAAAAAAAACCCTGCTGAGTCATTGCTTGACATGATGATTAACACCTTTTCAGGGGAGTAGGGAGAGCAGCCTATAGCAGCACCTTGTAGACCAGGAGTGTCAAACTCATTTTCACCGAGGGCCACATGAGCATTATGGTGGCCCTCAAAGGGCCAGTTGTAATAAACCCTGACCCTCATGTTTAACTTCAACTAAACACAAAATGTTATTTTCCTCGTCTCATTGCTACGGTTGAGCACTGCTAACAAACCATAACTGAGCTCTACCTGGTATTTCCTGCATAGAAACAGTGTTTTAACACGTCCTCATATAAACACTGAAAAGTACTATGTGCACAACTGACTAAATGTGAAATAAATACTACAGAAATAATATTAAAAGTAAAAGTAGGAGAGTTCTACTCACTGATGAGTTGAGGTGAGCAGCTGCCATGTTAGGTTCTGAACTCTCCCACTTTCCTACAGGGAATTCCCATGCATACTCAACATGCATTATGGGAGATATGGTCAATGTGACTTTCAAGCAGCTTTAAGCCTTCAGTATGGTCTCTCAGCAGCCGACTGGCCGACGCACATGTCATGTGGTTGTTTGACATTCGTTTTCACGCACACCTATCTATGGCTGTGTCCAAAACGGCTGGTCGGGTCCTCCGAAGGACCCAGACTATCCGGTCGAGGTGGACCGGGTCCTTGGTAGACCAGGAAGACCGGAAAAAAAAATGTCTGTGAATTTGGATAACACATTCTCACTCCCAACTCGTCACATATTGACGCTTTTCCAAGGTTCCCTCTGCGTCTTATTTTGACGCTTCGGGTAACCCCTTCGCGTCGGTTATTGACGCACCAGGCATTTCCGGGTTCCCTCGGCGTCCGGTTTTGACGCGTCGGGATGCAAAATATAGGGGTCTTTGAGTTTGGGGTCCATGGTTAATATTAGGGGTCAGAGATAGGCTGTCTAGGGCAAATATTTGGTAATTTTAGGCTTTGGGACACGTAGTTGAAGTGAATTTCCTAAAATTTCAAAAAATGGTTAATATTAGGCATCAGGGTTGATGGTTAATTTTAAGTACTAGGGTCAGGGACAGAATGTCTAAAGCGAATAAAGGTAATTTTAGGCTTTGGGACGGTCAGATTTGTGCATTTTATACACTTTCTGAAATTATGACAAGGTTTCCGCCCCAACTCGTCAAGAACTGACGCGAAGGGAGTACCCGACGCGTCAAAACCGGACGCCGAGGGAACCTTGGAAAAGCGTCAGTATGTGACAAGTTGGGAGTAAGAATGGGCTGGCTGGTAAAATCCATTTCTATGAACACCCAAGACAGTTAAAACTACAAGCAGTTGAAGACAAAACTATGAAAGTAAAAATAAAATTGGTTCTAATATTTGGCAAGTCAGATATATTTTGTGTGGTAAAAAATAGGCATAATGTGTTATTCTTGTTTTTGTTTTGTTATCACTACTTTTAGTACATAGGGTTCTTTATGTTGTATTTATGATTAAACTTTCTCTGAAGTTTAATGATTAAACTGTTTCAGAGGTAACAGATCTTTGTAATACTTATTATTTACATAATGATTTTAATTGCTGAATGTTTGGCCCCTCAGCTGTTGGCCTGCAGTAACTGTGGCCCCTGGAGCAATTTAGTTGAATCGCCCTGATCTAGGCTGTGTTTGAATTGTCCACTAAATCATATTTAGTTGCAGCTACAGTTGGTGGTTGTGCAAAAGTAATACAATAACAGTAAAACTAAATTGTATCTCAGTGTTTTGGAAACAGACATTTTCTCAGCCAAAACCAGTAAAATTTAATGAAAAAGCGATGGATGGCAGGTAAGATATTAATTGTTCATAACTCCTCTGCAGAACCCCATTTCACAACACTTAAACAACCACTTGTAATGCTCATGGACCTGATTGTTCTCCTCTTTTTTTCAGCATATGATGAGTATGAGGTGTCCCCATATGAGGAACTGAAGTTAAATCTGGTGAGAAACATAGAGATGTCTCGTATGGCCTCCATCATGTCAGGTAGAATATTTCTCTTTGGACACAAAATAAAAGCAGAGCTTGTGCTCCCCCCACCCTCCTGATATACAGCACTGTACTCTGTCTTACTCCTGAATCCTCCTCAGCTTCCTCTCTTTCTTTGGATGGCCAAAACCAGTGTCTGAAGGCGGCCCAGGACTGCGGCCTGTACGAGAAATGCGGCTCTCTGCGGTCCGAGTACGTCGTGGCGTGCACCAAGCGGGCGACCACCACAGACAACAGCTGCAACCGCCAGAAATGCCACAAAGCCCTGAGGCGCTTCTTGGAGCGCGTACCAGAGGAGTACAGCTTCGCCCTGCTCTTCTGTCCCTGCTCCGACACGCTGTGCGGAGAGCGGCGGAGGAAAACCATCGTGCCGTCGTGCTCCTACGAGGAGAACGCGAGAGGGGAGGACAGAGCGGGCAAACCCAACTGCCTCAGCCTGCAGAACTACTGCTCCAGAGACGAGCTGTGTAGGTAAGAAGAGACTTTGAGATAAAGAAAATAAAAAAACACCAAGATATCTGCCACAAAATACCACAAAATAGGACTCAACTAGGACATAAATGCAGCTCATAGACTGAATTTGTCCAGCTGAGATAAACTCTCCCTCTAACTCTGAAAGCAGCATGACTTTCTTTCTAGGAAAGAAAATGACCAAATCTCATGACTCATTGTATTGATTCATCCCTGCCAGTTATTTTCTTGATTAAAATACAGCACAACACAGAGAGAGGAAAAAAAAGAGCCAACATCTTGTTCTATTTCTATAACTCCAAATTATGGATTTAATCAGTTTTTATTGTCTGAGGCTGATTAATATAAGAGAAACATGAGCAGTGACAGATGAAAAGCTGCCATGTTGTGTGAAAATTTCTTCAGCAAATCAATAAAGGTCTAGCCTTCTTTGAAGGAATAAATATTGGTCTGATTATAGCAAATTATGCAGCAAATGCCTCATTTAAACTCTGTAAAGCACATAACTTGCTTACATGAGCTGAAATTGAATTTGTGTGTAAATGATAAAACAACTGAGATGGTATTGCTGTTGCATAATAACAGATTTAAAGCAAGAAAAAACATATTATTTTCTCATGGCAGCCATCTGTTTCTAATGAACAACATGGGAGCAGAAGTGAAATGTTCCTCACAGACATGTCTTCAGATGGAGATCATGGTTGTTTTTATTAATTATTAAGAAAATGTTAAAGTGACAGAAATAGAAATGCTTAATATATTTTATGTATCACACTCAATAAGCTTTGATTTTTTTTTTTAATAATGTTTCATTATAATGTCCGGAATAAAAACGTCAACTCAGGGAATTTTGGGACTCATTAAACTTAATCTGCAATAAAGCACAACTTTTACTTTACTATGATTAATATCCTCATTGGAAAATAAAAAGACGGCATTATAAATAATGCCTCGGTGGAGTCTGAAGCTGTTGACATCCATTTTAATCATTTTAGTAGCAGGTGGGCTCTTCAGTCGACGTGCCAAGCTCATTAACAATCTCCAAATGGCAGCAGGTTGCTTTTTGATAATAATAGTCGGAGCACATGAAGGTGGATATTTGTATCTACAAATGTCAACTACTTGTAAAAATTACACAAATTAGCTGTTTTTCTCAAAGCCGAAGAGGATTTTTGTGGTTTTATTATTAATTAAACTACTGTATAGATTAAAAAAAAAACAACATAGACATGTTTTGACTCTGTTTTTATTGCAGACAACTGGCTGAAAATTGAAGTTTACGAAACAAGAATTTCTGAATGTGTTTTTTTTTTTACTACATGCAGTCTTCCTTCTAGTTTATTTTGCTTTTACTGATTTGATTTAACACATCTTTGAGCCTCTACAATGAAAAATCCAAAGCACTTTAGAATGCACAGATTTTTTTCTTTGTGCTCAGATGAAAAAGCAGCTTCCTCCTCTGTGCATATTTTGTGTTTTTGTGTGTGTTTCAGATCTCGGTTTGCCGATTTTCAACACAACTGCCAGCCCTCCTCTGTTTCTGCCTCTGGCTGTGTGCGTGAGAGCAGAGCCATGTGCCTGAAGGCTTACACTGGACTTATAGGTGAGATGGAGGAAAACTAATTAAATTGGAACAAAGAGCTGGGGAAAAAAATGGTTGCAATTTTAAAAAATGATAGACAGCCACTCAAAGACCTAATTGGTGCTGTCTAACATTAATAGCTGACATATGATTTTTATTTTATTGCACTAAATATCTACAAACAGTGGGTTGCCTATAGGGATCAGGCTCACTTGGTTCAAAAATGTAAGTTTTACGGCTCTGTGAAATGTTACAGGTAATATTACTGTATGATAACATTTTGTTGTGTTCCTATAAATACATTGATTTTTTTAATCCTTTCAAACCTGTGTACTTTTAAAACAGTTTATTTATCTTCTAATGCTACATTTAGCTTTTACCTACTGTTCTGCTATTTTTAGGTACCATTTTGTTACTTCTAGCTTTTAGCTACTTTTAAGTTAGACTTTTAACTTTCAGCTCATCTTTTGTTACTTTAGCTTTATGCTATTTAAACTTTCGGTAGCATGTTGCTACTTTTAGCTTTTAGCTAGTCTTTTATTGCTTCTTGCTAGCCTTTTGATACTTTTTGGCTTTAAGCTAGCTTTATGAAACGTTTAGCTAGCCTTTTTTTTAAATACTTTTAGCCTTTATTTAGCCATTTGGTAGTTTAACCTTTAGCTAGCATTTTACTAACTTTACTTGGCATTTTGCTGCTTTAAGCTACTAGCTAACCTTTTGCTATTTTTAGCTAGTATTTGTTCATTTTAGCCGTTAGCTAGTTTTCTGATTTTTTTTAGCTTTAACAACTCCGTTTCAACTTCATCCAATTTCAACAAAGTCATTGTGTGCCCAGCATCTACACTGCATTGTTTTGTTCTGTTTTTGTTTTTCATTTTAGAGAAAATGCTAAATTTCTATTTTCCTGGTTCCCCTGCACTCAAAAAGCAATTCTGTGGACCTGCAATGAGAGCTTGAAAACTGCTGACACTGAGCCACAGACCACCTAATATTGTTTTTTTTTTATTGTTTTCTACCTTCCATAAAGATGCAAGGTGAAAATATCAACTCTAAGCTGAGCAGGAATATGATTATGAAAGTTCCTCGAACTTTGTCTTTCAGGAACTATCATGACTCCAAACTATGTGAGTAACAGCAGCACCGAGGTGTCCCAGTGGTGCACGTGTGAAGGCAGCGGGAACGATTGGCAGGGCTGTCAGCGCATCCTGCATATGTTCAGCAGCAATATGTGTCTGCGTAAGTAAAATGACACAAAGCTGAGGAACAGCATGTCATCAGGGCAGCTCGTTCGTGATGATGACGCAGTCCTACTTGGATAAAAAAAAAATGCACATCGGAACCATAGATTTATTATCAAATATCCTGGTCATTTAATGAAATTCTTCTGGCTTTCAGGATAAAAAAAAGCTATAAAGCCATGCAGACACAAAAACGTTTTTTATCCAGGTTTAAGGTGTTTTACAAGTATGGCTCATATATCATCATTTAAGTAATAATTCTTATAATTTTTGGTGGAGTTCAGTGGAAAGATTGCAAACAATTAGTATCTTACCTGTTGTGCATAAAGTAGCTCTTTCAGTTCAGTCACTGAAACATGCATTTTAGGTTGTCTGGTTAAACAAAAGTTAACAAATAAATAAATAGTTATTTTTTAAAAAGCTAATGTGTCAGAAGTTAAAGCTGATTTTAGCAATCCTAAAACAATTTCAGTTTCAAAAACTGAATCTGCAACAGGTAAGATATTAATTGTTCATGGCCTTTCAACAGACCCCCACTTCAAAAGATCTGAACTATTGCTTGCATTTATAGACTCTTGTTAAAGTTTTGAGGAAAAACAAGAACGATAAACATACAGATTCATATTAATGCTTCATACAAGTAACCTGTGGCTAATGATCCCTCCTCTGTCAGCATAATAGCAAAGGAAATGTTATCTTCTATTTGTCAAATGGGAGCATTATCTAAATTAATGTTGAGATGTTGATCTAACTGAGCGTTTTATAACCAGCTTTAATACAGAACTGAAATGAGGTGGGCCGTAATTGATTATTTAGAGGGCGAATCACTGAACCATAATGTTTTCTTATAAATAAATGAATAGCTAGAAACGTACTCCCCGGTGTTTGGCCGCCTGCCAAATGGGAATGTGATTTCGAAAGTCTGCAGAGTCAATGAATCCTCTCACCAAATCTGATAAACTCAACGTGGCTTCTTGTTGTGTTTCTGCCAGACCAAAAAGAGCCGAGGAACATCACATGGCTCTACTCAATACTTACTGCTTAAGTATAGAAGTAGCTAATTTACTGCGAGTGTATTCATTGTTCAGTCTGAGCTGGGGGACACTGAATGAACAAGAGGCACTAAAACAGGTTGTTTTAATTGGAAATAAGAGTCCAAATTGAGTGTGGCCTCATTAACAATCAAGCTGCATGAGTTATTTTTTTTTCTACACTCTACGCTCTGTTTTTTTTTTTTACCCAATATTGTCCTCCAGAAATAATGTTGAGGCTGAGATTAGTTGTGATTGCACACCAATGCAAACAGAAGATAAAGCAGCACAATGGGAGCAAAGCCGGACTGTTTCAGTCTGCCAAAGCACACTGGGCTTCTGGGAATAATAGAGCGGACTGGGAGATATGGTGGAGATTATAGGAGCCGACGCAGAAACTAAAAGTTGTTGGTTTAAACCCAGGAAACTTCATCCTCTCCTTCTTTAAGATGACTAGTGTTTGTGTACAAAACCGTATGAAATAATGCAAAATATACAGAGTTAATGTTCACTTCGGAAGCGTAGAGCTGCCACATGACATAAAATTATTTTCAAACTGGATCTCGTTATAACGAGAAAACTATCTCGTAAAAACAAGAAAATATGTCATTATAACGACAAAAATATCTTGTTATAATGAGAAAATTATCTTGTTAAAACGAGAAAAATATCTTGTAAAAACGAGAAAACTATCTTGTTAAAACGAGAAAACTATCTTGTAAAAATGAGAAAACTATCTTGTAAAAACGAGAAAACTATCTTGTAAAAACGAGAAAACTATCTTGTAAAAACGAGAAAACTAT
>JAUBOC010000029.1:5487253-5498676 GCA_032275365.1 Anablepsoides cearensis | reverse complement strand
CCGTGTGGCTGTACAACACACACTGTAGGACCAAACCTGGTATATCCATGATTTTTGATCCTCACGTGTGGGTTCTCTCAAAGTTTGAAAATCGGCCGACTGTGTTAAAATCCTGTAGTGTGGCGCAGCCTTAACACAAGTTCACTGTTTACATTTGAACCTACCTGCTCTGGTGCAGCATTATTGGAATGAAGCAACGTGCTGGAAGTAAAATATTGATTGAGTAACTTTAGTATTGATACAATCCAAGACTGACGTCACTATGTTTCTATGGGTTCTCAGTCATCCAGGAGATGGAGCATTACAAGAAAAAAAGACAAAGCAAATTTAAACAGCATGACTCAAGGTTAGTATTATTACTTGGATCGATCTGCTCACCCCCACCTCACTGACATAAAAGTTGGATGAAATGCAACACAAGCATTCAGAAATTCTGAAATAACTTTAAATTTAGTGTCCCATACTTAAACCAGTCACAAATAGCAGAGATGGAATCCTGAGGTTACCAAACCAGACCCCTTCTGTACTCTGGCTGCACTGAGAAATTCTGTTCACAAAGGTTATGAACAGAATTAGTGATAACAAACATCCCCGGCTGAGTCTGATACAGCAAACTTAAAGTTTAAAAATGCTACATGATAAAACATTTGCAGACATCAACAATTATTTAATGATCTGTTGCCTGGTGTGTTTTTAATGATGTAGATCAAGAAAGAAGTTGGAAAAGTCTAATTAATTTCAAGACGCATCTAATGGTTTGCATTTTTATATAGTTTTTCTGCTTTACTTTTTGATCAGATAAACACTCTGATGGTTAAAACGTTCTGCCTTGCAACACAAGATTGATCATTATAGACTCACTGTAAATAAGCACAATAACAAAACTATTTTAATGATAAAATAAAAAAATTATAAATAAAATTTCGTGGCTGCAATGTGTGTGTTAAAGCAGATTTAAACTATCTTTTGCTTTAACCTCCAGTCAATGCTGTAGGATAGGAAGTCAGTGGCTTCAACAGTAAAATCAATAATAGCTGAACCGCTTGAAAAATGACCATCAGAGATTTGAATGGCTGGGAGATAAGCCAGCTAGAAAAGGTTTGTTTTGAAATGAAAAAAAATAAATAAATAAAAAGAATTGCCGCTTTCGGTGTGCCGTTTCACATCCTCTCGCATGATTCACTCTTCCAGCTTTTAGCAAAAAGGTGATGTCAGGAAGTGGGGGCTTGGCATCACCTGCTGCAGTTTCCTCAGCAGAACATCAAAACTGAACGTTGAATCAAACTGATGCGTGTAGCAAAGTCCTCTGTTCTTACTATAGTTCCTTAAAGGTTCAAATAATATATATTTACACACATGATTCATATTCTAGTTTACTATCTTAGTCCCAATAAACTGAAAAAAATCTTACCTTCATTTAATTTACTCAAAGCCCCTTTCTTATATGATGTAGCTCATCTTGAGTTTAAATTCTTAATAATAAAGAGACAAAATTTTGGATTATTACATCAAATTTACATGGATTTACAAATCATTCTGTTCATTGTAAGACTGCATATATAACAACAGGGTTGGGGAATGTGCTGCTCCAGTGGGAGCTGTGTGAAATCTGATAAATCTCAGTGCTCCGAGGTGGTGGGTTGTTGAAAAAGCCTCTCCCTCCCTCCCTGTCAGTGTCCCTGTTTTTACTTTTACATTTCAAGCCAATATCAGTCTCTACCAGCACATTTCAGATGGAACTCCACGCATGTGTTGATTTCGCATCTATCTTTTTATTGAACAAATAGCAATTACCACTTTAGTGTGTTAGGCTTGAGAAGAACGGATAAAAATTGATTTTAATGTCCTTACAAATAATAAAAGTGTTTGGGTTCAGTAATTTACTACAGTTTATGTTGGTATTGTAAACTATCAATCAGCGTTAGTTAATTACTCGCAGCCAAAAGAACATAAACCATTAAACAAGATGCCGAATGTCTTGAAAAATAATTACAAGGATCTATAATTTTGTCAACCAGTAAAATATCTTTCTTTCAAATAATTTTCATTCTGCTTTGCTTTGTCATTTCTGCAAGTTATCAAAGTGAACTCTCACTTCAGCCTTCGGCTATTTTTGTTTGATAAGAAAAACAGCTTTGTGGAGGTTTAAAGGTTGGGTGAAGTTCATGTCTGAAGGTCTTTTTTTCTTATTGCATTCAGTCCGAAATGCATCTGCTCTGCTTTTTCCACCAACTTACAGAGCTGTAAACTAAAATTGAAGCCTGTAAAAATGGAGACAAAAGTAAAGTTGTTGCTCTTGTATCACATTGTTGTTCATGATGGAAGCTGTTTGCATATGATGGCTGGTATATACTGAATATGTTATTAACTTTATACAAAAACTACCTATAATTCAGCAGTAAAGTGGTAAGCCAAATGTATATTCAAGCTAAAACATGTATTACTTTGACTCATTGTGTTTTAATGATGTCTTCTTTTTCCCACACAATCATATTTCTATGTTAATCATTTAGCAATATATCACCTGGGTCACATTTGACCCATCATGGTTTGTGTATTTATTGCAGGATGTCTTCATTTTTTGTTTTACAACCATTGGGTTTGTTTCTTCAAGATTTAGAGTTACTGTTTGGATCTAGAGGCCGTTTTCTGACCTTAGTGGTGAATTTATTTTCAGCAACACCAGGAGGTCGAAGCTTTTATTTATTATGCTTTGTTAAATTTACCTCCACAGTTAGAACTTGGATCTGGGAATAATGTAACGGCCGACTTAAATGTATTTGAGTTAGAAAACGAGCAGAATTTGTTGACTGATGTGATCAGTGACCAGGCTAATGGCTATTAGCAAAACAATGTTTTCCTCTGCATCTTGTATGCTTAAATACAAGCAGCAGGTTTCCTATTAGAGGTTAAAGTGCCTGTGACACGCCTATCCTTCAAATACAAAAAGTCAAAGAAAACATCTTTATACTTAAGAAAATTGGCATAGCACAGATGATTTAACCCATTTTGTCATATAACTGGCCTATTTTTGTTTTAAATTTGGCTCAGCCAAAGTGAAACAGGAAGTGACAACAAAGGGGAACTCATTAATAAAATAAACTCGCTGGTCTTGGTTTATTAAAACCAAATGATTTAAACTTTAACTCTTCTTTATCTCTTTTTGATAGCGACTAAAAATAATCTATAGAAACATTAGATTCTTCTCTACAGTCTGTGTTGTTAGCTTTTGTAACAACACTGTGTTTACATGGTGACATTTCCCTTTGATGTCACTTCCTGTTTCTTTACATGCCAATATCTCAACTACCGTTCATCTGAGTGATGTGAAATTTGTTTTACAGTATGTTATCAATGTTATCTTTCCAAAAATGCATTTATGTTTATTACAAAAATTTGATGTCACAGGCACTTTAAGTCTTTTATGCAAGACTAACTTAATGAGAAGCAAACTGACAGGTGTGTCAGGATAGGTGGTATGAACCCATAAACAGGCAGACATGAGGACTTGAATGAAAATACAAAACTGGTTTATTAAACAACAAAAGAAAAAGGCTGACTTGACAGCATAAAGATTAAAAGTAAAAATGAGGAAAAACAAAAACAAGACTTGGTGCAATACAGAGCAACGATCCAATGAGGTCATGTGCAACTGAGGATGATTGGGGAGTGGAAACACCTGGGTGATTGCAGGTTATGGACAGGTGTGAGTGGCAGGCTGGAAAAACATTAGGAAGCCGACCTTAGGAGAACATGACAAGAAATGGAGAAAACTAACAGGAAATGAGAAAATAAGACACTAGTATCAAATAAAGAAACAATCTGAAAAATATTAACAAAACAAGAACAAAACAAGAATCATGACAAATCTTTCCCTTCTTTTGGCCTCTCCCACCAGGGAGATCATCTGCCTCCACCTCTATCCTGTTTTACTACATCTATGAACCTCCTCTTTGGGTTTCTTTTCTTCCACCTTTCCCGGCAGCTCCGTATTCAATAACCACTATCTCTCCTCTGCACACATCCAAAATATCAAAGCGTTGCCTCTAATTTTATCTCCGAGCTGCTGGACCTGAGCTGTCACTCAGAAACATGCTGCACATTTCAAACGCTGTCCATTTCAGTCACTCCCAGTGAAAACCCAAAATGTCTTCATCTCGTCTTCCTCCAGCTCCGCCTCCTGTCGATTTGTTAGTGCCAGGTTTCGCTACCATGTTGTCAACCTTTGCCTTCCTTTTTTTGCATCCATCCTTCAGTCACAAATGAGCCCTGGTCATCTTTCCTTTACCTCTCATGTCTTCTGCCTTGGATGGTTGGCCTCATCCACTTAGACTCATCCATGTTCAATGTGTCTTTGTAGCTTCCATTCCACCAATGTTGCTCTTGTTCACATGCATTGTTTGTTTGTTTTTTGCTTCCACTGACTTTCACTCCTCTTCTCTTCGGAGAAGCCTCCACCTCTCCAGGCTCTCTTCCACCTGCTCCCTACTCACAGATTGCAGTGTTGTGTGCAAACAATGAACTCCTGCCTGGGTTCATCTGTCAACTTGTCCATCACAGCTACAAACAAGAAGAGGCTCGGAGCTAATCTTGATAGAAAGGAAAATAAATAGTTTATTACTGCAGACACCACAAACATACAAATACATGTATCTAGTATGATTTTATTTAAAATAATATACAAACTTTGAGAGGAGGATAATAAAATCTTCACAGAAGAACATTTAAAATAAATATTGTTTTTGCCTCTGCTTAATAAAGGTCACCTGTGTAATCACAGCAGGTGTGTTCCTCACTCACTGATTACGGAAATAATAACACGTAAACTGAAGCACAGTCTCTAAGTAAGCCTGAAACAAACAATCACTTTCCAAAAACCACAAATCTTATCATAGGATTTTTGAACGGAGAAGGGTCTGTTGGTCCCTCATGTGTCTGCAATGTTTTATTTATAAGATACGGCAAGTTAAAAAATACCTTTCATGTGGAGTTTTTAATAGAAAAGTCAGAGCTGTAAAATCATTATTTATTTATTAATCTTTATTTAACCAGGCAAGCCCCATATTTGGTCTGTGGGAGGAAACCAGTGTACCCGGAGAAAAGAAACGTCAGGGGTGTCAAACACGTTTCCACTGAGCGCCACATAAACGTTTAAACTTGAAAAGTCAAAGTTAATTACATAATGGCATAGCTACCTCTAACAAAAAAATAACTGAGCTCTACCTGGTATTTCCTGTATAAAATCAGCGTTTCAGCACATCCTCATATAAACACTGAAAAGTACTTTTTGTTTGGCTTATTAAAAGTAAAAGCAAGAGAGTTTTACTCACAGCTAGACACAAAGGCCTCCACCCCTGTTTAATGATGGATGGTTTTTCGTCACAAAAATGTCTTTCTTTACTCCTCTCTCAATATGAATAGCAGGGCGCTAACGATCTATTGTTAGGCTGATGGTCCTTCTTTGCATGTGAAAAGACAGTAGCTGTGTTTCCACTGAGCATGAAAATGCGCAAATTAGAATTTCGAAAATAAATTTGCTCAATGGAAACACGGCAATTTCGAAAAAACTTCTGTTTTTCAACAAAATGTTTTTGCGCTAGGATGAGGTGGTTTTTCAGCTGTATCGAAATTGGTGTTTTTCGCAAAACTGCAATGGAAACAATTTTTTCGCATCACATGAGTCACATGATCAAGACCCGGCTGTTTCTACTGGCAAAAAGACGATGAAGAGAAAAAGACAACAGGAAGTAGTAGTAAAATCGCTGAAGTTGTAAAAGAAAGAAGAAAACTCACCGACTACAATTTCCCAAAAACGCCACATATGTATCCGCTTCCAAGTATAAGAGGCTTGTTGCTCGAAAGCCTCGATAAGACGCCGACGTCTCCTCTGATCACTAGTGTTGTGATAGCAACATGCTTGATTGTTTACATCCCCCATGTGAATATTGCGAGAACAAGGGTACTCACGCGTGATTTCAATAGCATTTCTTTTTTAATGGAAACACCGCAATTGCGAAACTGTGTTTTTCCGACATTAACAAAATATCGACAAAGTTTTGCGCACATTTGTAATAGAAACGCAGCTAGTGTTGATGTTCATCATTAAACCTGATTGTTCACCATGTTGAGGCACTGCTGGCTGAGTTTATCTGAAACTCCTCAGACTGAAGTAGTGTCTTGAAGCAGAGACGAAATGTTTTATTTAAGAAGAACCCGTGCAGGGTTATTGTTTTCGTACTGTTCCGTACCGTATTGCTCTTTTTTTCAGTGATATTTGGTCAACCGTAGCACGGAAACGGCTGCACAGATCGACATGATATTTGGCAGGAATGTAGATGTGTCCGACCTACACTGTGCCAGCAAACGGTTTTACAATAGACCCCATATTTGAGGTGGGGGCTCCACCTGAAAGTGGGTGTCTGGACATACAAAAATGCTTATAACTCAAAAACTATTCAACATAGGAGCTTCAGATTTTTTTATTTTTTTATTTTTTGCTCTGATGAAAGTTTATCCATAGGGCCCACCAAGGAGAACCCCCACCCCTTCTGAAAAGTGGTGCCAGTACATAAAACATGTTTATAACTCAAAAACTATTTCACATAGGAAGGGCCATCAATAAGGCCCATCAATGAGCCCCACCGCCACCCAATATGTTTTAGTTAGTTCTGAGTTATTGATGCTTTTCATACGTGCAGTGGTCCTCTGACAGCTATTCGGTATCTAGTTTTTTCTTTCTACCTGGAATACTGAGATTCATCAGGACAATTTTCATATTAAATTTGACACGTGACCTTGTTAGATTTGTGGTCACTTACCAACCTCTGACTTATAATTGGAATTCCAATTAATTTTTCCCAACTTTAAAATTTCACCTTCAAGTGAAAATGAAACAGATTATGAGAACAAACTTTTTAAAAGTTTAGTACAAACACAAATTTACTGGTTGCCTGATTTTTCATTTCAAGCTAATATTCCAATACAGACAAAGTTTGTGAGCCCAGTATACCTGCTGATCATCAGCATTGTCACTCTGAATGTGCTATGTGGGCCTGAGTGCAGAGAAGCTAATGTAGCTGCAAACACATCTCTTTTAAAGTTGTCAGCTCTCATGGTTGTTTTCACCTTTTATACTTGAGGATATAAAAGCATTTGTACACATACAGCTATATTTTATACATCACACACAAACAGGCATACCACGTGGAAGAAGAATTGTCTGAAAATATTATATCTGGATGCACTCATGTGACAAATATGACTCCATAAAAGCCAAGCAGACTGTGTGTCTAATGATGTCACTGCACTTACTTCTATTGACTGATGAAAGCACTTTGTTCCTTATATGAAATATAAACATACTTAAGGTCAAATAAGACTCATGGCCACACACGAACAAAACCCCTGACTTGGAATAAACAGTTTGGAGTAGGATTATACTGTATTCACGTGTGATTTTTTTTTTTAATGCAGAGGTCTCTTGAGGACAGATGTTAGCTGATTCTTTTTTTGCTCTTCAGTCATTTCGGTACACCAGGGCCGGCGGTCAGACACTAAAAGCCTACAGTCTGCTGGGATGAGGTTTACACAAAAGCACTTTGTCGCTTTTGAAACGCACACAAAGACGGGGTGCCTTTTTTCATGTCTTGTGCATTGCAGGTGAATTATGCAACCTAATGGATTCATCTCTTCAGAGATATATGGAATAGAGAGCGAAAACAGCAAAGTGTCTGGGAATGTGGAGACTTATGGAGGGGATGAAGGGATATGAGAATGGGAACAAAAAAAGAAGATTTCTCAGAAGTGAAGATATAACTATGCAGGCTTAAAGGCTGTAAATCTACCCCCCACACCTCCTTTCCTGAGGACGAGGATTTATTTTCTATTTTTTTTTTTTTGCTCTTACCATCCTCTCTTCAACTCCAACCAGCAGGCGCACAGAAACACAGACGCTAACATGAATGCAGCAAAACACTCCGTAAGTCATTCGGCTTCCCTTTCACTAAGATGTATTCATTTATGTGGAAATGCCCGAGGTAGAAAAGACATCGAGAAAATGTGCTCTCACACCAATGACAAGCAATCTGAGTCCCAATAACTTTTTAATATCAGGAGATGTTCACTTAATATACCTGTGAACGACTGCCTTTAAGCCTCGGCATCGATGCACTTTCAATTTATTGAACTGCTTTAGTATCGAAAAACAACATAAAAGGTGAAGTGCATTTTGAAAAAAAAAAATCTCTTTTTAAAATCTTACAAAAACATGTTCACATAATTTTTCTTTGGCAGAACTTGATTTATTTTTTATTTTTTTAAGGTTTGAGTTTTTAAACATTGCAGTCTTCTGGTATTTATGAACCACCAGTCATGTAATTGTGTCTTCTTGTTTGTTAGCAAAATATCTAATGAACCTGTATGGATTTTACTAAACGTCTTAGAAAATAGTCATCAAAAGAACATCAACATGTAATTACTTTTTGGAGTCATTGTGATTCAAAATGGCCGTCTCAGCTTATCCTTAACAAACAGAAAAAGGGCTACAACTCAGGCAGACTTACAGATATTAAGCTAATATTTAGTATGGCAGTAGTTGAGAGTCATCCCAGACACATAATCTGAGCCTAAACAGATCATATAAGATTTTGTTTAAAATGTCCAATTAAAATGAATGACAATACACTGCCCAGCCAAAAAAATAAGTCGCCACCTAGATTAACACTAAGGAGTGTTAGTTCATTATAATTCCTGGTTTCTACTTATGTATTTCCAGTGTTTCTGGTAAAGACAATAGTATAACTGAATGAGCAATAAGATGGGCATTCAGCTCCCACATCATGTCACCCATTTCTCACATCAATGTTTTTCTCAGCTGACCCGGTCTTTGCTTTCATTTCGGCATGCTTCACTTTGGAGGGTGATGTCATTCTAATGGCATTCAGACTGTCAGGGTCCATGGGACTTTTGAAAACATTAAAAGTCAGTGGGTCACAAATTCCTGTTTGAAAGATGAAAAACAGAGCTTGGCTGCAGTCGGAGGATTCCTGTCAACAACTATACAAGCACTATAGAGTTTTCTTGTTTAACTAAAAAAACGTGAAGAAATCTATCCAAAGTCTAATGTAACACCAACACTGATGCAACTGTGAGGTCTGGAAACAATGTGTCAAGGCAAACCCCATAAAGAACTGTGAGTTACAAGTGTTTGCTACAAATATCAGGAACAAATTCTGCTGTAAAGACTGAAAACAAGGTTTAGCCAGCTTATTATTAGCTGTTTATTAATACAGTCAGGCTGAAGAGTCAGGAGCAGTTGAATGTAATCCAGAGAGAACAGCTGCAGCGGCTCAGAGGACAATATGTCAGTCAGATCTTTTTCTTTTCTGTGTAAAATAATCACATATTGAACAAGGCAAAGATTAATTTCATTTTTAGGCCTGAAAAAAGTATTTTATTTTTTTTTTAAAAGTCTAATATAATCATCAGAAATGACTTTCTGAGCATATCTAACTTTTTTTAATTGCCTCAAGAGGAAGCTTAAGTCTTTGGTTAACAAAAATTAGTTCAGAATGATCAAAGGTGGATTATTCCAATTTTACTCATGGACAGAGGATAAAGATCTAGCAGAATAATTCACACACAAAAAAGATTTTTAAAAGTCCAAACTTACTATGTTTGTGAAAACAATTTTAAAGCAAGAACCAGACAAACATTGATGGATAATGTGCTGTTAAAATCACAATGCTGCAGAAAAAAAAACAAGACTTGATAAAATTAAAGGTTTTGCTCACATTTGATAGGAGACAAGTCAGAAAACAGAAGAGGAAATGAAGGTTACTGTTGATTCAGTAAACCTAATTGGTGTTGAGTCGGGACACAAAGACAGTGGGTGGGAGCAGATAGAAAGAGAGCAAAGTGTTTTCAGATTAAGAGTTGTATTAATTCTGACCCATAATCTCGCTGCCTCTGTAATTGAGGTCGCACACCAGGGGAGGGCTGAGTTTGGAAAAAGCAACCGGCTTTCTGCTTTCCTAAGCCCTGCAGAGGGAGCAAACAGACGCAGGAATGAACTTTCCCAGGGTGCAATCCTCTCCAGACCTCCGAGTTTGTTTTCAGCGACAAAGTGAAGTGAGGCAGACGGCGACCTCAGCAAGGGCCAGCACATGACTTAAACGCATGGTAATGAAACAGAAGGCTAATGGAAGGTCAAATTGAACTTTTACTTGGGACAAACTTTACTTTTTTAAATACTGCAAGTAAAAATTAACGGTTTTGTACTGTACGGAAATAACAAGACCACCAATCAAATCCTAAAAAGACTTTCATCAGATTATGAACAAACGTAAAATTATACAATTTTTGCATAGAAAAATAAGACGAGCAAAAAAAAAAAAAAAAAGTCAAATAAAATTTTCCTTCTTGAGGTCTGTTTTAAAAGGATACATTTTTTTTATTGAAATGGTGTTTTACCAATAATCAATATCTTACCTGCAGTGGACAAAGCATTTTCAGTTGGAAATTTCAGGCAGAAGTTCTCATAGTAGAGTCAAGCTAACCAAGTGATTCAAGGCTGATTTTCGCTGTCCTAAAATAACTCCAACATCAAAAAAAATGCCATAGTTATTTATGTGAACACTATTTACACTGAAGGCTGAGCTGACTGAGATTTGTTACTAGTAACGATCCGTGTGATAGGGAAGGACGTTTTAAATAAAAACACTTCAAATCAATTAAATATTTTTTTTCTTGCTGCCACAGACAAACACACACACATTTGTTCTTCTATTCTCATGGGGATTTTGCAAAACCCAATGAGGACGAGGCTTTTACTGCCATATGAAACAGTGGGTCCTCACAAGTCTGTGTGTACTGGGAAAATGGTCAAAAATCATCTCCACACAAACACACATGCACACACAGACCTCCAACTACCAACTTCCCCATGTCCAACTAGCAGCCACCGCTATAAACATCAGATCAACTTGCAACAATTCGTGACACAAAGTGTGTGTCCTTTTTTAACTTATGCAAAATGTATTAATATGTCACAGAACAGATTTTATGGTTTATTTTGTTAGAATGTTGTTAAATTAAACTTTGTTTTTTGCCAGGGCACTCTTGTACATACAGTAGTGTTTTAAATCTCAGTGAGTTTCTCCAAATGAAACAACAAAGTGTTTCAACTCAAAAGAGGAGGTCCTAATCTCACTAATCTCAGCTGCTGGTTCATAACTTGGGACATTTTATGGGTTATGTTTACCTTCGGCACACATTGTTTGCCCATCACAACACATCCACCATCACCACCTGACCACTGGCCGAGAAAGGAAAAAGTACTTGCCCCCCTCCAGTGGTGGACAAAGTACTCAACTCTAGTACTTGAGTAAAAGTATTGATACTCAGGGTCAAATCTACTCCACTAC
>JAUBOC010000029.1:5376242-5406014 GCA_032275365.1 Anablepsoides cearensis | reverse complement strand
TTTTAGTGTTTGAATGTCTTTTTACTGTTGATTTGTTTTATTGTTTTTGGCCCTTCATGTACAGCACTTTGTGTCAGTGGCCGCTGTTTTAAAGCGCTTTATAAATAAAGTTGATATAATAATAAAATTATTTCATTATTTGCAAAAGCAAATAGCAGCAGCAGCAAGCTGTAGCACTTCTTGCAGGAACAGTTTGACATTTCATGAAGCTAACAGCAATGTAAACATTTATTTAAACTGCTTCAACATATATTTTTAAACCCGAATTGCTTTTAAGAGAGTGTGATTTATTTTGGTCTTGGCTTCCTCATCAATTCAGTCAGAATGAATTATTATTATTATTATTATTTTTTAATATTTATTATTATTATTATTATTATTATTATTATTATTATTATTATTATTATTATTATTATTATTTATACACAAAACCCCACTTCTGAGGATTAGGACTATATTTTTAAACAAAAGAAAGAACATTTCTCAAAGACTTCAAATCACCAGGAAAATACCAGAATTTCCCTTTTAATCTTTTCACTCACACGTTCTTCAAAACTAATTCTTTATTCAACATAAATCAGCTAAACACAAAGAAACAGTCACATGTATTGGAAATTATTCAGAGTTGAAATGTTGCCCATTAAGATGCATATTCCTTATGTATCGTCAGTCGAACTATATTTGGTTGCCAGCCGTAAGAAACGCTCCTGCAGTAGAAACAGAGAAGCACTAAATGACAACCCCAGAGTCATTCCTCATCCACATTTTGACCACAGGCAGGCAATTATAGATTCAATTATCGAAGTCGAAAGGATGAGAATTTAAATAACTGTTTGTGTTTGTGGTGAGGAGGGAGAAATCAACCGTTGCTCAAAATATTTAGACGTTCAGTTTGCGGTGGATTGATCCAGCATTTTTGTTTAGGATTTAATTAAAACAATTACAAAAAAATGTGGGAAAGAAAAATTGTCTGGAGGAAAAAAAAAAGAAAAATCAGTTGAATGAACATTTGAACATGAAACTTTTAGTTTTTTTTTTTTTAATGGGTGGCGGTACTGGTCAGGAGCAGTGGTTAGAGCTGTCGCCTCTCACTGAGAAGGTCACAAGATCACTTCCTGGTCCGAGGCTTTTCTGGGTGGAGTTTCAATTTTCTTGCCGTGCATGCATGGGTTTTCTTTTTGAACACAACAATGGTCCGTACTGAGCTTGCGGTACTGAATTTGTTCTCAATATAATTCAGGATCAGCTGAAACAGAGCGAGGCGACGCCCCAGCAGCCTGGTTAGAATAGAACCCCAGATCTCTGGGTTTCAGAAATCAGGCTGGAAGTGGGCCAGAATGACAAACATACACAGAACCCGGGTTACCAGACCAGATTTGTTCAGGGTGTACCCCGCCCCTCGCACAGTGACTGCTGGGTATGGGCACCAGTGACCCTATAATGAAGAAATAGGTATAGATGAGGGATGGATGGATAGATTTTTGTACTTTCACTGAAACATAACCCTTAACGCTCATAACGCTCCTATTGTAAGAGTAAATTCAATTTATCTGTGAGTATTATTTTAAATGTTGAAGGTTAACGTGTACATTTGTATATTCCTCTGTAAATTATGTCCACCCCCTTTAAAATGTTAAGAAGTTTGATTCTATTTCTGTGCACAAAATGATCACAGTGCAGCAAGAATCAGAGCGTGTGATTTAACGATCATTTGAAAACCACGGCTAGATGTGTTAATTTGTTTTCTGTTTCTTTTCGGTGTTAAACGGTTGTTTACTGAGGGTGATTCAGGGTTGTTAGGAAAGCAGTAGGTCAATGGTTACGTTACAAAAGCCCATTTCTATTAGAGGAAATGTCGTAAGTAATACCAGCTACAAGGACTGGGTGTGTCAACTTTCCTCTGAAACAAACAAACCATTTTTAACTTCCTGTCTCAGTCCACCTACAATCACCGGCCCCGAGGAGGTGAAAACAGACATCTATATGAAACAAACTACACATCATGAATTCACGTCTGTTTGCATGAAAAGATTCAGGTGTCCTCCTGGTGATTTTAAGTGCATTATAAAGTAACCCCAATTCTGAACATGTTGGGACATTGTGTAAAAATGTAAATAAAAACTGATTATAATGATTTGCAATGATATAAACTCATATTTTAGTAATCAGGATAAAAAAGCTAATATATACTAAATGCTTTAACTGAAAAATAACTTTAAAACAATATTAAGTACTTTTTAATTTTTTGGCAGCAACACGTCAATAACTTTAGGACAGGAACAACAAATGGCTGTAAAAAGTAAGTGGTATGAATAGGAAACAGCTGGAGGAACATTTTACAGCTAATTAGCTTAATGGACTTAAGACCAGTAAGAAAACTGAGTCTAAAAACATTTTAGAGAGGCCAAATCTCTCAGACATAAAGGTGGGCAGAGGTTCACTGGTTTGAACAAATCTGTGTTTAAAAAAAGTGAAATAATTTCAGAATAATGTTTCTCAATAGAAAAATTGGGAAGACTTTGAATATCCCATTATCTACGGTTCATAATATCATCAAAAGATTTCAAGAAGCCGTAGAAAATCCTGTGCATAAAGCACAAGGCTGAAAGTTACTGTTGGATGCCCGTGACTTTGGGCCCTCAGGGGCCGCTGCACTGACAACAGGTCTGCTTCTGTTATGAACATCACTGGCTAAACTTAGGAACATGGCCACAAATATTCATCTGTATACACAGCCATACACAACTGCTAGTTAAAGCTCTATCGTGCAAAGACGAACACCATCTTAAAAACCCTGTTGTTAAAAATCTTTTTGGAAAACATGACTCCCATGTTTTTATACTAAAGAGGAGAGGGACCTGTCAGCACACAGTTTAAAAGTTGGCCTTTCTGATGGTATGGGGGTGCATTTGTGCACATCTGGAAAGGTACAATCAATGCAAAACAGTGCATACAGATTTTAAAGCAACATGTCCTCCCATCTAACAAAAAGGTCAAGCAAAGATGATAAAAAGCTTCATGAATGGGACATTTTTCTCCAACAGCTGGTCTCTTCAGTTCCAGACTGTGGGTAAAAGAAGAGGATATGCTTCACAGTGAGGAAACATGGCCCTGTCCTATTTTTTTTTCTAGATGTTTTGGTGCCTTTAAAATCAAAATGACCTTTTTAATGGTATACATTATTTGATTTGAAACATTTGATATGTGTATTATGTTGCATTGTGAATAAAACAAAGATTTATGAGATTTGCAAACCATGCTTTTATATAGATTTTATACCACGTTCAAACTTTTTCCAAACTGGGTTTTGAGTTTAAATATGTTTTTTTCTGTCTAAAGTTCCTCAGGTCCTCAAGAATTGTGCAGAGTTTATTGAGAAGTATGGGATTGTAGACGGAATCTACAGGCTTTCTGGAGTCACCTCAAACATCCAGCGTCTCAGGTACTTGACGGTTCTGATGCTTTTCTTTACAAAAGGGAAACCTCCCACTAACGAAGAAGTGAAGCTGGCACGTGCAAGCTCTATTTTCAGAGACGCGTTGTGCATGTTTAGTATTGTAGTTCATCCTTAATCCCCCACAACAACTTTGGGCAAGTGAATGCTGTTCATTCAAGCCACATGGTGCAACAGAACTTAGCTGCGATGCTAAACAATCCGGTCATTCAGCTAACCGTGTGTGTTTGTGTGTGTAGGCAGGAATTCAGCTCTGAGGCGTGCCCTGACCTTACAAAGGAAGTGTACCTCCAGGACATCCACTGTGTGGGTTCTTTATGTAAGCTCTACTTCAGGGAGCTTCCCAATCCTCTGCTCACATTCGAGCTGTACAGCAAATTTACGGTGAGTATGTCCAAAGTATCTGCAGGGGAGGAGGAGACCGGAGTAAATAAAGTGGTTCCACAGCAGATTTGTCCTGGCCTCATGCTGTACAGACTGTAATTACTGACAGACATTAGCGAGCCACTTCAGATGATCACGCTGTATGTTTGTGTCAGCATTATTCAAACCTAATTTGTGTCATTTTTATTTCCATGCCTGAATGCTAACTGAGCTCTGTAGTTCAGTGTTTTCCTAATGTTCCACAGTAGAAAATCATGTATTTAGTATATGCAAAAATATTAAAATATTAATTATCACTCACCACTGAAAGATGATCATATCTTTGCCTGAATGTAATTCAAATAACCCAGTGAAGGGATCAAAAATTAATCACTGGCTGTACAAGTAGAGCAAATTTTGGAATCAATGCAGTATGGTTTCTAATCAATCTTAGCAAACGCAAAAGTGGCAATAACTCTTTTTTGTTTGCATATATTAAGCCATAACTAAAAGACTAAAGTCATTTCTCAGCATTGGATGATGAAGTTAAAAACTGCGGCATGCAAAGTGGCATTTCATCAAAGAATGTTAGACCTTTAATTAAAGTTCTGCTGGCTCTCTACATTGGGCACTAAAGAAGCACTTTCAGAGTTTCTTTCTGGATGAAATGCAGACATGAAAGAGGTTGCAACAGGGCAGAAGGAAGCAGAAACACTAAAGTGTAAGAACTGGTTCTTGCTTTCTGTGGAGCAGTCTGTGTACCTTGACCGGCCATTTGCATACCTTGGCATTCATACATCCTTTGCCTTCAAACTCCAGACTGCTGGTATTTTTAGAAGTCACTCTGTGTACTGACAGAAATGTAGAGAAAACCTCCCTTTAGACTGAATATTTTTTTATTATTATTAATTCTTTATTTTATCAGGATGTATAAAACATCACCATAACGTGGAAGCAACATAAACATAGAAGCAACTTGTTTTTTGTTGTTTTGTTTTGCCTTGTGAATAGGCAGTATCTGATTCTTAAGTAAAAACCTAGTTTTAAATTGAGTCTATTGAGTATGTGGTGCAAAGGATAAGAATAAAACCCAAGTATTTATACGGAGAAACCTGTTCTGACTTGAAATACTTTAAATTCTTGTAAAAAAAGAATAAGATGCCTCAGTCTTAAAGTTAGAGAACATCATCAGATTGGTTTTGTCTACATTTAAAATGAATTTTAGGCTTTTTAAATTGCTCTGAACAATGTTGGCTAATTGTAAGATTGAGTGCTTTGCTTGGTGTTGAAGCAGCACAGTAAATAGCAGTGTCAGCACACAAATGGACCGTTGCATGTGGCACATTATAATCTAAAAACTTAATGTAAATAATAAAATTTAATGGACCCAAAACCAATCCTTGAGGCACACCTTTAGTTATTTAGGATACAGAGGTAAACTCAGGGATGTGCCATTTCATCAGCTAATGAACGGAATCAGCTGGTTTTAACAGTGACCATTGATCCAGCCCATGCTCATCCCAGCAAGTTGAGTCAAACACAACTGAAGTCAAATTATCATTTTAATTGAAAATTCATGTTAGTAAATACAGTTTTTGGAGAGAAATAAGAACAAACTAAAATCAAAATTGGCAGGTCTAAACTGCAAAAAATCAGAAAACTGAATCAGACAATATTATTTTGATACATAGATATAAAATATGTATAAATATATATAAACAAGAAAAAAAAACATCTTCTGCCTTTGTCTGTCCTAAAGACTTTATCTGTTTTATGTTTTATTTAATTTTATTTCATAATGGCATTTGTTTGTTTTGACATTATGTAGGTGTTTGCTGCATTTTCTAACACGATGTTCAAATTCAAAGCATATTTTTGAGAATTTGCATGAAACACTACTACAAAATTGAACAATGATTTAATGCTAAATATGCTGCATGAAAACAGAAAGAAAATAATATTACTGTGCATTAATGTAAGGAAACACATCCTCAGTAAATCCACTTCATATTTCGGGTTAAAAAAATTTTTTGACATCAAGTCTTACACATAATTTGGTGCATATTCTAATTAATTGTTATAGATTTTAAGACAACTAGAGAAGTTGCATTTCCAGTGAAAATGCAGTGTGATTAAAAAAAGCTGAAATCAGCTTTACAACAGTTGAAAAAGCTGAAACAAGCAGAACAAAATATGAAAATATAAACAAGCAAAAAAAATGCTAAAATGAGCAAATTAATACAAAAAGAGTACATTTGCTGAACTAAGCAGAACAAAACTAAAATGAATGTAAAAATGGGAACTTATCTAGAAAAAATGCTCAAATTAGCAGGAAAAGGAGCTAAACATTACAGATAAAACCTGTAATGAGCAGAAAGCAGCTGAAATTAGCATAAAAAGCTTAAACTAACAGATGGATGTTGAAATAAGCAGACAACAGCTGAAATCAGCACAACTTAGCTGAAAAAATATAACCAGAGAATAGGTGAACAGTAAAAAGATGGTAAACAGCCCAAAATATTTGAATAGAATATTTTTAAAAAGAAAAAAGTGGCTGAAAAATCAAAGTATTTCAAAAGGTAAAGAATTGCACAAATGCAAAAAATAATAGCAGGAATTCCTGATTGAGCTGAATATTTTGAAATATGATTTGTAAAGAACCGTAAGTTGTTAAACTGGATTTTTTTTGCGTGTTTTACTCACAGGAAGCTGTCTCAGTTCAGGGAGACCATGAGAGACTTTTACACATTCAGAATGTTGTCAAAGAGCTGCCGATCCCTCACTACAGGTGAACTTTATTTGAACATTCAAATACTCAAACCCACAAGCTGAGTCCACTTTAAAGTTGTCCTGTTTTCACTGCTGTAGTATAAAATGTTTTGTTATATTTCCTATCTTCAGGACTCTGGAGTACCTTACTAAGCATTTGGCCCGCCTCGCCACTTTAAGCTCCCAGACAAACATGCATACACGTAACCTGGCCCTGGTGTGGGCTCCAAATCTGTTAAGGTGAGTTCAACTTTGCAAAGGAAACTGAAACATTCCAAACACCAGAGAACTGAAAGCTTACTGCAGATACTATTTTGTACAGTTTTTGTCTTAAATACATAATTTGTCTTGTCAGATCTAAGAACATTGAGGTTCCATCTGGTAATGGAGACATGGCTTTCCAGGAGGTGCGGATCCAGCAGTCAGTGATTGAGTTTATTTTAAACCACACAGAACAGATCTTCAGTGCTGATTCCGTTCAAGTAAAACCCAAAGAAGGTCTGACGCTTGAGAGCATAAAGAAGTTATTTTGTGCTGCTGATTGTGAGGGGGAAACGCTAACAGATTCTACATGTGCAGGACCAAGTCTGATGTGTGGGGAGAAGTACGCCACGCTCCCGATCAGTGGCCAGAGTGGGCCGATGAAGTTAATGAGTCTGGAAGAGGCCCGGGCCCGCTCCTTAAGTCCAGACCATCCTGTGCACAGAGAACGTCAGCGAGAGAACAGTCTGCCAGACACAAGCACTGCAACGCTCTACCACACTGTCATCGACATATCAGACAAGTAAGCTTCAAGTTCAGTTCGTTAAAGTCTGCACAAGCTTTGTGTGGATGTAAAATCAAAGGGAGACTATCAGATTGTGCTGGGCTTTTTAAATAATCCATTTCTTCTTTTGTCTATCAGGAGAAAATTTTCAGGGAAATCAAAGAAGTGGAAATCCATCTTTAACCTCGGAAGATCTGTGGACCCAAAGGGAAAACTGAGCCGAAACGGCAGCGTGTTCATAAGAGCACAAGGGGGAAGAGGTGAGTTTAGCAGCTGCTTAAATGGAACAAAATATTAAATGTTCCTCAGATTCAATAAAAGTTGTAAGTTGAGTAACGAAACGGTATTAAAAAATAATGCTCTTTTTATGAGGGCCTGCATGTTTTATTATACCAATTATACATGTTCAAGTTTTTGCCTTTACGCTTTTCAGAATCAGAATCAGAAACACTTTATTGCCATTGTCAGTAAACAAGTTACAGACTAGGAATTTTCTTCTTTTGCATAATTTTGTAGACATCCTATAAGATAGATCATTTTTGTTCATTAAAATGTGCAAATGTTTTGAAGTAGATTTTCATTAACAAAATTAGATTTATTTATTTTTTTTGCTTGTTTCTTTTTTTGCACGAGCCTTGAATAAGTTCAGCTGAGGACACGAGTCCTCAGCTCACAAAGTGGAGCTGATTTTAACTCAAATCATACAATTTGTGCTGTTTTTAAATTGAACATATTTAACCTTAAGACTTTCAGCTATCATTTGGGCAAAATTAAAACTAAAATTAGTCTGACTTCTATGCGTCAGTGTAGTACATCAGCCTTTCTGAGATTTATGAAGCAAAGGAAAAGTGTGTTTTTGCCTAAACTTGATGGGTTCCATTACAAAAATGCAGCTTGTTAAATGTTGTTTTGTTTTTTGTGTGTCTTTATGGCATCTGAACAATAATGTACTATTTGAACCAAATCTGGTACAGATTTCATTTAAAACATTTTAAATATTTACACTTTTCATCACTTTTACCCATTTAAAGCCGTGAGACCCACATGGTGATCACCTTGTTCTGTGGTGTGGAGGTCCTTCCTAAATTAAAAAGAAGTGTTAGAATCTGTCCACATACCAAAAGGTACCAAAAACCTGAAATTGGGGGCTAGCTCACAGACTAGTAACTTATAAAATATGTTTGAAAATTTAAAGATGAAGAAGCTTTTTACTGTCTGTTGTGCTAATATGTTGAATTATTGTGTTCTGCAGAAAAGGCAGCTCTACGTCCATCCAGAAGTATGGAGTCCTTACCGCCAGGTGGAGGCCTTTTTTATTCATAATGTACAGTTTTAACCTGTCTCATTGTAAAACTGCTGCCTTTATGATCACACTTTGTGTTTGCACAGATGATGACAGACCTGGCAACAGCAGTCCAGGTGGTGGATCCAGCAACATCTTCATTCCTGATGTCAAATCTCGAACCCTGGGATCCGACTCGCTTCTTGACCTGAATGAACACGACCAAAACTGGGACTTTAAAGGGAAGAAAGCTGGTGTTGCAGCAGCCAGCTGGAGCTCTGGCATGGACCAAAGGGACTCACCGGGAGCTTCCCCGCCCTCCCAGAAGACGCTTCCAGAGCAGCTGAAGGTGTTCAAAGGCGATGACCTCAGCAGCTACAAGCCCACGTCTCCAAAGAACAGGAGGATGCTGTACTCAGGCTCCTCCCGGCCCTCGTTCCCGGGAAGCTTCTTCCCTCTGGAATCTTCTCCAAGGCACCAGCGCAGAGCCGTCAACATATCGGAGCCTTTCGCTGTGTCTGTACCGCTGCGTGTATCGGCTGTCATCAGCTCTAACAGCACGCCGTGCAGGGTGCACAACAAGGAAAAAGCAGCCACCCTAAAGCCGTGTAAAGAGCCTTCAGAGCAGAGCGGCAACATTAAAAAGAGCAATACTTTCCCCCTGCTGGAACCAAAGAAGCAGGAAGGAACAGAGAAGAAGCACACAGAAGTGCTGACCTCTGGATTATCTCCAAAAGGTGAGCACATCTTCATTAAATACGTCTTAAGATAGTTTGTCCTAACCTTCTGATTTCAAATGTTATTGGATGTGGTGGAATTTTTTTTTTTTTCTATCAGATTCAAGCAGAGAGGTCATTCCAAAAGGTCAAGGAGAGAAGAAAACTTCTGAACAGGAAGCACCGACCAAAGCACAGGCCAGAGAAAACAAGGATGCAGCGCCTCCCTCTGGGGAAGAAACACACAACCGCCCTTCAGAAACACAACTGGTAAAATGTTTGCTTGTACAGATTTTAACTTCAATGATAATTATATTTCTAAATTTGGAGGCTTTTTTTTGTAAAAATCTGTATGGCTCAATAGTTAAAATTCATCTTTTTGTTGTATCTTTAAATTAATATCTAATCTCTGCGAAATGTAAGAAATGCTCAAAAAAAGTAAAAATGAAACACAGAAAGTACAGAAAGATTTTGCTAAAATTTGAAGTTGAGAGTGAAATGTCAAAGAGAACAAAACATATCAGCTTAAACAAGTAGAACTTGCTAAGAGAGCAAAAACTAGCTAAAAAAAAACAAACAAAGACTAGCTAAAAGCTAAAAAGGAAGATGCTAGCTTAGAGACAAAAGTAGCTAAATGCTGGCTGAAGGTAGCCAAACACCAGTTAAAAGTTGAAAGTAGTAGAACAGTAAAGCTAATAAAAAGTGAAGTTGAACACTTTATAAAGTATAAAAGTTTGTAGTTCTAAAGTCAAAGCTATTTCTTGAATCTATATGAATTGATAAAACAGCACAAAGTATGCAGAAGTACAGTAGTTAAACTGTACAACAGAAAAGCAATAATATGAATGCTGAATCAGCATATTTTATTTTGGATAAATTGTGAATAATTCTAGTTCTCATTATTAGTATTTAATTTTTCAGTTGCTTAATATGGTTACATAAAGGGTTTGAATCTCATTTATTTGGCTCACGCCATCATGTATTGAAGGCTCTTTCAAAGATTTAAACTCCAATCTTGATCTGTATTTTTTTTTTACTTCAGCTGTATTTTTTATCATTTCTAATCTTCCAGGATCACAAATCCTCGACAGGAGAAGACGTCCATTTAAAGATAACTGAGCCTGAAGCTGAGCGGCGGGGTCAGACTCACACGCCTGTTTTCACCTCAGTGAGCACCTGCGGGAGCTCTAAGCTAACGATGGATGTCAAGTCAAAAAGAAGTCGAAGCTCTCCGTCTTTGTTTTTGCTCTCTAGGGAATCACCATCAAATGTCTCGAAGGGTGAGTGGATACCTGCCACCAGGTCTGTATCCAAACAGAAGCAGCCATCAGAATCGGACCTCTTAGTTTGTGTACACAAAAGTGCTGACCTCATCTCTGGCAGGAAACTTCCAAACCTCCGACTTGATGACATTCCAGGTGCAAAGGAGAGGCTACAAAAGCAACGAATCCTACCTTTAAACACAGACGGCCCAGCTTATACCAAGCAGTGCCCGCCTTTCTTTAAGGAGACCAACTTAGATCAAATCATAAACCCTTTAACAATCAAAGATCTTCCACAGGTGGCAAGCTTCTCAGGTTCCAATTGTAGAGACAGAACATCTCAAAAACACGAAGTCCCTAAAGAGGACAAAGAAAATCCTCATAATGGAGCCAAGAAAAGCCTAAACCCAGAGATGGAAGCGAGTCAGAAACTCTTAGTTTGGTTAGAGGAGAAACAAAACTCGGTGGAAGTGCCGGACGATGAAGAGGGATCTGGGGAACAAGTGGAGGAGCTGGACTTGGTGGAGCCCTGGGAGGATCTTAGCTCCACCAAGCAGTGGGTTACCAGCCCTCTCCACTCACCAGATATAGAGGAGCTGTTCAACCAGCTGTCCCCCTTCAGCTCAAAGGGAGAAACTCAGAGTTCAGAGGGTGGCCAGATTTCATTGCCTTCAGGTGATGATGGCAAACAGTCCTTTATTGGGAGTACTGAACAGTCCTCAGGGCATCCTCCTCAGAATTCCAACTCAGAGACTAAGTGGATGCATTTGCCGACAACTCGACTGAGTCTGAGCAGCAGTAATACAACACAACCTCAAACAGCAAAGGGCAGCTCAGCAAAACAGAAAACTGCAGCGTCATCTCAGAGGTTTAACAGACAAATGTCTTTTGAAACGGCTGTACTGGAGAAAAGAGAAGAAAAACGCTTTTCTAAAAACAGACCCTGCTCACTAAACCTAGACCTGAGCCATCGCTACATCAGAGACATTTCAAATCAGCAAAACCGTAACTCATCAGAGTTCTCCTCATGTCAGAAAGGTTTACCCGCTTCATCCGGAACTGTGACTAGAGGGCAATCTGACCTGGAGCTGTTTCTAAACGATCGGCAGGCGCCGCTCCGTCGGAACTCGGCCCCAGTCAGCGTGTCGTCGGTGCGCACGGCCTTCATGATCAAAAAATGCCAGGCTAAGGCCGTGCCCGTCGTCCCGCCAAAAGTGCAGTACAGCCAGGTACCTCACAATAATCCAGAGAGTGATTCCAGCGCAGTGAAGGAACAAGACAAGGGACGCCCCAAAGCAAGTGTGGAGACGAGTAGCGCGGGGCCTCCGTTGGCGATGACGGATCTAAAGGAAGAGCTGGAGAACAAAGAACCTGGTCCCAAACATCTGAAAACCCCAAATAATCAGAAATCTGCCGAGTCAGGAAGAACCACATCCATTCCAGAACTGCCCGTCATAACCAGGAGACACACTCCCAATCTGGAAGTGTTCGTAGATTGCCCCAGACCCAACAGAGGAACTTTACTGCAAAGACCATCCTTCAGGAACCGACAGAGGCCTCAGAGTCTGATCCTTCTCAGCCCCCCTTTCCCCATCATGGACTACCCGCCATCAGGAGACGACGGCAGGCTCCTGTCATCCATCAAGAGCCTGAACGACACGTCAGCGCTGAACGTCCTTTCTAAAGACATAGCCGACAGTTTCAGGACGCCAGAAGGGATTTCACTACAGAACAAAATGACTATCCCAAAGAGCGGACAGAGGCTGGAGACTTCAACCAGTTGCTTCTATCAGCCTCAGAGAAGGTCCATGATATTTGACAGCAGGAGTCACCGGCAGATTGAGTGACTGGAATTGTCCCGAACACTCCTGGAAGTCCAGACACAACACGAAGTATCTCACAGAAGTAGATGGCAACATATGGGATTTAGGTTTTAGTTCCTATGTTCAAAAAACGGAAACCAGAGGCCATGATTTATGTACTTTTGTTTTAATTTTTCCATTTTGCTTTAAATGAAACCTTCTGATATCCACATGATTGCTCAAATGAAGTTTGGTTCAACATTCAAGCAGAAACAATTTGTCTGCCCCATCTCTCTCTGCTGTGCTGCAGCTCCAGCTCCGCATTTTATCTTTTAAATATAGAAGTAGCCATGACTGACAATATAGACTCTCGCAACCCTATGATGTGCCATTTCCATTTCCCACTGGTATAGGCAAACAAATGATACCGCATGCAACATGGATGATTATTGATTGTACCTTCCAAGCACTTATTTGGGATTAAAATCTACGTACCAGCCTAAATAGTGAATTCATCACTATAGATTTGCTGAATGCAACATATGTTGTATTTTTTTAAGTATCTATTGTCCTGTTTGATCATTTTTTAGTGGTTGGTTGACAGTATTTCATATTACCTCATCGAGGTTGGTGACAGGAAAACTAAACGTTGCACTCACCAAACAAATTTACTCTTAGCTTGTTCTAGGTCTAAAGAAGGTTTTTTTCTGTAAAGTAGGTTTCTCTTCAAATAATATTGTATTTGTTGTCAAAAGTAGAGGTGTAAATCCCCAGCTTTATCACAGTACAATATTTCAATTTGTTTGGATGACGATGGTTCTCGATATCACAAAGTCTATATACGTAAGTACTATTTCAATTAATTTCAATTCAACTCACAAGTCTGTAATCGATGTGATGTGATATATGTCCATCTCACTCAATCATTTAGTACAATGTGAGATGGGAAAATATATTGCAGATATATTGATCATATGATGAGTGATATGGATTGATGTTTTTGTTTTGCCTTGATGTAATTAAATCTTGAATCATCAATCAATATATCGATATGGATCAATATATTGTTACACTTGTTAGAAAGGTGTTTGATTTATGATAGTTTGGAGTTTCATCCTGACATGACTGATGAGCTAAAGGCTAGTTTGAGGGAAGCCGAGACCAACTCATCTTTCAATCATTTTATAGCCCTTTGTGCAAACACTGTTTCCTAAATCCTTCCACCACTGCCAGTTTTGCATAACACAGTTATTTACATTATAATCTGTGTTTATTTAGATTAAAGAGTGAGTCAGTTTGAGATCTGTTACCAGCTGTAATCTATCTGAAACATGCTGCAAAATGGAACATGTTCCCAAGAGTTTCCTGTTTCTGTATCACTGCAGCTTCACACAATGCTGCGGTGATAAACGGCTCATCTTTTCCACATTCCAGGGATATTATCAGAAGTGGAAAGCCAACAAATGAAGAAACGAGTCAGGTTCATTGTAATGGAAAAAATTTCACAGATAATGCTTGTATTGTTTGAAACACAGGATGGAAGCATGACTTGTTTTATTTAACAAAATCAGGGAAATAAGAGAGTTTCTACATGTTTGACCAAAATTAATTTGTATTCAGGTTAACAGACTTTGCTTTAAGACAAGGCCCAGACTTAGTTTTAAGAAGTTTTTAACAAAAAGTAAAGTCCCATTACATAAGTGTAAAAATTAACTATTTTATAATTTAAAAATGCATTAAAATCCTTAAAAGGTATTAATAAAAGATTGTTTTAAATGTATCTTTGTGCAGAAAAATGTCCCTGTAAGTTTGTTGTTAAAACAAGAACATGAACACATGGATTTACATCGGAAGCAGGTTGATATGGAGTCAGTTTTCAATGTAAAATAAATGTTTCACTGTAGTGGTTGGATACCTGAAAGGAGTTATATAATAAATCATATGTTTGTTGGATGCTTAATGTCACAGAACAGAAAAACTATGTTCTACTGTAAAGAAAAAGTCATGTTAGCAGGAAGGGAAATAGTCAAAAACCTGAAAAGTATCATATATAAAAAAATATTTTGGTATTTCATTGTATTGTGATACCTCAAAGAGTGTGTTCCATCCACTCAGGAAATCTGGGAAACATATTATTAATGTCCAGGGGGAGGTGGGGAGTTAAATGTTGACATGTGCTCATGTGGGTTTTCTCCTGGTACTTTAGTTTCCTCCCACAGCCACAACAACAGACCAGCACCAGTGATTCCAAAAAGAATTTAGGTGATGCAAACATATTGTACAGAACTAATATTCATTTTGACTCATAACAAACTCCATTTGATTTAACAATTTAAAGTCATTGTTTTTGCACAACACAATCAGATATGAACTAAATGAATCCTCAGAAACAGGAAGTGCTTTAGGTTTAAACAGATAAAATGAGGTTTAAACAGCAGCCATGACTTTGAGTTTATTTCTTTCTTGATGAACTCACACAATTTGATGTTTTGCTTGATCATAATGTATGTGGAGGCTGGTGTCAATGTGATTTTGTTAAATATTTAAATAGAAATACGTATTCTAGAGTTGACTATATCAGAGGTTGAACCAATATTTACCAACAGAAAGACTGACTATATCTTTATCTTTATTTTTATTTTTTTGCCTTTTCTTAAGCAGCTTTTTAAAATATTTTTGTTATTTTAATTTTTTATAATATTGTGGAACAGCATTGGAACTGCTGAGCTGCTTCTCAGAAAGTAAACTGGAGTTTGTGCGTTTTGACTGTATTCACTGTGTTTAGACCTTGGGTCAAGTTCAGAATTTGCCGTCTTCAGAATTTTCTACCATTTTTGTATCTTTGATGCTACTTTTGATGAAGCAGCTACACAAACAGCCGTGTCACTCTTACTTTAATATTTAAGATCCCCTGGATGTTCTGCAGGGAACTTTGTTTTTTTACTGTAGTTTGGATGGAATGGGTGATTGAGAGGAAGTTGGACTGAAAATGTATCTTTTCATGTAATTTCTGTAGACATGTTGATACTGGAAATGACTGATTAAATGTGTTAAGAGTCTGATTTAAACATTTTGAAGATTTTCTTCCGGTCGGCTATAAAGTCATGTACATATGAGTTTTGTGAATAAAAAAACCTGAACAACTTGTGACTAAATGATTGTTCATTCCCAACTTTGTTTTTATCCAAGGGTGAGTTGTGGGGCACTCATCCTAACACGACATGCATGCTTTGCCAACACTGAGTTTTCTCTGATTAATTATTTTACAAAACAATTTGAAATATTTTCTTTATTTTATCAGTTTCTCTGCAGCAGAAATGAATAGGAAGATAAATACAAACTGTCGCACCATTGAGGAACTGAGGACAGAATATAGACTAATGAGCTGGAGGAGTAACACAAGGAGCAGAAAACAGGCAGTTGAAACCAGAAAACACAACCAGGCGACAGAAGATCACCAAGAACAGACAGAGAAACATTTTACACAGAAAGACAAAGAGCATGACAAAACATATTCCAATTAAGAGAAAAATCTGATGATTATCAACTTTTTGATTGCAGAAATGAAATAAATAGGTTGATATTTTCATTTGTTTTGGAGCTTTATTAGCAGCTAAATCTATAACTAATGTCTGTTCTTTAAAGTTTTCCCTGCAAAGCTGCAAATGTTTCTGTTTTTATTTAGTGCTGCAGGAACTTTTACCCCCCCTTTCACAAAACAGATAGATCGTGTGGTGCTGCTGAATGAGGGGGGATTTCAGGGCCCCCCTAAGATTGATGGGGCTCTTAATTGAATGTGAGTCCGGACCCAGTTGCTTGAGTTGTGGTTGTTTGTTCCAATCAGCCGCACTTTGTTTTTTCTTACAGAAACGAGAGAAACAGTGAGCCGCTCTGAATGCTCTTTTAACCTTTTTTTTCGTTTTTTTTTTTTTTTTGTGGAAATGTGGATTTCCAGACTCGGTGTTTGCCAGCAGATGACGCTCCTTCTCCGCACTGAGGAAGGAACTAAACTGATGTGCGGAACAAACAGAGCTGCTGACAGCAGAGAGACAGGAAGCTGTAATCTGCAGGTGTTCTGAATCAGTGTTGAACGCGTCACATGTGTGCTTGTTTTTATTTCAGGCTTAAAGTCTGAGTTTGAAAATATAAAATAAAATAAAAAAATTTACCTGATCCATCCTGCTTCCATATTTTGGTCTCATCTTTCTTTTAATTGCTTCATTAAAGCCCATAAATAGCCACAGGTGAGTCTGAAGAGAAATTATTTTTGATTTTATTTTCCTGCACACATTGCAGCACATGAACAGCTCGCGGGGACATTCCCTCCTCAACAGAGGCAGCTCTTCCACATGTGTGCGCAGTTCATTATTTGTGGACCTTTGACACCGCCTGTGTTTGGGGCCGAGAATTAAAAAGGCGGATTCCTGGAAAAAAAAAAAAAAAGAGGCGAGCAGGGTGCAGTGCGCGCGTTGAATATTCAATTAGAGACGGAGGGGACTGAAGGGAAAGTGAAGCTGCGTGCCAGTCCTTCATCTTAAACTACTGATTAGCTGTTAAACAGATTATTTACAGCTGAGTGGGTTCAAATGTTGCAGCCGAAAAACAGCCGGAGTTCAAGGCGATGACAGCGAGCGCGTTTCCGTCCCCCGGAAACAAAACCGCTTCCAGAAGAGGCCAGGCTGTGTTTCTAACAACCATTTTATACAATTTAAACTGTTTCCACTCTGTTGATCCAAGCCGAGCTGGTCATTTGAAGCTGCTAAACAGGCCTGTGCCGAACCCCCAAAACTGGGCTGTTTGGCAAGATTCCAAATATTTATGCAAAATTTCTATTATAGTTTTTTTTTGCCACATTAAGTTCAAAACACGACTTTTTAAAAAGTTTCCTCGAGTAAACTCGTGTTAAAGTGTTAGAAAACAGCTTTACGCAATTGTGTTAACTGTAAACAAAAGATACAAAAAAATAAAATATATATATTTATGTCACCACTAAGTTTTTATTTTTATTTTTTTTTCTATGAATGATCTTCTTAAAATAAAACTTGAATTTCCAAGCGTGGCTCAAAATCTGAGGCAGCTCCTCCTTTCCCCTCTTTTTTTCTTTTTAATATATAAATGCTAAAGTTGTTTATTTTTTATAAGTTTATCAAATGCTTTGTTAAAATTTGCCTTGTTAAGTTCTACCGCTCACTTTTTATTCAAGCTGGATAAGTTTTAAAGTAGCTGAATGTGCAGCAAGCCACGCGGGTCCAAAGAGCTCTCATTGACAAGCCACGTGTCCGTTTCCAAAGCCTCTCCAACTTAACCACCTCCTTTGTACCACTAACCCACATCAGCAGCGTCCCTCCACATAAAGGGATTTGCAATTTCAAGATATTTCAGCTTAAATGTTTTTGACAGTTCCCTCGCTTTTACTCCGGCTTGGTTATTTTAACTGTGCCAAATGGGTCACCTTGGGTTGCTGTCTGCGCGCAAAGGGGCTTTTGCGCGCATTCAGCCTGAATTTTTTCCAACTTTCCTTGACGGGGAAACCAGCTGCTGGTCGTGAAAAGACGGCTTATTAATTGTCCTTTGTCATGCAGAATTGCTTGATTTCTAAAGAAACGTACAAAGGCTCTTTTTCAGGATTCAAGTATTTTGTTTCGTGCGTATTTTCAAACCATCGAATCAGCTGCAGCGCCGCGCCGTCTACCAGACTCTCAGGTACTGACTGCCTGCTCCCCTTTTGTCCCCTTTTAATGCTGTTGTAAATCGTGCAGACTGATTTGTTACAAGCTGTTCTTTTAATCTGATAGATAAGAGACATGTCAAAGAAAAGCCGTAAATAAAAAATTAGCCGGAATAAAGACAAGGGCGAGTCTGCTAGATGGGCGCCTGTTGACTCAAGCAGCTCTCCAGCGTCAGGGGAGCCCTCTCCTCTCAGCTCTGTCAAGGTTACGTCCACAATTCCTCTTTTCTTCTTTCTTTTTAAAAAGACACCGTGGTCCCCCTTTTTTGCTTCAATGAATTGATCGGCACAAAATTAAGAATAAATAAATTGAGCATTTGGAAAGATGGGAGCGTATAAGCTCCCCCAGGGCGCATACCCCCGGGGCTATTGAATGGATAAAGGGCGCGCTTTGCAGAGGACGTGGTGAGCAAAATGGGGCTCTATGGTGCAATTAAAAAAATAGTCTAATCCCATATCTTAACAAATGCAAATACTGGAGTTTTGTTAAAAATGTTTAAGCGAACAATTAAAGGGGGGGTTGCTGCTGCAAACTTCACATCCATGAAGGGCGCACTGACTCAGATTAAGTTCTCTGCGCAGTTTAAGAACACATTTTCCTGTCTTTAAAAACATTTGAGGTACGTTTACATTAAAGTCAACATAATTTAAAGCTTACTTTCATAATAAATCTATTTATATCTGACAAAGTTCCGGGGAGAGAAAACCTGCAGCTGTGCGTAAAACACTCCAACTGAAAGGACGCGCCTGTTTTGTTTATATTGTATATGCTGCAGTAAACAATATATTTTTGAGCTTTTCTATTATTTTTGTTTTAATTATTGTCATTACCAAAATAATTTCTTTCAAAGTTAAAAATGTAATAAATTTGTGTGGTTTTTAGATTTGGCAAGTGTTATTTTTATGCTTTAAATAAATGAGTTAAAATATTATTGCAGGCTACATTTTGAATTTGTGTCCTGTTAATGTTTAAAAATAACACACGAGAACTTAATATGTTTACATGAGTGCTTAATAAATACCCGTGAAGCTCATAAACCCTCCAATAAACTGCTGCGCTGACAATAGTAGAACAATCCGGGTCGTCGACACCAAACTGTGTTCTTCGCTCATTTATTTTCATGTCAGATCGATATCTTAAGATATGCGCTCTCCTGGCGCATCATTATACACTGACAGAGATTATTATTATTAACTCGGTCACACGAGACAGATCATTTCAGCTGGTGGGAAAGCCTGAAAAGAGTTTAAAGAAAAAAAGGGCAGGGGCAGGGATATCTGAGCTGATTTTCCCCCGGGAAAAGTCCAACAAGAAGACCCTCACAACAAAGCCTTTTTTTCTTTTGGTCGTTCCCATGTGATAGAGATTATTAAGAATTGTATTTATTAGTTCAAATCTCCTTTGAGATACAAAGACCGTTTAATGCTCCTGCTGTACGCGCGGCAGTTTGGGGAAACTCCCCCAAAATGTAAAAAATAATTTTATTTTTATCACTTTTGTAGTCTGAATTCATTAAAATCCTTGGATTTCTAGCTTCATGAGAAATTAAAAAATATATATATATTCATTTAGATCGGCGTAAAATTGAGCCAAATGTGCCTGAGAGGAGAAAGGCAGCGCGGAAAAGTCGCGCGTTTCGAAACACCGCATCTATGTAAAAAAATATCATTTTTTCTAATATAATCAAATAAATATTAGAATAAACCTGTCTGATTTCCATATATATATAATTATTTTAGTCTAATATATGCAAACTAAAAAAAATACTTGAACGTGTGCGTGCCTCTGTGCGCAAAAAACATGGTGCGCAAAAACAAAACCAACATTTAAATCACAACGTCTACGACTCAGAAATATTTTTATTTAACATTTTTAAATAAATAAATATCTTTCGATTACACTGAAGATATAGTTTCAGAGTGGTCTCAGTCACGTGACAGTGGAGAATTTCCCACAAAATCCAACAGTTGTTTACAATAAAAATACTTTCTCCCCCCCAAAAAAAATACTAACCAACAGTGTCAGCTATTGTTTTTTACAAATATGCCTACCAGACTGAACGGACTGGCAACAACAGGGCTGTTTTCAGAAAAAACTACATACAAAACGTACAACGTGTATACAGCTATACAATAATTCAGGAGCTCCCTGAATAAATATCTGTTTATGTACAAAAGGCTGAACTCAAAATGGAACAGTCACATTTTTCTCCCTTCTTTCTTTTTTTGGCAGCATTTAAAAGTCACCAGGATGAAAATATTTTTTTAGAGGAGAAGAGTTCACGGGGAGACGGATAGGTCCACGTCCTCCTTGACGGATGAGGATGGAGAGACGGGGATGTCGTCGTCCTCCTCCTCCTCCGAGCACCTGGCGGCCGACAGGGAGGAACATTTGCAGCTGTGTGACGCAGTCCTCTGGCCGCCGCCGCTCTTTCCCTCCTTTTTGTGCTTCACCCTGCGGTTCTGGAACCAGATCTTCACCTGCTTCTCCGACAGGTTCAGGTACGTGGCGATCTCGATGCGCCGCAGTCTGGACAGGTACATGTTGGAGGTGAACTCGCGCTCCAGCTCCAGAAGTTGCGTGCTGGTGAAGGCGGTGCGCATGCGCTTGCTGCTCTGAAGTTTGCTGTTGCTGTTTTCTGTTTATCAAAAATGACAAAATTGAAAAAAGTAATTAGTTAAGAGAATATTATGAGTAAATAAGATGAGTGGTTTTGTAGTGTGGAGGTTTTTTTTTACTCACCGATGGAGATGCAGTGGAACTGCCGCGGGTCTGGCACCGAGTACGCAGCCGGGTAAATCCCCGCTCCGTGGCTCAGGTTGACGGCGCTGGACGCGGAGTGCTGCCTGGACAGAGCCGAGTGGCAGTACTGCGAGCTGAAGGGGGAGAAGGACGCCTTGAGGAGCGGCAGCGCGGGCGGGGACGGGTGGAGCTGCGACGCGGCCATGCACAGCGGACAGAAGCACAGGAGCCCGGCTTTCCGCGAGTGGCACGAGCTCGGCAGCGCGTGCGGATGGTGCGGCGAGTGCACGGCGTAGGGGAACAGAGGCGGGTTGTTCTCGCTCCCTTTGTCGCTGGCCTCCCTTAGTATTAAAGAATCCACGAGAAAAGACCGCGGCATGTTGGCGAACGTGTTTGCTGAGTGCGTCGCTGGTTTGCGTCACAGTGCGCGCTGCTTCCCGCGAGACGGTGGACAGCGAAGTGGTGCTGAAGGCGCACAGAGCCTCGCCTTTAAATAGGCCTGCCGTGGACTCGGTCTGGCCATGTGACGGTTACGCTGCAAGCGGCCAAGAGCTCTCAATAGGGTTTTGTGCCTTTCTCCAGGCATTCCCACTGCACGCTTCCCCATTATTTCACTTGTTAACTAAATGAACTGCATAATGTAGTCTATTCTTGTCAGCCCCACCCACGCCGAAAGAGGCGGCACTGCCCATTCTCCCTTTTATCATCACTTTCTGTTTATCTGAGCTTAAATTTTGCGGGAGAAAACGTTTGGAAAGTTTATTTCTTGAATCTTAAATATCAATCAGAACTAAAGTTCCAAACGGGAGCATGTCCTCTGGTTTGGGAATCATGGCTTGAACTTGGTGATTTGTTTTAATAAGTTAAATATGTTGCTCTATTTTTTAAATCATCCTCCATATTTTGAGAACTCATATCGGGTGATTCCTGCTTTTGCGCACTTGTGCGTCTCCTTCCCTGGCAGCGCTAAACTCAAACGCAACAGCTGAATGTTAAGTTGATCCATTTTAGGGTTAATGTGTCATTTCTGGGCGCACAAAAAAGGCAGGGAAAAGTCATCGCCCGCAGGCAGTGCTGTTAAAGAGCAGTGATTAATTCCTTTGCTCGGGCCCCCGCCGAGTGGAAAAGAAGGGGGAGAGAATATGTAAAAAATAACCAGGTTTTCACTCTGCGGCCCTTATTGAATGTCATTGTGGAGGGCTTTGAATGAGGGAGAAAGAGAGTCGAATTAAAGTGTGTGACAGCGGCGGATAGACGCAACAAAGGCGGCTCTGTCATGGAGGAGCCTTGCGCGCTGCGCGTAAAAAGCCCCCGCCTCACGCGCTCCGATTGAATTAAGTAATAGGAAAACATTTTCTTTCACTTTAGGCCTTTCCGAACAATATCTTCAAAGAGAGCAGAGTAGGAGTAAGGCAGTAAATAGTGGACTTTTCCCCTCAACTTCAAAAAAATCTTCATTTATCAGATGTATTAGAAACTCGTGTTTTTAGTTTTTTATTACCTTTCTGCTCTGATGCTCCATTAAGCCTACCTGTAATTCGATGGCACCATTTGGAACAAATTAGGAGCAGTTACATTTAAAAGAGGCACAATTACTGGGACAAAAACCTGCTGCTTCTCTATAATTTTCCCATTAGTCGTTTAAGATTAGACTATTTAATGGCTCACAAACAAATCATTTGTCCTCATTCAGTCTGGTTTCTCCAATCAGAGTGTGCCAGCACAAACAAGAGGCAACATGTGTCAGAAATGACTCATATCTTTACAGATATAGATGTGGTCTGTGTGGAGGGCAGCTTGGTGCACTGCTCAACACCAAGCTGTCATCAAAGGCCCTAATTTTCAAATCATGTACAGCAGTCCTCCCGTGGCTAGGAATAGAGGTTTTGTGGGTCCTCACAGGGGAGAGGCTCATCCTAATTTGCAATCCCAACTGGAGACTGACAAATAGTTTTGACCTCCCTCTGGAGGCGCCGCCTAGAAGTGCAAAGAATCTCCCTCTCCATATAATCACTTGTTACTGAGACAAATAATTGAGGAAAATAGCCACTCTCACATTCCAGCTCTGTTGAGTTTCTGCACAGCCCTAAAGCTATATCCAATGGCCACTTGTGAAAATATATCATCCACATATGTATTTTGTTTCCAAAGCAGACTCATGTTCAGCATACAGCTGTGAGCTGAAGCTTCTTAACAGAAATGTTTGATAGCTGGGAGGGGAGGGGAAGCAATACCCCTCATATTGTAAATTATTTATAAGATATTAAGTTGGAACAATTGCCATCACTCAGTTTTATCCCCGATGATAACACTGACCATGTGTCGCCGCTGAAGCACATTTTCATGGGCTTTTTTACACAATTACACCCAAAGATCTCGTGCCCCGGTGACATAAAGAGAACAGTCTGTTTATGGAGATGTAGTCAATATCTCCTTTTTTTTCCTTTCTTTTTTTTGTGATATGAATAATTCATAGTTTAAGACACTTAATGTGTACACACACTTAAACACCCACACATCTCTAATACAAATGATGGTTTTAGCTGAGAGTGTAACAGGATTTAAGGTCCCAGTGGGGCTCGGGCCCAGCCGTGGATGGGCGCTGTGACTGTCGACGTGACACAGAGGGCCGGCTGCCCCCCCCCACCACAGTACCCCACCCCAACACTCCTAATCTCCCCCTGAGGCAACATCACAGACTGCACCTCTAAGGACACACAAAGGCCTGATTATCATTCATATGCTCAGCAGAAACACCAGTCCAATAGATAACAGATGACACATAAGTACCAGCTGAATGGTGCAATATGTTGAAAGCTGCTGGAGTCTGTGGGGACTAATGAATCCTTAAGAGAGAGGGAGATGGACAAAGCCACGCTGCCAGCTGATGGGAGCATGAAGTGACAGATATAAGGCTCCACAGGTGAACTTGGACCTTATGATTACCGTGTTTACTGACAACATCAAACATCAACAAATGAATCGTTGGATTCATTTATTGATAATGTTGAATCATTTTTAGATTTAAAAAGAGGAAAGGATAAATTGATGACAAACATGTTTAAACTCAGGTTGTTTTATTTAATTAAATGGATTAAAATTAAAGGCCTATCATTCCTTAAAGGAGAGCACATTCTGCACATCACCCGCCACCTTTCATGCCAGAGTTTAGGCCATATGACGCTGAGAAATGACAGAGTTTTGGGCAAACCTAAAGGTAGGCAAAATCTCATGTAAGATGTCATGAATTGTAAATCCCTCTCAGCTATTAAATCAAATTTTAGCCCAGTATTTGTAAAACTGACTGATTAGCTGTGATGATTACTTTAAATGTGGTCGAGGTGTAGATGGGATTTATTGATCTCTTTCTAGAAGTTTGATTAAAATCTGTCCAGTGGTTTGTTCTAACAGGCTTAGCACATGTTGTGAGCACTCAGCACTTAAAACAGTTTGTTAATGATTCTCAACTACAGCCAAAGCATATTTTAGTTCTATCTGCTATATTTACTGAGTTCCAGCCTTTTGGCAGGATGGTGGATCAGTGGTTACTGATACCTCACAGCAAGAAGGTTCTGGGTTTGATCCCTGGTTTGGACCTGGAGTCTTTTCTGTGTGGCGTTTGCATGTTGTCCTTGTGTGGGTTTTCTCTGGTTTCCTCCCACAGGTCCAGGCCAAAAAGAGATCAACAACTTTATTGCTCTGCCTTGACCTTTTGGCAGGAGGAAATGATAAATTAGACATTAAATGTGCAGCATCAACTAAATCCATGACAGTTATTTCTTGATTGCTTCTACTTTATTTCCCCTCTACAGTTTGCAAAACCTAATAAGGAGCAAAAAACACACCTGGACTGATGTAGAATGGTTTCATGATGACACTTCCTTTTTGGCTTTCAAAATGATCACAGGCATGATTTCAATTAAATTCAGTTCTGTCACAACAAACGTCTCAGGTCCCTGTACAAAAAACATCTACGAACCGACTGGTTAAATACACCTGTCAGATGTGCAAACACCAATCAGGTGTAAAATGACGGCAGGTGAGTTCACCTGTTTTCAGTTAAAAATGGAAGACATCCAAAAAAAAAACAAGAACAGGAGGCATGAGAATGAGGGAAATATAGAAGAAGAAGAAGATAGAGACAGAGGAAGAGGAGGAGGTAGGACCAATAAAATCCACACACATCCAAACTTTGTGTTTCCTGAACTTACAGTGGTTAGAAAACTCAAATATATTTTACAATGACCTGATTTTACAAGATTAATAAATCTTTAAAAAGCAGTATTTGGTAAACATATTGTATACCACACTTACAGCGATCAGGATGAAAGAAAAAGTACTAACTAACTATAGCTTTTATTATTTTGTGTATTTGAAGTCTTTCATGTGGCCCAAATATTATAAAAATTGAATATAATAAAATGGCTGTGGCACGTCTTTTTAATCAAATAAATCCAGTTTTAGTGTAATAATTATGATTTTGAATATAATATTTCTAATGATGGTACTAAAATCCCTTAACTTAAAATCAAATTTGGCCTATATGTGCATTAATCTTTAATAATTATAGACAAAATGCAGGTTTGTGTAAGTCATAAAGGTGGGGTCAGCTCAGTGTAAACTCTGAACACATACAGGAAACAATCACTGTGTAAGTGGAGTCATTTTTATAAACATTTACTTTGTTTTCACATCTGTCTTATACGTCACTTCTTTCTTAATATTTATGTTGTTAATATTTTTGTAGTCACAGTGATGTAGTCTTTTTTTTTCTTTTGGTTTGCAGCATCCGCCTGCAGGAAAAGCTGTGCTGTGGGCCTTTTTTGACAATAATAAATGAGGAAAAGAGGCAAACCGAACAGTGTGGCCTCTCTAATGAGCCTATTTACATCTAAATGTGATGATGTTGTGGGAACGAAAAAAAAAAAAAGTCAAGTGTATTTTTACCCAGAACGTTTTGTCCCACTTGCACACGAGACATAGTTTTTTTTGTTGTTCCTTGTCAAAATTTCACCAGTTTCTTGTATAAAAATAAATAAAAATCATTTGAAAATGTGTCATGGTTGGAAAAAAAACAAGAAATATGATTAGAAGTCTAAATATCTTGGAATGATTTCAAATTTCCTTTTGATGTAAATCCATTGGTTCTGCTAAAGATATGCCTCAAACCTCCCCTTTGACCCCATTCATATAAAAGCCTCTTCAAAGGGGTTTGTTACCCTACAGGGGTCACTCAGCTATTGCGTATGACTGCCTCACATTTTTCCAAATCAGTAGACTTTTGGCCTAGAAATAACAGGTCAAACCAATGAATTTAATGAACGCTCCCAGACACAAAGAATGCCTCTTGCCGTTTGAACCCCAATAAAGGGATATGGGCAGGTCAGCAAGCCCTTTCAAGGGGTTTGTACACAAATGTGACAGAGTGCGGTTTCTTCAGTGTCCACTCTGACAAGTTGTTCAAAGTGCTGGGGATGTCGGCAAAGGAGCCTCCGTCCAAACGGCCTCTTTTGTTCCTCGTTCCCCCCATTCATGAAGCGTCTCGGAGCTACAAAAGTTAAAGAATGCAAAGCGATTTTCTGCGATGCTTCGTTTGCCTGATTTCCCTCGTTGATAACACGTCTGAGATTTTAACGCAAAGCTGGGAACATCTTCTGATGGGTGAAACTTCCCACTTCACTCTGTCGCTTCCTGATATTCCAGTGTTTTCCACAACTATCTGCTCAACAGTTGAGTCGAACCACAGAAAAAAGCAAGTTTTCCGTTGCGAGGTTCCCTCCATCAACCTGCTTGGCTCAGTTACAAAGCTGTTTTGTGATCAGTCAAGAAAAAGCATATGGTTTTTGTGTGTTCACTTAATTGAGTCAATTGGAGGCCCATGGGAAATCACAGAGGGGGGTAAGAGTTTGGGAGGAGGGAGGTCAGATAGTTAGAGTGGGAGGGAGAAAAGGGGGATGGAAGATAAACACCCTCACAGAATCTACTCTCGTAACCTCTACTTACTTTCAGCTCAGCAGTTGGTGATTGGCTCATCTCCTCCTCCGGCAGAGAAAACAGCACAAGAATGAGCTGCAGGAGAACCGGGGCTGAAGAGGAGACTGAAAGCAGTGAGTCCTTTAAGTTTATGGCCTTCTCATTAATGACCTCCTGCAGTTTGGCTCGTTTCCTCTCCATTCATCCCACATTAGCCTCCATTCAGGAGTCGCAATTGTTTCCAAAATGTTTTCATTTCTTTTTTTCTTCCTCTCAGTAAGTTTGACTGTCCATACAAATTTGGACACTTTTAAAACTTTTTAGAAACTTAGGTTTACTGTACTGCCAAATAAAAAATATCACAGGAGATTATTGCGTTCACTTAGAATGATTTTATGAGTAATAATTATTTTCTTATCATCTCTGTCTTGTGTCCACACAGAAACATCATTTTGTGCCAGCAGGCAGCCTTAACACAACCTTTTAAAAAGGATGAACTCTTACCAAAATGAATTATACCTCAAGTATATTTCATTCAGTCAACTTAAGTACATTAAAATATATTTCCCCAAATGTACTTTTACTTACCAAGTACATTTTAGTATATTTTTAGTACAAGCCAAGTAAAGGTACCATGAACTTTGTTAAGTATCTCTGATAAATTCATAAAAAGTAAACTGGCACACTTATCAATTAACTAGTTAAAATACAGCAAAACCTTTACTAATTCAACGTACCGAAAGTTTGATGAACTTTGGGGAAATCAGAGAAGGGAAACCCTTATATTACACCACAGTATTACCAAAAAAACTTTTGCTACTGTATCAAATGTCAAAAAACCTATGACAAATGCTGCAAGAAAAGTTTAACAATCATATAAGCATATTTAAAATGTGGGAAATGAGAACAATTTTAAAAGACTGAAACTTGTGAAAAATTCATTTACCCTGAACCGCATGAAAATTGTGAGAAAAACTGTTCCTTCCACCTCTTCCTGGATCCTCTGACAGAGCTCAGTTTATTGTGACACAAAGAAGAAGTTCCAGTTTGTCATCAATCTACATAAAGAATTCTGTTTTTGTGCATTTGTTTGTTATTCTCATCTTTTAATTTTTTATTGTTTCGTATGTTAGGTTGTAGGGATTGTTCAAAAGATTACATGGATTTTCCTCAATTTTGCAGGTATAAAAACATTTAGAGAAAACTCATAGGTAAAAAAAAAAAAACTCAAAATTTTATTTTACATCTCAAATAATAAATAAATAAATAAATAAATAACCGTCTCCTAACCTGCTTTGCGGCTAGAAATAAGTTTGCCACCTCTTCTCATTTCCCTGCTCCTCTGCTCTTCAGGTGTTTGGAGCTCCACGTCTTCTTTCCTGTTTGGGTGTGTTATTACGGCAACATTACAGCGCCACATACAGGCCTGGTATAGTTACTACAGTCTTTTTGGTCCCATTTCCACGTAAATCAAAACATGGGTTTATGAGGAACATAATCAATAGAGAGACAGTCCTTGTTTGGACAGGGCCTCTTCTATTTATGATCATGTTTCACACCAACCTCTTTATTTACATGCTGCTCTCCTTGGTTCCTGTTTCTGGTATGGCAGTGTTACAGCGCCACATACAGGCCTGGCATAGTTACGACAGCCTTTTAAGTCAGTTTCAGTGTTTCCTTGTAGACAAAGACATTTCTGTGTTTATAAGGATGTAAATTTTAGATTACAAATTAACAGGGCTTAAAACTGTATTTAAAGCAACAAGTTAACCAAAATATTTGGGTGTAAACAACACTTCATTGAACAATTTCAGTCTATTTGCATGAGTAAAAAGCACAGCCCCTGTATGATTTTCATAACTTAATAACTCCTTTTCTTCTCTAATTTCTATTGGAGTCATTGTAATTTGAAGGGCGCTTTTGTTAGTTTTTTTCCCCCCACTTTGCAGTTGTTACGTCCCCCCCACACCTCCTCATCCTAATGACCTCTGCAACGGCTTTTTACTCTTGTCTCACAGTCTGCTTTTATCAAATCAGGGAATATATGGCCCAGTCTCGACTTTCTCCCAAGAGTTATGACGTAAGCAGCGTGACAGGAAGGTTTAGGCTAATTCACCGTCTATATACGGCCATGCATGTGAGAGCTGGAGTGATGACGGGTCACTGCCCATCTAACCAAGTCCCACATTTTCTGCAGATGCGCTCTATTGAGGAGGCGACACGCGGCGGGACGCTGCTGGGAGGTAGTTACTATTTTTCCATTACCATAGAAACAAACACAGTGGCATTGAGCCGGTCTGGGCCAGGGGTCCGCTGACATCAACTTTCACACTACTCTAAAACCCCAAATGGGTCTCATCGCTGAATAATACCCATTTGTACGCAGTTCACTGACAAAGTGGGATGCCAGCAGATTGCTATGACACTAAAAAGAAAAACAAAACAAAAAAGAAAACTGGGCCTTTCTGGAAAACACTTAAAAATTGATTTGAAAAAAAGTAGGACGTCTGGTCCAGTCTTTAGTTCTTTATAAGTTGTATTTATTCTGACAGATTTTTTGTGTTTTCTTATCATTTTTTGCTGATCGCCTTGAGTTTTGTAATATTATCAGAAAAAAAAATTAGTTTGTTTGATTTTGCATTTATGACGCACTTAAAAAGAAAGGGATTAAAAATCACAATAAACAATATTTTTGGATGATCCCAGCAGATTCTAATTGTAGAGAAAATCTCTGCGTCGTTCAAAAATGGTATGTCGGAATATACAGAATCAGCTGGATTTCTTCTTAAAGCTTTATTTTCAATCTTCTGACTCCACATCAGGTTCACCAGCATACAGAAGACAGGCCTCTTTCTGACCTTCAGCTAAACTGATAACAAGAGCTCTGCCTGCACAGAGCCTCTGCTAAAAAAAA
>JAUBOC010000029.1:5355966-5372509 GCA_032275365.1 Anablepsoides cearensis | reverse complement strand
AAAGAAAAAAAGAAACACTTTGATAAACACCCTTCGCTGACAATTAACTTGACCATCCCATGGATTTTTTTAAAGTACGCTATCCACTGCAGCTAAGTTAACTACCTAAAATCTCCTATCCTATTTTAAAACCATGACAGAAACAGAAATTGCTGCAGTAGTGCATCATTTGTTGCAACTCGTCTCTCCCTTTGGTCTAAAATCAAATCAAATGTTTTCATTGTTCTCTTCAAACGTTACAAGGACTCAAAAAGATTGTAAAAAAAAAACTCTATTAAATATACATTTTACAGTATCTTATTTGTTTTTGTAATGTTTTTCCCAATTCTTTTTTTTTACCTTCTGAAGATATCTCACACTCAGACATAATATCCCATCAGTGGCAAAGTGAAGCAAAGTGCCTCTATTTAAAAAGTATTATTCAACAAACAGAGTGTTACATAAGAATCTTAAAAAAAATGCCAGGCCTCTCAAATGAATCATCAGCGCAGTCATCAAGTCAAACAATGATCCTTTGGCACTTACAGCACTTTATGATATTCCACATAATATAAAAGGACCCATAAATACATGCTGAAGAGTCACTTAGATGCACATTATCACATTTCTTTAACTTTCAGCTTTATGCATTGACACGGAAATGTTATCGCATTGTTTGCATATTTTGCCATCTTTTTAAAGGAAAGAATAAAATGTTGCATAATTAAATTATGATTTCTGTTGATCGTGTTTATTTGTTGAACATCTATTTAAAAAATAACAGAGTAGATAAGGCAGATTCAAATGTCAAAACCAAGAATAATGATGTTACAAAGAGGGAAAAAATAATTATATTAAATATTCATCTGCACATCCATCCATACCACATGCATCCCTACATCCATCCATATACATCCATCCATAAATACCCTTTTATCAGTGGTGTAGTTGTGGAGACAACAGGTCAAAGAGAGAAACCCATACATCCCTCATTCCAGTGACACCCTCCAGGTCCAGGAGAGATCAAGGTTCTCAAAGAGGAAACATAATCCCACCAGCAAGTTCTGGGTCTGTCCCAGTGGGAAACGTTCAGAAAACCTCCAATTATCAACACACTAGTAAGTAACTTTTATAAGTAATATACTGATGGGCCTGTTCATCAAGAGCTCTGAAATCAAGACTAAATAAATTTGACAGGTAGCCAAAATAAAGAAGATTAAACCGGGGTGATGTGTGCCCTTCTGTTAGTATCTGTTGAAACCTCTCTGCAGAGTCTGTATGTGAACAAATGATTTGTTACATATTGCCAAAAAAAATGTCATTTAATTTTGTTGCATCATCGTTTGGATCATGAGTATGTTGTTTTATAATAACTGCATAATATATTTTTGTCATAATTAAATACAGTTCCTTATTATTGTTATATATTATTGTTAATCTTGTCTTTTGTATATTTTTCAACACTTTTGAAACTTTCTGTGAGAACCTATTTACTGATGCTGCTGTGGCATCTGAATTTCACTTCTCTGGGACAATAAAGGAAAGAAGATGTTTAGTTTTCTTTTGTATTTAATAATTTATTTGTTCACTAATTTATACACATAAACATTAACTAAACAATCATGTGATACTTGAATTTAATTTAAATTTATTCCTGATATTTTCGTTTTAAATTCGTGTCAAACTTTCACAAGTCTTTTATTTTATTTTAGCAGCGCCCTCTGCAGGCTGTTCAAAGCACCAACAGGGAGAGACTTCCTCACACACTGAGCAGCCTGAGCAGCTTCATTTAGAAAAGTTTATAAATCACTTTTCCTTGTAGTTCCTAACAATGTGCTGGATTCTTGTGAGAATTATTTTATGTTTTGAACAATTACATGAAAGTTTTTTTAAAAGTGCAAAGGGGAAATGGTTAAAATAAAAACCAATAAATTATTTCTACAACTGTAGGATAAAATGTATTCAAATCCCAGATTTAGTGCTTCAAATTGTGAAAAAATAAACAGTAACTTTGTTATTTTTGTGGCTAATCTCGAGTTTTGTTCTGACTTGGCAATATTTTCATCATCTTTTATGATCGTTTTTCTTTCTATAAGCTAAAAGCCAGGATGATTTTTATCCTCTTTCAACAACTTTTCTAAGAATAAATCATGTGAGTTAATGTCTACAGTGGCTAAGTTAAAGTGGGCAGTTTTAAATGTATAAATAAAAAAACAAGTTTTTCTGTACAATGAACTTGTGTTAGTTTTAGTCTTATTGTTACTTTTCTCACACTTGCTGATTGAAAAATGTAATTATTTAAAAAATAAAGAGTTTTTTTATCTTAGTTTGTGATTTTAATCACAATCATATTAGAAAGCTACAAAAGCAACCCTTAGAATGTGTTTTATTTTATATAAATTTATATGAAATTACAAAATTCTACAATGTCGCTTTAATTTTCAAACATAGTTTAATATAATTAATTTTATGATAAGATTATCATAAATACAGCCATAATTCAGCTGCCATAAAGTTTAAGATTAATAAATTTTGTTCTGCATCAGTTATTTTCAAATATTTTACAATAATTACAATATGATATAATAATACTATTAAGTATATTCGATTTAAATAAACAAATCAATGACAATAGATGCTTTGAAAAATATTCTAAGGTTTAACGTTTGGTGCTCACTAGATTTAATATCTGCTTTGAAATTTCTAACTAAATATTTCTTTGTCTGGTTATTTATGTTTAAAGATAACAGTAAAAAAATCACACAAAACTACAAGTGTTGTGGTTTTATATATTTTTTACATATTTATTTATTTATTGTTACATCTTTATTTATAAAAGACTGACTTTAAGTCTCAGAAACTGCTCTGAACAGTTTACATGCATGTCTGAAAGTAATTTGCTGCAGTGGTTTGTGTGCAGATTAATAGGCATTTATACAGCAACATGAAACAGATACAAATTTATAAACTGCAACAAACAATCCATTAAACTGATTATCAGGTGTCAACTGTATTATCGTCAAACAAAAAAGGGGAAAGAAAAAAAACCACCTCTGCTGTTTGTCATTTCATATTTAAAGCCAACATTGTCAGTATTTCTGTTGCAACCTGTCCGTCAATCTGCATAATATTTAATGTTTAGCTGAAACCATGGTTGTTCAGCAGGAGGATTGATGGCAAACATGTCTTTCAGATGTTTTAAATGATGTGTTTATTTCTGTGCGCCTGTGTAAGCGCCAGCCAAAAGACTAAATGTGCATGTTTATTACCAGTCCTGGTATAACCTCTTGAAGCACAGAAAAATGGCACAGGCATTAAAAACATAAAAGGGAAAAAGGGCAGTAATGAATTTAGAGGAAAATGGACATTAATGGTATTAGCATTACTCATGTTCCATATAACAAATTATTGGAAATTTGACAAGCACACCAAATTATCTCCTCATGCCTGACAGGAGTGTGGTGAAGTCCTCTCTACCTGCTGAGGAAAGACAATTTCTGCTCATTTTACTATTTTTAACAATAGAACCAACCCATTAAGACAAATTAATGTCATTATCAAGTCTCTATGAAAATGACAAATACCACCGTTTCGAGCAGCTTTAGAGGCTATTGACAATAATGAAATTCGCTGTACAGGTACTGAAAAGAAACACTCCAAGTAATTATTTTCTAGTAGCTTGTTTGTCTGCCATCCGTTCATTTGCTTTCAGCTCAATTATCTGACTCTGTGAGCATGTGGAGGCGCATAGCTCTCTGCGGCCCACAGAGCGAGGGCCCTAATTGGGCAATTACCGTTCTGTTTCGGGGCTTTTAGCTCCAGTAGAGAGTGGAGGGAGACCACGGTGTGTAAAACCATGAGGACCTTACGTGCACAAAACCACACACGTACACGTTTTAAACAAAAACAAAACCCCAGCGGGGCCTGCACACACACACACACACACACACACACACATATAGAGCCACAGACCTATAAGGTGCGAGCTTTAAAGCAGCTCACGCAAACAGTAAAAAACATCAAAAAGTGACCGTAGCTGCAGGCCAAAACACAGTTCTTTCTCTGACACATAATGCAGGTGCAACGTCGAATTATCTGCGCCGTAACTTTTCAAACATCACAGCCCGCTGAGCTGTCACGTCTGCATATGCATTCCTCCTAGTTAAACTTCGCAAAAACATTTCGTCATCCGCTCTAAATAGCTGAGAGCTCTTATTATTATATGACACCGCTGGGTTTCGTGGGGAAGGGGGAAGTGGGGGTTGGGGGTTGCAGGGTAACGGTTCCTCCAAGGTCAACACTAGGTACCACTTAAAAGTGTTGTGAATCATCAGAAAGCTGAAAACTGGGAGACTCGTTTTTTTTTTTAACACTTAACAGTCAGTTCCCAGCAAAACAGTAGTTTCAGCTGGGGTTAAAAGGTCAAGAAATTATGTGATGCATTCGTCTGGAACCATCGCAGGAGAGTCACAATGTAAGAGAAGAATCTGATTAAATGAGTGCAGCAGATATACCGCAGGTCACTTTATGCTTAGGTGGGTGTCAAAATAATGTGTATGTATTTATTATACCTGAACACCAATTCACTGTAATGTAATATGTATAATAATACTCTTTATAAGGTTAAAACAATAGTTGAAAAAGTTTTTTTTCTGAAAAACGACACGCTTTTTTTTATTCATCATTGGATGTCACTCTAAATTCAGTTTAAAATCACTAAATAACTTCACTTTTTATAGACTGTATCAGGAAGAGAAAACCCACGCAGAGAGAATAGGTAAACTACATACAAGCAGGTCAGAGGGAAACCAAGTCTCAAAACAAACCTTAGTGGTAGGAGGTTTCAACAGGAAACTTTGATATATGGTCATGTTCACACAGCAGATCATCAGTTCTGATTTTTCGTAATAAAAATTGCGTGGACGTTCACATTCTGTTTTAAATATGACTTCCATCAGACTCCAGTATGAAGGCCCTGCTGCAAAACACAAAAAGATGTTCTGTGACATTCAGCTTGCTGTTTACATATGTAAACATGAATGCTACTGGTTAGCATGCTGTTCTGAAGTTGTGCAATCAGAGCCAATGAGAAAATTATCTGACCTGCTTGTTTAGTTCACAATTTATTTTTTGACTCTCCTCTCATCGTTTTTAGAACAAAGCGATGTGCTAACACTAAAATATAACTCCAGCAACTTTAGCATTGATACGGTTCAGGACCGACATCCTATATTTTTGTGTATTTTCAGTCATCCAGGAAACAGAAAATCAAAAGAACAAAGATGAAGGAATTGGAACTGGGTCTTTAACTGAAGACTAAAATGTATCAATGTTCTAAATACTCGGATGAATCCACTCAAACCCTCATTCATGTAAAAGTAAGATGAAATGCAACAAACATCTGATATTTCATTTAGTACCACATACTGAAGAGGCCTGGGTAGAATTTGAAAAAATCTGATTTGCCACGTTCAGACTGTTAAGATAAAAATCTGATATGGGTGACATAGGGGCAAAAAAACTATCTGATTTGGGTTTTATTTGTCTGCAGTGTGAAGGCAGCCTGATTCTCAGGTTACACTGATGAGCTGGTAGTAGTGGACCACCAGCATGGATCCTCCTTAATTCACACATTCACTCAAATTAAAAAACTAAAGACAAACTAGAGAAACAATTTGGACAGTGTATTTTTTTTCCACAGTTGCTACTTTTATAGGTTTGATAAATTTACTGTAACAAGAACAAGACTCCCCTTTAATTTTTTGAAATTTTCCCTCATTTTCCTCAGATGAGCCTGTGGGCTGGCCAAATCTTTTCACTGCACCTCTTGCCAACTCATATCTTCTTTGGCCTAAACCTATGTTAAGTTCAGCTCAGATCAACATACACTTATTCACAAAACTGTTAACTTGGTGAACACGGTTTCTTTTCGTTCACTTGGAAGGAAACAGAAAACAAATTAGACTGGAGCACAAAGTTGCCAACTACTGTGTAATCAATATTCAAAGACAAATACTTCATGTCCTTGCAATAACCACATGATCAGTTCATCACTGGCCTCAATTGTCTTTATTTGTAACTATTAAAAATAAAACTCTTAAACAACTTGATGTTTGCTGCCCACAACTTTGCCAAAAACAGAAAAGAATAATAAGCTTGACAAGTGTGATTTTTCTAAAAACATTTTTATGATGTCCGGAGCCAATCTCAGTTATTTTATTGGGATTTCAGTCAAGGCAGACCTCACTTTGCTATCAGTCTCTGATGTACATCCACTATATTGTGATATGTCAGCCATACAATAAACAGCTGCCATAAATCGTGATGTGCCTGGTATATAAGCACTTTAAGATACAGAATGAGAACAGCTCAGCTACTATTACTGTAATTCCTGTAAAACCCAAACACTTGGCTGTTTACCGAGCTGACTTAAAGGAAACTCCAAAGAGAGAAATCGGTTTTAACAAGACAAAAAAATGGCAAAAAGGATCAAAAAGAGGGTGACTGAATTTATCATTTTGACAGGCCAACCCATTGTTGTGGTGGAGAGAATATATTTTTTTATTGTTTTTTGCAGCTGTTGGTACAAGAGTGTCAAACTCAGTTACACAAGGGGGCCAAAATGCTAAACATGATACAAGCCAAAGCTCAATTTCTGCCTATATTTATAGAAAAAATGTTATATTACCTATTTTCTTATAAAATAATGTTTAAAACATAACCTTAACAGATAAAAAAAAAAATAATACATTTAGAAAGAATTAGCATTAACTTGTTACTTTACTCTCTATCAACAACTTTTTATTTTTCATTTTTCAATCATTTAAAAAAAATACGGGGCCAGATTTCACCCTCAGGCCTTTAGTTTGACACGTGCCATAGTATATACCCTTCCTAATTTCTTAACCAACACAAGATATATTAAAAAAGTTGACCCAGCATATTTTTTTCTTGTTGATAATAAAACAAACACCTTGATGAACACAGTTTTATTTACTTTTTTTACAGCAGAAATTCAAGCCTCACATTGAGACTCTGCATTGACCCATCTTAAATGATGAGTATCGAAGGACTGAAAATCTTGATTTGAACATCCTTGTAAAGAAAAAAATATATTTCTTGGAAAAAAAAATATGATTTAGTTGACATAAAACTGTGTTTTCATCTGATTTAACATCCAGTCTGTTTTTTTTTAAATTTTATATCATCAGTTCAGAAAATGTGCAGAAACCAGTATATTTCCTGACTTTAACCGCCTAAAATAAAAGTTGGCTCATCAGCCCTCTCCCCTGTTCCCTCCATCCCCCCCAGTAATTTTCATACTCTCCGTGTTCTCTCCCCCTCACTTTCACATTCTGTCACGCGCTCCCCGGATCATGCAGCTCGTGTTAATTAAACCCTCTTTCAGATCATTTTCTTGCTCAAGTGGCCTCAGTGCAGCGCCCATTAGGCAGAAAGCTCTGTTATCTGAATTTCCAAATGTAGCTCAACATTTATTAAAGTGAAATTCACCTGGTAATTGCCCGCCTCGGTACGCCCCATGTCTCCCTCTTACCTCCAGGGCCACCTGCTCTGAGACACCTCCAACTATTTACCAGCATGACGCAGGGGGTAATTAGACCTCTCTGACCCGGCCCACTAAGAGCCTGGTAATTGCGTTAATAAAAAAATTAACAGCTGCAGCATGAGGATCATTATGTAAAAATACCCAGTAATGAAGCATTAGCCTTGATTTTATTTGGATTAAAAACAGCTATAGGTATTCAAAGGTTACAGCGTAGGCAGGAGAAAGTTATCTCATTTTCTATCTTTTCTTTTAATCAATAAAATAAAGAGCAAATGGAGGGGAGTTTTTTTGGGGGAATAAATTTCAGGTTTTCACACTGAAGTTGATAGCAGTTTATGAAAAGTCATGACGTTTGAGATGATGACATTTGAACACTTCTTGTTAGACATTAAACCACCTTGAAAAACAAACAAAACACAGAAAATAAAAAAATGTGATCATCTATGTTGTGGTTTTAATAAACTGTCAAGATGTCAGAAATTGTCCCAGAATGCAACTTTCTTTGCAAGCGGCTTTAGCTGTGTAACTTTAGAAGTGAACATTATCAAACACACTCAACAATCCTTCCATCAAACCAAGGACTTTGTGTTGACTTCCATTTATGCCTAACCCAGACATTTTCCCTAACTCTAACCAATACTAGTCCATTCCTAACCCTAACCTGAACCAAAACTTAACTAACTAACCGTACCGCTAAACCAGGGATGGGCAATCCTGGTCCTCGAGGGCCACAGACATGCATGTTTTAGTTTTTCCCTGCTCCAACACACCTGATTCAGTCATTGAATTACCTCTTCTAATTTCTGCAGAAGCCTGATAATCACCCATTCAAATCAGAGAAACAAGTAAAGCATGCAGGACATGCGGCCTTCGAGGACAGGAATGACTATCCCTGAGCTAAACCTAGAGCGCAGTAAAACATTTTAGTCTGCAAAAAACGCAGGGACTGGAAAAATATCATCATGTCCCAAAAATGTCTTCACTTTGTTGGTTCAAAACATAAGACGGTCCTCACTCAGTATAGCAGAACCTTACACACACAAACACACACACTTACATAAATATATATATAGTGACATCCTATGGAGAAATAGTGCAATTGCAGTTAGTTGGTGCCAAACCATACACTGCATGTTTGTCTTCTATGATATTTTATACATTTTGCTGCCCAAAACCTGAAAGTCACATTAGACCACACTTTATTTTTGATGTTACTACAAAACAAAACCAAAAGAAAACATATCTGAGCTCATTAACTTATTGTCCATGAAAAGACCCAGTAATTAACTTTACATCCAGGTGGACAATCAAAACATGAAAGAAACATTCTCTGATCATTTAAACTGAGAGTTTTGACCAGATGGCCAACTGGTTCAATCGTGCCATCTTCGTGAGATCTTTGAAGCTTTCTGTTAGAACACGATTAGTTTAAGACTAAAACGTTTTATAAAAAAAATGATCAAAAAAACCAAACCCATTGTTTTAATTTCATTGAATCAAACCAATAAAGAAATTGAATTAAAACCACATCATGTTTTATTGTTATCTGTGTAAAAATGTGTTTTGTGTCTCAATAAAAATGAAATGTTTAGGAGATGTAAAGAGAGAGTTACATTGTACAAAAATGTTCATCATAGTTTGTAGTGGAAAATTCCATTTACATTGAAATTTTTGGATGAACTCTTTATAATTCTTGGTTATTTGAAAAATTGAAGTGTTTTCTGATGAAATTTGCCTGTTTTTCTGCTACAGATTCTTTTTTCCATTTCCTTTTTACCATTTCAGTAAATTCTATTTAATTGATCTTGTAAAAAGTTATTTTTTTAAGCATAAAATATGTGTATCCTCACCAGACCCTGTTCTTTAAATTCCATCATCTCCCCCCCAGCTGAGGTTACAGACTAAATAAATGACACAATAACTTTCTTGTTTTGTTTGTTGCAGACGTTTCACTTTATGTGTCTCTTTGTTCAGAAAAAAAAAAGAACTTGTCTCTTCAGTTCTTTTGATCAAAGGGCTGAACGTGGAGCTGGGCTCATTATAAACAGCTCCTGTTTGTATTTACAGCATCATGGTAGCTCGACCTCACAGTATTCATAGCTTCACACCTCACACATACACACCCGTCCCATTCACCGTTAGAAAATAAACACGGCTGCACGCTGGCCCCTCCGAAAAAGGAACCTGAAAAGATACAAGGTTCCTTTTTTTTTTATCCCGTGGCTCGACTCGACTGTTTTTGTTGGTTTCTTGCAACAATGTGGGGATGCTGCACGAGGAAGCAGTATCCCAGCGCTAATTAGGAAATGAGGAACTTTTCCCTTCACTATCCTGAATGCTCATTCGGGACATCTTTTTATTTCCAATCAGTCAGCCATGCACAATCATCCACCTGCTAGCTTTAAATAATGAAAGCTTTTTTTTTTAGATTCCTTTTTAAATGGGCTTTCAGACATTTGCACTTTGTACCCCAACAACATATAACTATGGCACTGGGAAGCTGAATTAGCTTGACTATACCCAGAATCATATATAAAATGCTTCAATCCAAAAGTGTTATTTTGGCTTAAGTTTTCCAACTTAATTAAAGATTCAAAATATATTTAAGATGATTTATAGTTGAACTAAGTGCAGTTTGAGTCTTTTTTTAATTATTTATGAAGCAAAGGTGCTGGGGATACAAAAAACATCAGATTTTACTTCTTCACAGCCCTGAAAAGATTAGATTCTTTCCAGGCTGATCAGCTTTAAACAGACCTCTAGTTTTGCTGTTCATTCGACTGAGAAATCTTTGAACTCATACCTAAAAAAACCTTATTATTAATGACACAACATAAAAAGTGTCATTTATATATGCCTCAAAATGTTTTGCAGATATTTTAAAGTCTATAAAATCAGTCTAGTTTTAAATGTGCAGCATTGTGAAAGATCTAAGTTAAGCTAACAACAATAACTTCTTCATTCAAGCCACTGAAGAGGCTTTTTTCTTTTCTTTGAAGGCCAAAACCAAGAGAAATAATTCTGTCAGAGGTCCCACAAAGGAGCATTTTCTAAAAAGGACGAAGACTTCTACAAAATAATAGAAAAGCAAATGTTGAGAAATGAGAGCTTAGAAGACTTTATAGAGTGGGTTAGGTTAGTATTAAATTTAACTCCCCCGGGGAGAAGGGGAAAACAAAGGCCGGCGGAGAAGGGGTAGCGACTGAGGTCAAATAGTGTCAACCTCAGTTACGTCCAGATGAGTGCACTAAAGCTGACCAGCATTCTGAGTGAGAGCGGCTGTCGGTGTGTTGAAAAAAAAAAAAAAAAAAACTCCACTTTCACTTCAGATCCTTGATGTCATTTTATCTCCAGTCAGCCATGTTGCCTTCGGTTGACAGCCACTCAATTTGAAGGCATTATATTTTTCCAAGCCAAAGCTTTTCTTATTGTACAGCATTTGGGAAACGGCACTTTTGCCATTCGGCAACAAATTAGACTATTCATAAATTCAGGACAATGACAAGAATTCCAGTGTTAAAGAGGTCTGACTTGACAAAAAGCAACATGGTGTCCATTGTGGGTAGGTAGGCTGGAAAATGTTTTTTTATATATGTATATACTAATTTGTTCAAAAGTTGTTGAGTAGGTTTTAAGTGTAGTAAATTAATAAAAAAAAATAATTTTAGCAACAAACGACCTCAAATATGATTTTTAACACATGCACGTAAATGTTGGTTAAAAATGCCTAAACTGGACTTTTCAAAGTTTCAGTTGTCATTAGGACCCCACGGGTTTTAGTGGGTTTCAAAAAACACCTTTTGATTTTATTAGATAGATGCTTAAAAAAAATATTTTACCTATTTCCAGTCAGGCTCAAGCCAAAATGCATAGAATTTAAATAATGAAACTTGCATCTATGATTTTGATGTGTTTTATTCTGGAGAACCAGTGTTGTAATTATTACCATTTTAATAATGGCAGTGAAATGACCTGTTTTTAAGTCTGTTTTACAAATTGTCTCAATATTGTAATGTGTTTTTTTTTGTTTGTTTTTTTAGCATATTTTGAACAATTTCATTTTTTTTTGTGCTAGGGACTGGCATTGCAAATAGGCTATAAATGTTTTAGTGTGCGGTATCGTAAATATTTGACATTTGTTCTGAAACAAAAAATATATATCAGTGAAATGAAATGATTTTTTTTCAGTTCAGTTCTACTAGTGTTACTAATAACTTTATCTTGAGTTTCATGTAAAAAAAACTCTTATGGATCAGACAACTCATCTCAGACCTTTGATTGATTTGAACCAAATGTCTGAACAGGTGTTGAATGTGTTACAGCGGAACATAAACAATAAAACAATGAACTAAAATGATTTTTACAGCATGACTGTTTATCACTGATCATACATTCCCCAGTAGGATCATTGTAATTAATTGCTATACTAACAACTTTGTGACATTCTTTTCCTCTTAGCAAAAATTTACAGAAATCAGTTGACTGTTATGAATAATTGAGTTTACAAACGTTATCAAGGCCCATCATAAAAAATAATTTAAAAGTTGTAAACATTAATTTTCTTTAATCTCTTTAAAAATTTGAATAAATTTAAAGGGAGTAGCAGAGACACCTCTTCATCTGATGCTGTATTTATTTAGTTAGATATCCACCTTGTGGTTAGTATTAAGTACTGCACTATTTAGCAGGTGGCAGTCCTGTTGCTCCCTCAGAGCAAATAGAGGATATAAAAATATTCATCAATATTTAGACTTTGTGATTTTATTTTGTTTTATTTTATTTTATTTTATTTTGTTTTATTTTATTTTATTTTATTTTATTTTATTTTATTTTATTTTATTTTATTTTACCACTTTACATATTGTGTATAGTGCACGATTTCCTATCTGTGCTTCCAGTCTGGTACTTGTTTTAATTTTTTCAGACTTTATAGTCACCCATAAAGTCGAGAACACAATGCAGCTCGTTGAGAGTCTGTTCTTTTTTCATGTTTTTAAAGCTTAGGCTAGTTTGAAAATGCAAATCTAGTAAGAGTCATGTAGACATGTAAAGTAAACGTAAAGCTCAGGATATCAGTAAACTGTAACATGAAACTTCTGATGGTTTGAATACAGAAATCTATTGAATGTAAAACAGTGTTGTATAAAGTACCTCAAAGTGAAGTATCTTATCATAAAATCACTTTGGTAAAAGTTAAGTCTCCTCTAAAATAGTACTTGAGTAAAAGTATCTGATTTTTTGTACTTAAATATCAAAAGTAAGTTTCTAACATATACTGTACTTAATTATTAAAAGTAAAAGTAGATTTTCCAAAATGACATTTATTGGTAGGTGACCTCCTAAAAATACATTATTTCTGTGACAGTATCTCTGTGCAGCTGTGGTGGATTGTGTACAAACTACGGTTTCAGAATGGTATTTATACTTCTCATCCAACCACAATTAAATTCACTCTATCCAGGAGGCACAATTTATCGGGATAATATTTTCTTTAAAGTGACAAGCCAGATTGAAATAGGAGTAACAACTTTCTACTTCTTATCTTTTTAAATGATGTAGTAGAAAGTACAGATAACTGTGTAAAAATGTAAGGAGTAGAAGTAAAAGGTAGGCTGAAAAATAGTTACTCAATTAAAGTACAGATAACCAAAATTTCTACTTAAGTACAATAACAAAGTATTTGTACTTAGTTACTTAACAATTCCTTAACAAAATAAAAGTGAAAGTTACAATGTAAAAATGTACTTTATTACTATACACCTTTAGCGTGAGTATGTAATCAGTTGTAGATGTACATTGAGTGGTGACATTCAGGACATTTCATTGAAATCTGTTCAAAGATTAATGAGATATTTTGCTAACAGGAATAGATACGTCAAAGTTTCATGCAAAGATCCTGCACAATGTGTAGTGCTCAGAGTGATGTGAGTTAGTCTCACACCAGTTTTTAGATCAATATCTGCAAGACCAACCAAGCTGATGCTTTTTAAAATCAGTTGGCTGTGGCGCCCATCTTGAATTTTGGATGTAGATATATTCAGGGATTACTTTCAGTTTCTTTCAAATCTGTGCGGTGGTTTAGAAGGTATTTCGCGAACAGAGACATGGGCTAATCAAACTGGATCTTCATTTCCTTCTCCTTATGTCTCTATTTGAGTTCAACTGCACTGAACTGATTGAGGCCTCGCGTGCCTCCTGAGATCCTCACTGATAGTGATGAACTGTGCTGTTTTTAATAATCGCTGAACTTCACGGCCTCCTTACGTTGCAAAGACAAAGTCCTTTCTTTATATCGCTCAGCACACACGATGAGATTCCTTGGAGCACGCAGTCACACAGGCTTTTAGACACTCATTAGCCCCAACTGATACAATAAGTGTCGCCTTCCATTACATGGTGCCGCCGCTGATATCACGATTGGAAACTTACCAAGTCTGCACACAAGAACAGCACCCCCCCTTCATTCACTGCATTGTCTTTGAGCCACAATGTCGAATTGTTTACTCCTTGATTGTAAATTTAAATATATACACACTTTATATTATATGTCTATACATACTGTATATGCAGAATGACTACTCATTGACATGCATAAACACCTGATTGTCTCACAGTCTGTTGCTGAGGAAACATTCCTGCATCGGTTGGATCTTTGTGTTAACTCTGAGGCTTGTTTCAGAGCAAGCAGCTGTTTAAAACGCCACCGTAACCCCGCCTTATTCAAGCCTGTTGTCTTGTATATGAAAAGTGCATGCAGCATTGTAAAAACAAAAAAGAAAAAAATCTTAATTAAGACTCTTAACTCTCCGTGCCGTCGCCTGACTGTGGCTGTGGGCTCACGTGAGAGCCTTGCTAAGAACAGCATGAGGGGAGAGGAGTTTGGACAGGCTGATGGAGGTTTTTTTTTGTCTTTTTATACATTAGAAAAAGTCTAAACGTTGCAGTAAACTAATACTTAAATATGTCATATTGTAAGTAACTGCAAAAACATGGTAGATATTGAAAATATTGGAATATCTGTGTAGCTTCTTTATTTCATTTATTAATATAAAAGAAAAATGCACAATAATCAATATTCTATGAATATAAATGTGCTAGAATTAGCACAACAGCTAAATTTCATCTATTGTCCTGAGCAGATAAGAATAAATAAACAAAAACAATTTATAAAGCAAGTCCACAAAACAATTTTTAAGGTTTTTGTTTTTTAATAAATATGATGTCATATGTTTAAAATGTGTTTGTTTTTACATTTAATACATAATTGTCTTATATGCGTTCAACGATCAATCATGTTAAAGGAATAGTTCAGATCTTTGAAAGTGGGACTTGTGGAAAGGTTATAAAGAATCAGTATCTTACCTGTTGCAGGTAGATTAGAGTTGTTTTGATGCAACCACTTTTGTCTTCTAACTAACCACCGGCTCACCATTAGCAGGCGATTAAACCCCAAACTGAGGCTGTTCAAAGCCCAGGTGACATATTGCTCAATATCTTTCTACAGAACCAACATTAAAAGATCTGAACTATCGACTTAAGAGCATAATGAACATAAAAAAAGGTCAAATATGAAGTAATAAGAGAGTGAGGTTGCCAGCCTCTCGCTCTGAGCGGTGAAAAAGGCCATGTTGTTCTCTGTGTGCAACATATGCTCTGAAGAATTTCAACAGATGAGCACAAAACGAGCGTGACGCGAGTTAAACAAGCGAAACCCCTCAAACACGGACGTTTGACAAGATGATGGGGGTAGGTGATCGTCGTGGCCTCTGCATTCAGGGCTGATGGAAGCTGAAGCCACACGACCAATCAACTTGAGCAGAGCTTCACCGCCGATTGAGGAGTTTCTATAAATTGCGAGGAGAGGTTCAGAAAGTCAGATCCAGGTTTTTTAACGACTCTAAAGCCTGGAAATGAACTCCAGTTGCTCTTTCATCGAACGAGTGCCAGATATGAATCCCACTCATATGTAGTCCTTTTTACGCTCTAACAGACCTTCGACCTCATCCCTTCCTGTCCAACAAAGGTACAAGTAATGAAGAGTGAGGCATGGTGAAGAACATGCCAAGGAGTCCCCCCTACTTTCCACCTCCACCTCCCTGTCTCTGTACCCACCCTCCAGAACCATTTGGACCACAGGGAATGGGTTAATCACATTAGAGGCCCAGAAGAGAGATGGGAAGTAGACAGTACCGTGACAGCCGGGGTAGCACTGGCACGACTAATCCCTTTAGGCTCAGGAAAAAAGGGGGACGCCATCGTGCTCACGAGGCTGAGAAAGAAAAAAAACATTTTCCCAGGAATGAGTTCACCTGTATGGTAACACAGAGAAGTTGGCCTGTTGATGCCTATTAGAAGAAACAATCGCACTTGGTACTACTTTTTTTTTCTTCTTTTTTCATGCTGGGCACAACTTTATTGTCAGTGCCTGAAAAAGAATCAGCGGCAGACAGTGGCATCGCTTGAGATCCTCTTTCATGCCACAGTGAAGTCTCCCAAAACAGTGAGACGACGGGGAGGGGCGCTGTAAGACGGACAGAGCTCATTTCATCTCCCTTTGTAAGCGCACCCGAGTTCAACCTTAATGCAAACCTTTGCAGGCAGGATATGAATAGGATGCTCGATAAAAAACACATCCTGCCGGTTAATCCGGCAGATGGCCACGGCAGCGGACACCGGCCACTGTTGGGGTAACAGGGAAAAGCCGATCGGCGGCTTCTCTCCGCCTACGAGATGCAGCATCTCCCCTTCAGCGAAAACCCTGGGAAGCAGAGCCGTCACTTTAGATCCATCAAGTTTCCACTTAATCTCATCCACCATTTTTTTTCTCTCAATTTTCTTTTTTTGGCATCTCCCCCTTTTGTTATGGGGATTAAAGCAATTGGTAAAACGGTGATTTAATGATCTTTCCATGGCTCTGTGCACTTCTTAAACCATGAGACAAACGAGTTGAGGTCTTCTACGTGGGGGGGGGGGGGGGGGGGGGGGGGGGGGGGGGGG
>JAUBOC010000029.1:5305357-5317978 GCA_032275365.1 Anablepsoides cearensis | reverse complement strand
CGCACATTCCATTAAACCTTTGTCAACCTTTTCACGGAGTGTTTTGACCTTTCCTTATCATGTCTACCTGTCCAGGTTATCACTGTTTTCCATAACACTCACCATGACCAAATTTTAATTTTTAAAATATTGAATTTAACTTTAACAGGAGAGCTTAGCTCTGTTCTAAATCTACAGACTATTCTTTTCAAACATTTTTGTAGCTTTATTTATATTAACTTCATGTTCCTAGTTGTCTACCTTTAATACGATTGTATTAAACTTACAAAGTATCTAATTTATAATGTTTGACAGGAGTAAATTAATTTGTGACAGTATTAATTTTAATGAAACAATCATTATCAGCAGGTATTAGACTGTGACACTATAGGCTGACAGCTCCCACTCATCCCCTCTTAGAAATATATTTAGCTTTAATTACAGTTTTATATTGACTTATTTGTATAAAAATATGCTTTTAAAATATATTAACCTGTTGATCCTCAAGTTGTTTGGCTGTATGACTAAGATAGAAAACCAATTTCATTTGACTGTAAAAAAAAGTATAAAGAATTTGACCATCTATGTTGTACTACATCCAATGTCAAAGTGAGATTTGTGATGAAATAATATCAGTTTAGAAAATCTAACTTCTTTATTTGACAAGCAGAGAAAAGTGCAACACATTCAAAGCAGACATTAACATCCTAACTGCACTGCAAAAAGTAGGTGTGTAATAATACATCAATATATATTGATTAAATTATGAACGATTCAAATACATCAAGACAAAATGAAAACATCGATCTGTATCATCATTATATGATTAATGTGGATCGATATATCGATCTCAGATTTGTGAATTGAATTTGAAACATGACAGACTTTGTGACAGTGAAATAGGGCTGGGTTAAAAAAAAAATCAATTTATCGATTTAGATCGATTTTCATTCAAATTTGGCGATATCGATTCATAAGTCATGAGATCGATTTTTCTCCATGTGTTTTAAAGCTGCGCCTTTCCATGTGTCACTCCTGGCTTGCCGTAGGTTTACATCCGGTTGACGTTCAAGCGCTAGTGTTAGCTCCCGACAACAAGTTGTCTGGAGCAAAACGAAAGAAACAATGCAATCACTAACATTATCAGCCGAATCCCAGCTGAACTTAAAGATAACAGAGGCCAGGACAACTTTTGTTTGTCATCTTTCACACATTACGACAATCTTTACAGTCTAACTAAATCCTTTAGTTTTGTTACCAATATTATTTTTAAATTTAAGAAACATCTTGACAGTGATGAATGTTTTAGCTGAAGTTCTCTTTTTTTCTTTCTTCTTGTTAATAAGTTTTATTGATCAGAAGCTAACAGAGACATTACAAATATACAGTTTTCATCACTCAAAGAGTGGGCAGAAGTATATTTATATTATCACCTCTTTATCTGTAACCTTATTCCATCACTTTTTAGTGATCGAGAAATTATTCTTAGTTTCTTTAAAAACTAATGTATCCAACAACACTTTGTTAAACAGTTTAAACCCTTTGAAACTTCAGACAGTTTTGTTTCAAGATTAAACTCCAATTTACAAGTTTGCCCTTAATGTTTATAATTTTACCAATGCACCAAGTTAGAATTGGTTTCTACTGTTTGCAAAATTAGTTCATTTGAGAATGTATATCAACATAAATGTGTTACTGAAAGATATCCTTAACTAATTTAAAAATCTATCAAACTGAATTGTGAACCGTCATGAATCGTGAATCGAATCGGGTCCCTGTGAATCGAATCAAATCGATTTGGGAAATCTGAATCAATACCCAGCCCTACAGAGAAACATCACTTCATCATCTAAACAAACTGATATAATATTGTGCTGTGATAAAGCAGGTGGTTTACACCCCTGGCAGACATGTGTCGTTAACAAACAAAAAGCAGCAAATGTGGACACTAGCATTGTTTATGTGTGAGAAATAATGCTCATTTGGTTTATGTCTGATTCTAATCATGACAGCAACATCTGAGCACCTGACCGTTCTCACTGATGCTCTCACCTGTCTGGACCTGTCGATGCTCCGACCGCCTCTTGTTCTTGTTGCGCTGCCTGTTGATTTCGTCGACCCCATCTGATTCATCGATGTGCAGCAGAGCGCTGGCGGCCCCGTTTCCATTTTCACAACCCTCACTGTCATCTATGCCTGAGTGAGCAGCAGAACAGCATTGTTACGAAAAACAAAACTGAAAACAAGCATGTTTCAAGCACACTGAGGATGTTAATGCACAGGCTTCCTGCATCATTTAATGAGACATTTAGAAGACATGGATGCTGACTAGGGATGAAAATGAATCAATATATGATTAATTGCTGAATCATGGTTTATTAGATCTAAATCTTTTTCAATCCATTTCATAATGACAGCTGCTTAGATGGACCAGAAAGATATGCCCTCTCTGCAACTTTGTTTTAAATTGAGTCTAAAGTAGAAACTTTAAACCTGTGTTTGAATTGTGTTATTAGGACAAGTAAAACCAGCGTTATGATGAATAGTTTACACAAAATTTACTTCTTTTTTCAAAGACTGTTTAACTTGATGCGTGTCGCATTGCAAGCAGGAAACAGCAAATAATCTCATAGAAAAAAAAAACACTGCAATCTGCTGTCAGTTTCCTCCTCCTCTTGAGCAAAAAAAAAACACATTTTTTTTATAAATCTCTTAGACTTCTTAAATACTTAAGAGTTCAAAAAATACTTTATTGGTTTAGGTACAGAGAGTCAGAGCAATCTGCAGCAACAAGGTGGCAGCAAAGAGTAAAAAATTAGGGGTAAACAAACTTTTCATAAGTTAGATTAAGTTGTCTAAAATGTTATATTGTGACAGGACCTTTAGAGACACATTGTCATACGGTGACTACCTCTATATAAAAGCCTCATCCGTCACCAGGGATCATACGTACATGAGCCCATTAGGCACAAAATCAGGAGGGGAGACGATTAACCATTACTTTCATGAAAACTAACCCCACTCTTCAGCTCACCGTGGTTTCCTTGATTGTGGTGCGAATCCCCGACAGACATGTAAACCATCTTCTCTCTGAGTGTTTGGCCTGTAGACTCTGTCAGGGCGACACTCTCTGCGTCTCCGTCGCTGATGTCGACCGATTCTCCTGCAGTGGAAAGCAATCTTTAAATCTCTGCAACAAGCTGCCGCAAAGATTTTTTTTACACTTTAATGCAATTTATGATGTTGGTTATGCAAATTATGGAAATAAACATCAAGGTTATTTAATGTGTTTCATCTGTTTTGCTCTCTCACCCATGTCATCCTCTCCAGAGTCAGCCTTGAAGATGTAGACCTTTATCACCTCTTGTCCATCTTCATCCTTCTCCACCTCCTGATCCTCCACAGCTCCTTCCACTGTTACCTCTGTTCCATCCTCAGACACCATTTTACCAGCTTCATCCACTAGTGAGGAAAACATACTGCATTGAGATGATGGACATGTGCAATAATACTTTTTGCATTTCCTTGTTTTCTTCCTTGCAAGCTTAAAAAAATGAAATACTTTATTATAAAACCTTGTTCTGACTGTTTTTTTGATCCTATTAAAAAGGGTTTTATTATGTAATAAAGAGTTCTCATTCAGAGTAAAAGAGGAAGGATCTTTAGAAATTTTTTGTGGAAAAAGCTAATTATTTTTAACAGTTTTGATCTGATTCAGTCAGGATAAACAGCACTAGGTACAAACTTACAGGATATCATCAGATAATCTCCACAGCCATCTTGGTCATCATCCTGCTGCTCTGGATCCAATCCATCGTCCGGGATGTCTCCCATGGCAACCCCTTCCTCCTCACCGTCCAGAGCCATCACGCAGGTTTCTACAGCAACATCTTCATCGTCATCGCCATGCACATATTCAGAAACCACATCCTCAACAGCATCCTGGATGACCAGCTCATCTGGGGCAAACCTGTGCACGGCCATGCCTTCGCCCTCTCCTTCTGAAACTAACACCGTTTCTTGAAGCTCGACAACAAACTCCTGCCCGCCGGCACCGCCGTCATCTGCAAAAAGCAGATTGAGGGTTAATTAGACAACAACTATCAGCTTATTTAAAAAAGCAACTCTTTAACAAACAAAAAAAACTCCACAAGTATTAACACCTGGAACAATCAGACAAAATTAACATATAAATGGCTAATTACCAGACCCGTGTATGATTATTTTAGGCTCTCCAGAATGTATTGCAAGCCTGGTGACATCCTCATCCATTGTCCTCGCACTGCATTTGTTACTGGAGAGCTGTAAACAAAGAGATAAAAGCCTTCATCACTTGTGGCCTGGATTATTACACCCCAAAGAAACCTAAATGTTTTATTAACGCCATCATGTTTACTTATTGTTCAAGGCTGGATCAACTCACATTAGGTCTTCCAAATTAAATTACTCATATATAACCATGAATACAGAATTACTACATGTTTTGTTGCCGAGAGATGTTTAAAAGCACCGCTTTTGTGAATGTTAAGAGAGATTTAATTCAGAGACAAGAGAGACCAAATCTGCACTCGAGTAAATATCATGTATTCAAGGTCACTAATATGATCTGAACAACTTTGACACAACATAATGCAGATATATTTGTGTACGTGTGTGTCTAACATTAGGCAGCAGATCAAACATTTACTTTCAAGATGTAACCCTAGAGGTGATGTAAAGAGCTTCTTCTTTGATAAAAAAGCAATACAAGACTTTTACCCCTATAACAGACTAATAATCTTGCATTAAAAAAATCTGATAAAAAGCCTATTAAAATATATATTTTTATCAGTCCAAAATAAAGTATAGAGAAGTATGTCACTTTGTAATGGATATTATAATCTGTGCAACAAAATTTGAATAATTATTATATTATACACATAGTGTATTCATTGTCAGGCAATTTGTAGTTATTTAAGCAGTAGTAATAGTGCTTGCATTTTAATTTTTTAAGCAAATAAATCATGTTAGTAAATGTTTAATTACCATGTTTGTTTATTTTTATTTATTAATTTTTATAAAAAACACAATTTTATATACAATAAAAATTACAAATCATAAATAAATGTTAGCAGAAGAAACAAATCTTATATCTGCCACTTTTCTCAAAAAAATAAATTTATATAGTCTTCAAATAAAAACACAAAAGAGAAAAGAAAGAAAAGTTGTTTTTTTCCCTCAATGTTAACAAAATCTAAATCATTCCAACATCACCACTGTGAACAATCTGAATCAAACAATTTAGTTATTAATTAATCAAGACATTTAACAGCAGAAAGTGAACAAATTACTTGTAAAAACATGTTACTTTTTGTAGCAGTCATGTACAGGTTTTTGTGTTTTGCAAATATAATACTAAAAATAGTTTCAAATGATACAAATAAGTATATCCAAAACATTTTATTTCTGTGACATCGTACACATTTGCAGACAAGTTTGAGAACGGTTTACTTGATGTTATTAAATGCTCAACTTTTAAACAAATCACTTTGCAAATATGAAATCATATTTCATTACACAATAACAGTCTGTGTCTGTTGCAAAGGTCAGCTAGTGATCAATGACCAGCACCTTCATGTTCACATCACCTCTTCACTGACCACAATCAAACACGATTTTCTCAAAGAAACTCAAAGACCATGTGGCATTGCTTTCATCGTGAGGATGAAGGTGTGCCAACAGTCACTGACACTGACTGGAAGGATGCTGAGATGTAAACAAAAAAGCTGCAGCCGAGGTGCCATTTAATTTCCACTGGGTGTACCATCCCCCTCCTCTAGGTGGAAAAAAAGATGTCAGCGGTGTGTAAAGATGCAGCGGACCACACAACATCAGTCTGCAACTCAAAGATGCCTCCGATTTACATTAAACTTTACTTGGGTGATTGGACAAGCTTGGCTATTCTGGTACGAGTGTGTGAAAGCATCACAAAGAAACACCACCGAAATGAATCAACATCGGCGTCTCCGACTGCAACAACATTAGCACTGATTTCACATGCAAAGTACAAAATGTCACAGCAAGAACTCCTATTTAGAAAACAACCCAAGTCGTTAAAACAAATAGTATGATAGAAACAGAATGCGGAAAACTGCAAACCTGCGTTGAAAGCATAGCGATTCGTGCTAAATTAAACTGCTAGCATTGAGGCTAAACGCTTATCTTTTATTACAACCAGTTTTCATCACAGCAGCGTCCGCCATTTTCTTAGCTTTGTGTCTGAACTAATGCTAATTTTAACATTTAATAAAAAGCTACATGAAGCAAGGGTCTGAATGAAGTTTATAAGGCTCATCAATTGTTAAAGCTAATAACAAAGAACAACTGAGAGAACAAACAAGATGTGATTTTCGGTGCGCTAGCTAACAAAATCGGCCTGATTTACCGATCATGGCCTCAGAAAAAAAGGCCAGAAAAGGCCTAACCCTGAGCGGCCTCTCCGTCACAATAAAGAATTAAACTAAAAGATCAAATGCAAATAAACACAGACCAGCATGAAAACACGAAGGCGAAAACACAGCTCCTAAAACGAGAGAAAAAAATAACACAATAACCCGCGTACCAGATTTATGCTGCAGGGATGGCCTCGGTCCGCTCCACGGCTTCCCAGGCCGCCCAGTTCCCCCAGACTCGGGCCGGATTCAGTCGGGAATTTTGTGTTATTTGGGCGGGCCAGAGACGAGCGGAGAAGGAGGGGTTAGGGGGGTTGATTCTGGAGCACACCGCTGAAAAACGAAGCAGGACGTCTTGGAGCCAGATCTTGTCATGCTACTACAGCCCCCCGCTTCTCCCGCAGCTCCGAGGCCGCCGTCAGCGCGACACGTCACAGCCCGAGAGCGGCAGGAAACTGCGGAAGAGTTCAGGTGGAAATCAGCCGACAGCCAGCCACCGAACAGGCCAGGATCTTCAGCCGAACCGTGGTCTGCAGACGTTAATTTTAATCAGTTTAAACCCACAGGCTGCTGGAGCTGCAGGAGAACCGAACTCAAACAAAAAACCAGACTAGTACGCAAATGCCACTATCACACAAGTTTAAAGCGAAAAACAAAACTAAAACTAAAACCAAGAAAAAAACTGCTTTTTTTTCAACACTTAAGTTTAAATTATTCTCCTAAAAAGTTATCCTTCTACTTCTTTTTTTAAAATAAATATTTAAAATACAATCCTCAAATAACCACTGAAAAAGTCAGCTAAAATTTATTTCTATAACACGATGATGCAAATCTAATTTGTAAACCAGTAACTAATGCTAGCAAAATTAAAATAAAAAAGACATCAAATAAAAAAAAAATATTTTTAAAAAGCTTGACTCTTGAACAATCTGTTAAGGCTCAGAATATGTTAATGACTCAGCTACTACCACACCAAATTTAAGCTCAGTATCTGTAAAATTGACTGCATTGTAGTTATTTAGGTTTTTTAGGTTTGATGTCTACAGATAATCATGTGCATCCAAAAATTACTTTTCTGCATTCGTATCTGTTCGGTGATTTTTGACATATTTGTTAACAAGACACAATCACACGCTCTCAGCAATGAAAACAGAATGAGACCTAAACTGGTGCCTTGAGGTACCCCACAGTTATGCAGCGACCCAGCTGAATAACACCTCCCTAAACAGACAGAGAAACTCCACTATCATTTAAGGGTTGTACATAAAATAATGATGCACAAATCAAGGCGTAACAGAAGAACGCTGCAATCCAAAAACACCCAGATGACAATCGCCAAAAGGTAACAGCAAGCCATTAAAACTTTCACAATAGATGTTTTTGTGCTATGCTGTGCTTTAAAAATCAATCTGAAATTAGCCGAAAACAGCATTTAAATCAATATAAAGAGTGAGATAATAACAGACAGTAAGACATTTAAACAGGATTAAGTAAGAAAATTAAGAAATAGCCTACATTTACTTATCAGTTTGCAAATATTTTGAATGTAGGAACAAGTATCCTGAAAAATAAGTTTCCTTATTAATATTAATTGATATGTGGTAGTAATTTTATTTTCTATTTGCGTCATGCACCAAAACAGGTGCCCAGCCCTTTATTATACATCACACACACACACAGTATACACTGCTGGTTATTAACCTCTTAAATGGTAATTTATTGTTTATCAAACACTCCAAACTTAACATTAAAACTTAACATTAAAAGTAAAAAACACATTACAATTATGTTGCATGGTGTTCATTTGTGATTCTGGTAAAAACATTTATTTTCCATTTACAATTTCTTTACAAAACATTTACCATTCTGATCTGCAGTACATTTTTATGTTGTTACTAGATTGTCAAACATCGACTTCACACAACTCAGAGACTAATATTGTTGTATAAACTTTAAAAACGGATTTTTGTGTAGTTTCATCTCTACATTTAAAAAATATTGTTAAAAATACAAAATCAAAAATGACTTATAGAATAACTTTTTAAGATACTTTTTCTTAATTAGCTCAAGACAATTTAAATATATAGCTGTTTTTATCATTATTATTGCAGTTTCTTAAAATATAATAAAAATAAAACAGTACTTGGCGGCAGTATACCTTAGTAAAATCATTTTTCTCGCTGATTTCAGTTTCTTTTTTTTTATTACACATGAGCTTATACTGTAGTTGCAGGAACTGGTTGTTATCAAAGGTAAACAGGTATAATAAAACTGTGCAAAATCTCCAAGCAGATGGAACATTAATGTTGCTTTTGCCACAATGCATGTGCAAATCAGTAAACTCCTATTTCTTAGCCATTTTCAGCAGCCCCTCCTTCCCGATCGCAAAAAGGCGCCAACCCTCCTGCGAGGACAGATCGGCAGCACCCCTCCTCTTGTAGAACTCGATGGACTCCTTGTTGTTTTCGGCTACAATGAAATGCATGCTGCTGCAGCGGGTCTTCGCCGCAGTCTGGAGTACAGGGCAGAAAAAGACTGAGATGGAGAATATACGACAAGAACGAAGCTGAAATACGAAAACGTAGAGGTGGCTTTACCTCGCTCAGCACTTTTAGGATCTGAGAGCCGATGCCAAGCCCTGGTGAAACATTAAACATGCATTACAGCAGCTTTACAGCAGGCCAGTGTTCTGTAACATTGGTTAATTATTACATTTTAGCACTCACCTCGAAACTCCTGCATCACATAGAAGTCCTCCAAGTAGAGTAGCTTTCCAATCCAAGGGTCATAGGTGAAGTAGTACATTGCAAAGCCAATCACAGAATAGCCTTGGAAACGTGCAACATAAGTTAGGTTAAATCTAAGCAAGCAACTTAATTTTGTTTTAGTTTATTTAAAACTGAGCTTTACCTTCTGAGCTCTGCTCCTTTGGGACTTCAGCAACCAAGCAGTGATAGAAGGGCTGATCACCAAAACCATCCTCAAGCAGATCTAAAAAAAAAAACCCCAAAATAAAAGAATGGGTCACTTTAAGACTTCTTAAAACATTTAAAAGAGGTAAATATGTTTAATTAGTGGTTTTAGTAGCACCTTTCTCAGTGAGCATGACCTTCTCCTCCATCTCCTCAAATTTAGCAAGTTCCTAAAATACAACAGATTTAAAAAAAAAACTGAAATGTATCATATTTACATCAAAGACATATAAATGTCCAACATCTGGGTTACCTTTATGAGTCGCAAGATATCTGATACATCCTTTGGTTCAGCCGGCCGTAATATAATGTTGGCCATTTTCTTTTTTTACCCTTTTTACCTTTGCTCAATAATCCTCTGAATGCAAACAGCAGCAAAATTTGTTTCTTCATCCGCTCCCCAGGAGTTCACCCCCCGACAGAATTAGAGGAACCAGCATACACTGAAGCGCATCAGCCAGTTGCAGTTTCACACAGTAACTGCTGCAGCGCTTTTTATGCATTCCCTGAAAAGACACACCCTGTTTTCCATCATCCAGATATGGGCACATATCCTGTTTGTCCTATGCATTTGCTGCTTATCTGTTGGATAGTTACTGTACTTCATTTGAATTGAGAGATAAATATTAACCAGATCTTTAAAGAAAAACACATGAATAGTGTTTGTAATACCCGTGTAGCTAAACCAATTAGAAACAATTTGAAGAAAAAGTTTGTTTTTAATAAAATGCTTAAAAAAGAAAGGCCTAGCATTGCTTGAAGAAATGTACCGTACTGTATATCACCCGCTTCTTTTCATGCTAGAGTTTTAGGCTAAAATCCGCAAGTTTTAGTAGTTTTGATCAAACCTTTAAAATAATCTCATGCAATATTGCAAAAGAGCACGATCGTGTTGTAGAAGTCGAGATCTCATCTTGACTATTTGACGGTCTTTTTTCGGACTCTACCACATTTGTATTCAGTCTTGTCTCTGTCTCGGACATTTGAGTTCTTGGGGTTTAATTTTAAAACCACAACTGTGGAAATATCACTAGAATATGGCCAGAATATTTTCCAATTTATTTGTTAACATCCTTGATTTCATTGGATATAAAACTTACTGATTCATATCCAATCACAACATCCAAGAGAAAGCATGCAGCAACTTTATTCTGCAGTGCTTCTCTTTCAGAGACAGTGGAAACTATGTCACACTTATATCGTCACTTAGAACGTATGCACAAGGAGGTAAGCTTTGTGCACGGGATTTTAGCAAACCTAGCTAACGTTAGTAATCTGCCTGTGAACCAAGTCTTTACCCAACCCTTACACAAACAGATTTAGTTAGCTCTGTAGGTTAGCTACATGTGTACAGATACTGTATGTTTTAGGGCACTTTTCCGGTTTTGGTCTCGACTTGATCTCAACCCCTAAAAGTCTTTGTCTCGGGTTAGGTAGTCTTGACTACAACACAACTGTCCACACCAGATTTTAGCTAACATTTGATAAATTATACACCTATATTTGTGTTTTTAAGATCAGCTGGCTGTAGGTATTCAAAAGTTAACCAATTACTCTATATCCAATTGTCATTTCCTTAAAGTTTGATTGTAATCTTATCAGTGGTTGATAAGACATGTAAGTAACAGACGGACATGTTCTGCAGATTTAATTCATGGCTGAAACCAAACCACTGTCTTTATAGATCTGTTAATTGTTCTTATTAATAAAGCCAGTTATAGATTTAAACATCACTTGCAAGATTCAGTGAAACGATTTGCTGCCCGAAGCAGACGGATGACAAATCACTTTCCCCGTCATAACAATAAAAAGACAGTAGAGTGAAAGGTCAGTCCACACTATTATTGCTCACAAACAGGTCAAAGTGCACTCACAAAGTGCTGATTCTTTAAGTGTCTTGTTTTTATTCTAATCTCTCCTATATGGATTTGCCTTGGAAAATTTCCACATGAATATCTTCGTCGTCACATCACAGCACTTTCAGTTAACAGTTCCAGTTTTATTACATTTTACAGTTCACCCTCAGACTGCTCTCTGAACATTTCCACATTTGGGTTAACGTTTGAAGAAAGCTGACCTAAATGACTGCATGATGCTTTCATAGCAGGCTGTACAAAATCAAACAGCAAGTGGAACAAAGAATACATCTGTTATGGTGAACATCTGACTTTCATATTGTTTTTCAGAGTAATGGTTTAGAGGGAAAAGCTTTTCAAACAAAGGAAAACAGCATACGGCCTATTACTACTTTATTTATAAAGCACTTTAAAACCCACAGCTGCAACATAGTGCTGTACATGTAGTTAAAACAATAAGATCAACACCTGATGTGTAGGTTTTAAACAAAGATCTGTGATGTGTCAGTGCTTTGAGTTTCTGTTGGGAACAACTCAGACCTTATTTTATATGTAGAAATAAGTTCACGCAATTTATGAGTTTGGTAAGGTTGATGAGTATTGGAGGCCCGCTTCAATAGAGTTAACTCCAAAAAGATATCAGTTATAGATGTACACTTATTAAAATATTCAGTTGTTCAAGAAATATATGAATGTAGATTCACATATTTGCTTATCTTTTATGGTAGATGATTAAAAATCTTTACTGTCAAAGACATATCTCCATTTTTCACCACATATTTATGCATACATTAACAGTCACATCTGTATGTGGTTTTATGAATTATTCAGCCGTGTTAAATAAAGCTTATGATAAGTTTATTTAAAAGACCAACAGCAGCAAGCTATGATATATATAAGCTACTCAAGCTTTAATTTCTCTGAAGAAATCTTCCCAAGTGATTAATAAAGACAAGTTCATCAAATCCACTAGTCCTGTATAAGTTCACTGCATTCATTCAAGGCAGTTTTTAACTAAACAGAAACCAGACACAAAAAAAATTGGAAAAATTTTTATTTAAATTTGGGCGGATTTCACAAACTGGAGAAGAAGAAAAGTCGTTCAGTTCAGTTTATCAAAATACTTCAGCTTGCCTGAAGGGTCTGGAATAATCTGTGGAGGAAGAATTCATTAAATTAGTTCTAATGAACATTTTCTTCAACTATGTCAGACAACTAGTATCACTGACTACCAGCTTAGGCCCCGTTTACATGAGACCGGTCTTAAAAAATGCTAATGTTTACTGGGGTGAATACACAAAAAAAGCACCCGTTTACATGGAACCACTGCAGTAATCTACCTGACAGGGTTGCCAAATGAAACATAGTAAGGAGTTTTATTGT
>JAUBOC010000029.1:5286907-5300369 GCA_032275365.1 Anablepsoides cearensis | reverse complement strand
CAGCCTCTCAAAATCTGGTCACAGCAGTTTGGGAAGAAAATGGCAGCAGCTGCTGACGAAATGTCAACATCCCTACATTAAAACAGGTAAATTATCTCATAATAAGATTCCAAGTGTCAAACATTGCTTTGTCTTCACCAATTAAATAGCTGGACACGTAGACTGCATATAACAAGGAAAAGTACACAAAAACAATAGTTTCGTTTTTTGTTGGTTTTTATTAAGGGCTCACACAGAAATCCAATGTTTCCACCAAGAGGTTACTTTGCATCACCTGCTGCTATCCAACGCAACAGTTGAAAATGTCATAAGATACATATTATTTTTTTAAACTTTAGTTTTTATTTCAATAACATATCTCACAAAAATGAATCTTTCATCTCTTAATATCCTCTCTAAAGTTGTGATTAAAAAAAAGCTGAAACTTTTATTTATGGTATATCTTTTTATGAAACTTGGGAGTGTTGATTTTATCACCCTAAAACATATACAGCAGAAATTTAATGAGCAGCTTTACAAAAACAATCTTAAGAAGGTACGAGAGTATGGGTAAAATAACACAACACCAGAACCCAGATCTGTCAGGCACATTTAATTGGAGAAGGAAAGATTTAGTTGACTATAACATTGGCTGATACAAATAAGATTTTTCCCTGCTGCATTTTTGGCAAACCTCGTAACAAGAACATGAAAAGACGACACAAAGCGATCAGGTTAAGGTGAATTATTTATCACTTACAGAGGACAACACGTTTACAGGCTGGATTGTTTTTGTGATAAAGAGTTACAGATGATATTTACTGAACCGCCCTTAAAAATCAGAGCTTACATCAAAAAACAAATATAGAAAATGCAACCCATACTCCCAAGGAGCCAGATTTCATTCCAATAAATGCTTAATGCTAGCAACACAAAACTGAAAAACAGAAGCTCGTGTTTTTATTTATAAGTTTACCAGGTGAAATAACAAGCTCAATCGATTTAAAAGGTTTAATTGATTTAAAATCCAAACTCTAAAATGGTAATTTGGCTTATTGTGATGTTTAATTAGGAAAATATGAAAACTTTAGTAAAATAACTTGAGATTGTGGCAACACTGAGGTTAACTGTTTATCTTTTTTATTAAATATCAGTGCAGACTGTGAAAGCTGTTAAACTAAGAGGTGGAAGATTGAAATTCAGGCTGTAGCTTCTTTAACTGTAACAGTCTGCAAAATAGCTTAAATACAAGGAGCTTAAGGGGGAAAAAATAAAATAAATACACAAAATTTAGATGTCTATCACGCTCGTTCATTTCTCCGAACGTCTTTGTTAACGTGGCTCTCGTCGTTTAAAGGTGGACGTAAAATTATCGGTTGGCGTTTTGAGTTTGTGGTGCATTATGGGAAGTGTGAGGCGACACCCGAGCTTTAGCTCACAGACTTCAGCTTGGCCCAGGGGTTGGTGCCGCGTACCTCGGTGGGTGAGTTGTTGTGATAGATGTGATTGCACAGTTCCTCCAGAGGGGGTTCGGGGTCTGTGGTGGCAAACTGGGCAGCGTCTTCGATCTCTTTCCTCACCTCCACGTCGATCTCCTGCAGAGGACAGAGGGTTAAAGACGTCAGCAGCACAAAACAAATTTGGTTTAGTGCAGAGGCCTTCACCTAACACACATTACATGAATCAAACACGTAGCTAATTGATAAATGGAGGCATCTAGGCTGCACGACTGATTATTTTTGTTTACACATGACTTCACTACCTTCAGCTCCTCCACACTGGCCATGTTGTTGCTGAGGAGGCGGTCCTTCAACAAAGAGATGGGGTCACTCTTGCTGCGGACCTCCTGGATCTCTTCACGGGTCCGGTAGCTAAAAAGGGCAGAGATTACAGACATTAGATCACTTTTTATAGTTAGATTGGAAACTGATTCAGGTGATAAAACCTTAATAAAAAAAAAAGTAGAGTTTAAAATTAAACTCCTGAACGGCAACAAGTGCCAAGTTGAGGTAGTGCAATCATTCACCTGACACCAGGGTCGCTCATACTGTGGCCGTGATAGCGATACGTCTGGAGCTCCATTAGAATCGGGCCCTTATAAAAGACGGGACAAAAAAAAACATTTTTTTTTAGAAACAAAAACGGCAGCTACATGAGTGAACTCTGAATTTTAACGAACCTTCCCAGAACGGCAGTGATCAGCTGCAAACCTGGTTGCTTCCCGAACACACAGAACATCCATGCCGTCCACCTGGACAGAAAAATGAACCAAAACCCATCAGCGCTTCAAGGAGGAAGAATAACCTGACAAAGTTGCAGAGTGGTCACTGCAGCATTAAATCACGAGGTGAGTTGTAATTGAAACAGGTCTGATAAGAGAGGTGAAAACTGTACCCTGAGCCCAGGAATGAATTCTCCCCTCTTGAAGTAATCTGTGCTGGCTGCAGCTCGCTCCACCGATGTGCCCATCCCATACCTGTTGTTCTCACAGATGAAGATCACCGGCAGCTTCCAAAGAGCCGCCATGTTGTAGGTTTCAAAAATCTGACCCTGGAACACACACAACGTGGGTTTGATTAATAAAACAAAAAAAAAAGTGGCAGTGAAATATAAAGCTAACCTGCGTTGATTTAGGTTCAAGTTTTCTGCAACTTTAAGCCAGATGAACGTAATAAAGTAAACTTTAGGTCATTACATCATCAGCAAAGAAGGAAGGCTGCTGCCTTTGCTTTTGAAACAAGCTGCCCTTGATCCCAGTCTGTGTTTGTTTAACAAGGTGTTTAAAGTGAGCTCATGTCTGAGCCGTACCTGGTTGGCAGCACCGTCACCATACAGGCAGACACACAGCTCGTTCTTGCCCTGATATTTGCAGGCCAGAGCCACGCCAGCACCCAGAGGAACCTGAGGAGAGGATGATACTAGGTTTGAACTTTTCACCAGATTTACTGACACAGAGCATTCTTTAAAAGTAAAACAGTTATTTATCTGATTTGTTTTATTTGTAAAAAATGACAGAGTTATGTAGACGTTAATTATTGGATCATTAATTTCATACATTTACTAACAGTATTAATCTTCAGTTTTTTTAATTGAGACTGTATTTGGTCCTTTTAAAACTAATTACAAGTCCAACTCAGGACTTGCTGCGAGTGCATCATTTAGGATCAAATGACTCAAAACGACTTAAAAAGGCTTACTTGAGCTCCAACGATTCCATTTCCTCCATAGAAATGTTTACAGTACATGTGCATAGAGCCTCCCTTGCCCTTTGCAATACCGCCCCTTCTGCCTGGAAATAAATAATAAAAAAGCAGGAATAAATTAATGTTAACGGCACAAAAATAACTGCTTGTATCTGAAAGAAAAGAGTGACATATTTCAATGTTATCTAGAAGGAACTAAAATGTAAGATCTTTTTTTTTTTATTTAAATGTTATTTAACCAGGAAAATCCCATTGAGATCGCAGATCTCTTTTTCAATCAAAACCTGAAGGCAACCTTTTGTACAGGTTTTTGGGGTGTGGTGGAAAGTAGAGTATCCAGAGAAAACCCACGTAAGCATGAGAACATGCAAACTCTGCACAGAAAGACCCCAGGTCTGAACCAGGGTTTGAACCCAGGACCTTCTTGCTGTGAGGCATCACTGCTAACCTCTGACCCATCGTGCTACCAAAGATCTAGATCTATCCTCTGGCTTTGCTTTACCTGCTTCAGAAGGCACAAAACCTACATGATAGAATAGTTTTTCCAGCAGATCTTAAGGACAGAGACAGTTGCGTCTCTGTGATCCAACCATGAAGCAAACCCATCCATCAATAGGTCTTTCACATGGAAACAGTGTTGAGCTATTACGACTTTTTAAACCAGTTTGTGTTTTCAGACATCACCCTAGATATCATATGTCCTCATATTTTGCCTTGTAGTGTTTTTAGATGTGTTGAGGCTTTATTACTGCAGAAAGCTCAGCCTGTTCTGCTGTCCTGGCTTTACACTACAAACCCTCCCCAGCTTCAGACTTTCCTGAACTATAAGTTTCAGAGGCTGAATGCAATCCATCCTGATCTTTAATGTTGATCATCTTACTGAACTGACTGCACACTCAGGCTTAAATAAAAAAGTACATTTGAGCTGCTAGTTGATTAAATATAATTAAGAAGACCCTGGGATACACATGAACCTGCCAGGTGTAAATGCACTCAATCTGACCTAACCAACTGCATCGTCTCTAACAGATAACAAACAAGAAGTAATGCAATGCAGAGATGCATTAGAAGCTCACATAAACTAACCATTTCAGCCAATCAGAGATGTGGAGATAACCCCACATAAGTAAAAACGTACCAGTCAGCTCAGCCATTATCTCCTTCACAGTTCCTCCTCTGGTGTAAGTGTAACCGTGGGCGCGGTACGCAGTAATCAGGTGGTCCGACAGGTTAATAGATGCTTCAATACCAACAGCACAAGCCTCCTACGAGGAGAAAACAATCAACTTGATACGTGAGCATTCTGAAATATAACATCAAATATAAACGATAATGGACACGTGTATCAATTTGAAGATGAAGCCCACAGATTAAATTCTGTAAATTGAATGGAAACATAATAAGTTTTTCCAACCTGTCCGTCATACAAGTGGCAGAACCCTCTGATGATCTTCTGCTTATACAGCTGATCCGCCTTCAGCTCCATCCGCCTCATGGTCTGCATGATGCGGTAATACTGCAGACCCTCATCACGAGTCATAACCACCTGCGTGGCCGGAGCTTCGTCCAGCTTGTGGACGTCACATTTCTGGGAAAACATTTTCAAGAAGTATGCTTAATGACCCAAACGCATGTATGCCAGTTGAACATCCTAAAGGATAGAGTGCATTAAAGATGATTTGTTACCTTTATCTCAAAGCTGGCCTGGGTTGTGAAGTCAGCGTAGGTGCGTGCCGACATGACCACTGCACCTCCCTGATAATGGACAAGAGAAGATAAAATTAGAAATTAGCAAGTTTACATAAAATAATCTCTTTACTACTTTGCAACCTTTTTACCTAAAAAAAATAGCATATTGTTATATATTTTCCCTTTATCACTAAAAGACAAGTTGATGTACACTTTGAAACCATGTACTTGTGACAATCAGTAAACAAAAATCTGCATGTTTTTTAGTGCTGGGTAAAAAAGTAACACTATTCTTATTACAACACATTTGATTAAGTGTAATGTGTTGGTTATGATTTATGCAGAGTAAAAACTGCCACCATGTTGGGCTGGTAAAAAAATTTTTTTGACAGATGATGAGTTGTCTTGTTAAAAAACGAGTTTAGCTAGCTGTCTAAAAAAATGACAGTGACAGTGTCCGGCTTCAAAAGCACAACCAACTTGTCAAGCTTCTCGAATTTTAAAACACTAGTCTCTTCGGATGAAAAGACTAAACCCGAGTAAATAGTTGTGAATTTTATAGTGTTTTTATCGTCGGGGCCTCACAAGGTCAGAATAACGCTGACAGTCTTACAGATCAACTCTGCCGGGTTTCGTGTTAAGAACTGTAATGTAGAGCAGGACTGAGGCGACACACTTGGCATAAAATTCATTTGTACTCACATTTCTTTGAGCACAAGCTCTCAACACGTTGGAGAAAATGGTCAGCATCTTTCTAACCACCGAACCGCACGGCTGGCCACGGAACCGTCCTTCTCCGGCAGAGCTCTGCCCTTCCGACTGCGCTCTTCTTCTACGGTTTAAAAACAGGCATGAGTGCTGAGGCAGTGACTGCTGCCCCCAGCGGCTGGCAGACAGATAGATAGATAGATAGATAGATAGATAGATAGATAGATAGATAGATAGATAGATAGATAGATAGATAGATAGATTTCTCACTGGCAATTTATATAACAAATGTTTTGTCTTTAATATATTTCTAGAAACAAGGTTTTCCAATTAAAATAGTTGATGATACAATTCTTTTGAAAAAGAATAATAAGTCTACTTCCAACATCTGCTTACAGCAATGATGAACACCTGTTCAAGAGCAGCTGTGGAGTGTGGGGAATGGTGCCATTTGCCCTTTTTGTTTATTTGATCTGGAAACCCCCATGAATCTCTTTTTCAAGGGAGGTCTGGACCTAAAGGTAGCCTAAACATGCATGTTTTTTAACTGTGAGGAAACCAAATGCCCAAGAAGCCAACACAAGAACAAGTAGGACCTGCTTGAACCCACCCATTTAGCAGCAACAGTGCTATCACTCATCATGCTCAAAACAAAAGCTATAACAAAAAGTAATTTCAAGCAAAAATTTAGAAAGTTTAGAATAATTTAGACTCTAGAAATGTATCCTGTATTAAATTGAATTTACAGAGCTGACTTAAAAAATCATCAACCTGAATATGCCCTATTTTAGGTGAAAAAAATTTCAGCATTAACAACATTAAATGTAAGATTTTTACAGAAATATATGTCCATTTTAAAGTGCCTGTGACATGCATATCCAAGCAATACAAAAAGTCAAAGAAAATATATTTATATTTAAGAAACTTAGCATAATACAAATGATTTTATCCATTATGTCACATATATTTTCTTTAGAATTTTGCTCAGCTAAAGGGAAACACGAAATGACATTAAAGGGGAACTCTTTGAGAAAGAAAACTTGGTTTTTGTTTATTGAAACAATATTATTTGAACTATGACTTTTTCTCATCTCTCTATGATAGTGATTAAAATAATATAAAGAAACATCTCTCTACAGTCTGTGTTGTTAGCCATTGTAGCAAATCTCTGTTTGCAGACATTCACCTTTGACATCACTTCCTGTTACTGCAGGCAAATATCTCAACAACAGTTTATCTCAGCAGCGTGAAATCTTTGTTTAACAATATGTTATCAATGTTATCTTTCCAAAAATACATTCATATTTATTATTTAAAAAATATGTCACAGTCACTTTAAATCTCTGTGTTTGAGCTATAGCACCGCTGATGATTCTGAGCTGCGTGCGTGCAGCTCCATCATATCCATGCCGTCCGCCTGGAAAGGGTTAACAGTTGGTGCGCGCTCACGCGGCCACGCACGGCTCTGTGAACCCAGGATGCTTCTCCATCATCCGAGCTTCAGTCCCAGCAGCAGCATCCAACTCCTCCATCCTCATCCTCCCGGGCGTTAGACCGAGCTGTAGGCTGTCGGTGTGATTGTTGCTGCTGGAAGAAAAACCCGCTGATTTAATATTACTGTTATTATCATCAATAATAATAATAATATTATTGGCATCACTGCGGGACTGATTGGGGGGAGGAGCAGGGGCTGTTCATTCATTAATGTGTGCGTTCGGACTGCGATTTAGGCTGCAATAAATGGCGAAAACAATCCCATCATCCAGCGCGGTGACAGGTAAGCATAATATTAAATGATTAAAAAAAAGAAAGAAAATAAAAAAAAAATCAAGATTTTTGTTTTTACGACGGGATTTCAACGCAGACTCGGAGATGACGCAATTGATTTCCTGAGCTTCACGCGCGCTCCATTGGCTGCGATGACTGCGCTTCTCCGTTTAGTTTATCCGCTAATATTTGGTTTAAAACTGCTTAAAGCGCTGTGTAAATAAGACAAACGAGGAGATTTTTGTTGACACGCTGTTTTATTTTAAATCACGTGTAAAACTGAACAACAATTAGAATAAAACGGTGCTTCTTTGTTTCAGCCTTTTCATTGTGTCTCATATATGGGCTTTATATTCTGATTCAGATTGATTTAAACAATCTGTGAGGTTTTAAATACATTGAAAAAAGGTATTACCTTTATTTTATGAAAATAACACTATTGATGATGTGTCTGGCAATGTTTGACAGCAATGACGACAATAAGTTGATTTTCATTATCCACATCCTGAAAAATCCACAGATGTCCACCGGTAAACAAACTGAATGTAATTAGAAAAATAACTTGTCCTTTTTCACTTTTCAGTGGTTCCCGGAGAATGTACTAGAAAAGATGCAAAATAAAAACAAAGCTGTATTTTATATTTATATCCATGTCTGCATGGCCACTTTAAAGCTATAACCCACCCAGATTCTTAAAAGACCATCACTCTGTCCCCTGCAAAGTACAGCAGGGTGAGCGCCTTCTGCCAAGTTCAGTATGATTAAAAGAAAACAGAGTAATTCACTTAAGCGAGCGAACTGATGGGCTGACAGTTTAGTCTGCAGCACACATATTGATTCAGTGACTTTGTGGAATTAAAGGTTATTTATAAGATCTAAAATTTAAAGTAAAGGAGATTAATCATTTTCATCATAAAGTAATGTCTTGTGTAGACCCAAGAATTCAGACTGTTTGAAGGAAAAAAAGCAAGACAATAAAAAAACTAACAAAAAGAGGCAGCAAAAATACAAAATATTAAAAATTAAACATGGAGCAGGACAAACACAAATTTAACATGAGGGTAGACTGAAAGATGGCCCTTGGTGGCCCAGATGTGGTACCACATAACTGGTGTAACAAAAATATAAAAATAATGTCAGTAACAACAAAAAATAACTTCAATTGCACATAGGCATGATGCAGAAGACTAATGACTAACTCAAAACCAGGAGACTCTGCACTACTGAGTGTAAACAAAAGTATCAATCTCATCACCCTATAGAGCTGATACCAGTACTAAACTTGGTAGCAATGATATGCCCACCCATAGCACTAAATTTAAATAAGATGGTAAAAACAGCTTTTAAGAAGGTATTTAATATTTGTTTGTCTGCAAGCTTCTTCTAATGTGATGCTATGAGTGAATATTTGTCATTGTATATGAGAAAGTTTGCTTGTGAGCACAGCTTGTTTAGCAGCAGGGAAAAAAAGAGCTTTTTGTCTGCGTCAGCACTCCGTGAATTCTTGTTGTTTTTGTCCTTTAGGTGAAAAAATGGCACCACCATCCATTACCCTCCTCCCTGACAGGAAATCTCCAACAAACGGTCACAGCTCTCCTGTTCGGACCGGAAAAAACAGTGAGTCTCCTCCTTCCTGTGCAGCTTCACCTGGAGTCATTTAGGTCGTTTTAGGCTGCTGCGGGTTTTCTAGTAAGTCCTGACAAGTTGCATCTGCAGAGTTTCAGTGTTGTGTGAGTGAACCGATGAGCTCTGCTACAGGAACTGAATGTGACTGTCAGCATGAGTGAAGTGATGACCACATCAAGGCCAGTTTCCTGCTCGTCTCCTGCAGCAGTGTGGCGCTCCGTCCTTGGCCCGGGGGGGCATTTTGCAACACGATGCTCCTCATTACAATGCAGCCCCGCTGATTGTTGGTGAGAACGCAGTACTGCATCTCAGCACAGACTGATTTGATGTGTGTTTGTGTGTGTGTGTGTGTGTGTGTGTGTGTGTGTGATTCCAGATCCATTCAACACAGAGAAGAGGCCGCTGGTGAACGGACACGCATCCCCTTCACATCTGGCAGCGAGTGTTGGCAACAACCACGGAGGTAAACAAAGTGAGTGTTTTTACTCTGATGTCATGTTTATGGCAGAAAGGTCAAAGGCTGGCTGTTTATCTGTCTGTTAGCAAAATATATCACTGAATGGATTTCAGAATATGATCATTGGATGTACATCTATAACTAATTGAGACCGACTCAAGATGACCACCACAAGCTAACAGTGGTGGGCACAACTTTGACCAAAAGGTTTGCTTTGCTAACTCATAATCTGCTGACTAAAAATATAACTTTGTTAAACATGTACAAAGATTAGCAGAAGATAATGCTAAACAGTTAAACAAAAAAAAAAAAAAAAGCAATTGTAACACTAACAACCAAAGATGCCTTCATCTCCTCTGAGATGAAGACAGGTGACTCAAACCTGTTGATGTTCTTTTATTAGTTAGCTATTAATGGACTTAAAGTTGGCAAAATCTGATTTAGTGGAAGCAAATTGGACCGGCAATGGTTTTCAAAGTTACTGAAAAACCAAATCTGTGTTATAATTTAGCTGAGAGTCATTTACAACACATACGCTAAGCGTAAAATGTTTTGATATTACAATTTTCACAGTTTGACCAAAACAGCTAAAAGTCCATCTGCTCTCATACTTTTTTTTTTTTTTTACTTTAAAACTTTGGTCTAAAAGGCTGAAGACAATATGCATTCCTGTTTTAATCCCCTGAGTTTCTCAGCTTTTTCTCTACTCATTCTTACATTTTCTTTCATTTCTCAGCTTTGGAGGGTTACATGAAGACTGACGATCGGATGCGATTAGCCAAAGAGAGACGTGAAGAGAGGGATAGGAGCCTGGGTAGGTGATGTCATTATATTTGGCAATGCAAAGCTCTGAAATGCCTCAGGCCTTTTTTTTGTTTTGCTAAACTTTCTTGGGACCACTGCCCCACTTGCAGTTTAATTGTATAAGGAAGTTCTTAGGTTCCTTCTGAGTTCAGTGGGTTTTAGATCTGATGAGCTGTGTCACTGTGGACAGTTGAACCGTTCACAAAATAGGCCTTCCACTCCTGCAGCTCCAGCGATTGCTCTATGGTGACAAAGATTTCTGTCTTCATCATTTAATCTTGACGGAGGTTGAAGACAAAATCAAACTTTTTGGATAAAATAACCGTATTACAAACTCAAATCTAAAGAAAAAGCTTTTACTAACGCTGAGTACTAAATGACTTTTACTTTAGTTTTAAAAATGCTGAAAAAGTCAACACTGAGTTGTTAAAAATAAAAGGAGAACATTATCTAAAATCAGCTAAACTCTAGCTAAATGCTACAAGTAGCAGATTGCTAGCTACATTCTAAAAGCTTGCTAAAAGCAGCAAAACATTAGCTAGAATGTTAAAGTGGCAAAATGCCAGCTATATATAAGCTAAAGTAGCCAAGTGCTTGCCAAAAACAAGCAGCAAAAGTAAAGCTAAAAGCTAAACTTAGCCAAATGCTAGCTAACCACCGACCGGCTCAGTGTGAAGCTTTATGTTTTTCCAGCTGCCAGAGAGCAGCTGATCAGGGAGAAGGAGCGCAGAGCTCGGCTGCAGTACGAGCGCACCGTGGAGGAGCGCTGGAGGCGCCTGGAGGAGCAGAGGCAGAAAGAGGAGCTCCGCAGGGCCGCAGTGGAGGAGAAGAGGAGGCAGCAGCTCGAGGAGGAGAGGGTCAGATATTTGCAAAAATATTCCATTTATATGTGTGCAACACTGATGAGTCACATTTCCACACACTGACGATTTCTACTATCAGAACTTAAAACACATTGAAATTTCTGATTTGTACTGTTAGAGATTTTTTTTAGTTAAAGTATTTATGCCAAAAGCTGCAGCTAGAGTCTAACTAAAGATGATAAATTCAACTGTTCTGTATTGACTTCAGGAGCGGCTGGAGGCCCTGATGAAGCGTTCTCTGGAGCGAAGCCTTCAGCTGGAGCAGAGAACCAAACGCTGGAGCAGAGCCTGTCCTCAGGCAGCAGGTAACCACAGAGCATTTACTATTGGAAAAAATACTTAATGTTGTTTGTACAAAAAACATTGATGACACATGAGGTATGTTCAAAACAGCAGGTTAAAGAAATGAAACTGTATTTTTTGGGGGTGTTTTAGCTCATTCTTGACCTGATGGCCTCACTGCTAAAAAGTGCATAGATTTATTTTTTTGTATTTTTCCATTTTTCCCAAAATAACCTGTCTGCTATTAATTATTTTTTACATGAATAACTACATATCATGTAAAATAAAAAAATGCAGCCTAAATGCTGAGTTAAGCTAAACATTATCTAAAAGCTAAAAGGAACAAAATTCAAACTAAAATACATTTTTTTTTAATTTATGGGGAATTTTGGATAAATAAAGTTTAAAAAATATTAGAAAAAAATCACAGTCATAATGTCCTGAATAAGCTAATTTTTTTGACTTTTGAATGGTTACAACAGCACAAAGTGTCAATGTGCAAAAGCAGTCAGATGTCAGAAAAAGTACAGAAAAAAAGACGAGTAAAGAGAAACAGGATCATAACTACTTTTTAAAATGTAGCAGCATGTAAACAAACACTGATTATTTCACTGCATCTCAACTTCCCCTATACGCTTACTCCTGCTCAGTCTCTACAGCTGCTAAATTAGACTTTTTTTGTTTTCATTTAGATAAATTCTTTATAATGCTCTGTCTGCTCTGCTCTGCTCTGCTCTGCTCTGCTCCGCCTGCTGCCTATAGGTGACTGTGAGAATGCCCCACTCCCTTTCTCTGCTGCCTCCGCCTTTGCCTCCCCCCTTCCTGCTGTCAGCGAATCTGGTAAAGTTTAAGCCCCCTCACCATCCCAAACGAGTCTTCCTCATGTTCATCCAAATATTTCAGTGACTGTGTCTGTGTTCTGTCCGCAGCCCCTTATAAAAACACAGGAAAACAACGTTTTTCTTGTATTTTATGCCTATTTATTGCCCCCAAGTTCAAGCTGTATAACTCCAGTTTTGGTGTGTGTGTGATGTATTTTTGTGCAAAGCAATCGGTAAGGACAACAGGCTGCATTCACGTATTGCTGTGTTTGGGCTCTTCTGTCTCTGGGACTCAAATTACAAACAAATTTTAAATTAGAATCAAATATTTTCCTTAAAGTGAGCTATACAAAAAAAATCAAGCATTTCCATGTTTTGCAGAACTGCAAGTTTGTAGCAACCTGGAGTTGCACTTTCCATTTTCTTTAATTATTTTCACCTGTTTCCACTTCCACCTTCACTGATTACACCTTCACTAATTACCACCTTGCAGGAATAAATGCAATAAGAAAAAGCTGCTACATCAGCTATTTCTTAGACTAAACTTTTGTGGGCAAATTGTGTTTTTCCTCTATTAATTCATCACCCACAGCTAAATTATTTGCTCTAGTAAACATATGCTTTCAGTGACTGGATCTCTCTTCAAACTGCCTGAAAAGTCAACCTCTGGATTAGTTTCCCCAGCTTAGTCTGTAATTACAAACATGCCAAAGAGCACTGGATCAAGAAGACTTGGAAATCTGAATAATCTAACACAAGGGCTTTTATTTTACCAGTTGGTTGATGAGTCAGAAGTGCATTTTTTGTTTTATTTATTATCATGCGTTTTAATTTCGACAACCTGGGATTAATAGCTAAGTGGTGCTGACTCTAGCTTTGTGCAGCAGACGGGTTTGGAGATAAATCGTAGATGACCTAGAATAGAAATATGTGCACTAAAATAGCCACAGATATTGTCAGCCCAGTGACATCACTGGACTATTTTGAGAGTGTTCTTCATGAGAAAGACTTACAAAGGATGTAAAAATAAAAAAGACTATTTATAGTATTTTAAGGGTTGCTTTTGTCATTATGCATTTGCACCAAGTCTGTCTTTTTTGTATTTATTGTCATTGTTTTAGGTGAGAAGAGAAGAAGAGAAATGCTGAAAATATTTTTCACAGTTTTTCAAAGGCACTAAGTATTTTATATAGTATAGTATAGTATAGTATAGTATAGTATAGTATAGTATAGTATAGTATAGTATAGTATAGTATAGTATAG
>JAUBOC010000029.1:5235761-5268649 GCA_032275365.1 Anablepsoides cearensis | reverse complement strand
TTTTTTTTTTTTTTTTTTTTTTTTTTTGTACTGGTTAATGTTTTACCTTTAACAGCTGATGGGGTAATGTAATTAAATTTTTTGAAATTATGCTTTGAATGCCAAATTTCTGAAAACTTTTGCAGGAATTATCAAGCAAAGTTCAAACGTTACCTTTTAATCTTCTCCCAGGTCTTCTCCTATAGAGAAACGTGATCTTGTTGTTTTGTCTCACTGGCCGCCTGGACCAAGTTCCTCCTCTAAAGACGCTTCCCCTCCAAAAGGTCACAGCCCAAAGTCAAAGACAGGTAGGTTGACTCTTTGATGTAGTGTTTTTTTTATCATGCCAAATATTTAAGATAAATTTTACATGAGTCTCTTCTGAGCTTCAGCTAAAAGCCTATTTTTTTTTTTCCATTTCTACCTTTGCTTTAGACCGTAGTTCAGATGGTGAGAACACGTCACATAGGCGATCCTCAAACGACTCCAGATCGCCTGAAGACAGAAAATACTTGGAGAAGAGGGTGTTTAGGTACCATAAATATAGAAATTACCTTATTGACAGAATATTGTCCACTGCTCAGCCTCTATCAAAAGCTTTAAATATCGAAACGCCTAAAATAAAAGGCTAACGGCATATTTTATCTCCGTTTTAATGATTTTGTTTGTTTCTAGACCACCCAATGTGATGCATGACACCAGACCCTCGAGGCCTTTTAGGAGACCAGGACCCATGCAAGTAAGTAAATAGTTCATTGTATCCTGATTGTCATAATTCATAATGCCCTGTTTGAGTTCTAAATGTCATCTTTCACTTGTTTTTACAGAGTCAGAGGATACCTGGTGGTCTGAGAAACGCAGGCCCAGAGCTGTCAGGAGCTATTAGAAGACCACTCATGGTATTTTTATCTGTTTATAAAAGATCTCTTGCTGCTTCTGGGAATTGTTAAAAAATAAAAGTAACCTCTAATGTCCTTAATCTTTTCTCCTCTTCATCAGGAGACTTTAGTCCCACGTCCTTTCCCAAATCAGAGATCAGTGTTCAGAAAAAGCTACAGCATCGTGTCCAAATACCGCAACATGAGAGTGATGCGTCAGCGAGCTCCTTACAACCGAGGACCCAGCCATCAACGCTAGTGACAACATGCGGTAAGCAGATTGGTGTTGTGCAATATTTTTATTTATTTAAGACAGAAAATTATAGGTTAAATAAACACAAATTTAACTATTTCACACACAGGTTCCAAATTCTAAAAAATGGAGCTGGGAAATCGTGAACCTTTTTTCATCCAGATCTTCAAAACCTGTTCAAAGTCTCGCTTTAGACCCAACCTGCCTGTGTATTGTGAGTTTTTGCTAACATGTGGTCTTTGGTAGAGAACTACTGTACTTCGTTTGAGAACATTTTGTAACATATACCATTGTGTTTTTTCTGATGTTTTATTATTTGAAAGCTGTTGCTTTAGAAGTCCTAATTTTACTTAGTGCTAGCATTATTTGTTTTGTTAATAAGCAGCAATATAATACATAATGTATTGTGGCATTTAAAACTTGTATTGTGATCACATGCTGAGTTTGACTTAGATAAAATCAAAAATAAAACTTGGGAGTCAAGATTTGTGTTTTTACTGATGTATTTGAACAAAGTCACAATAAACTGACAGTGTTTCTGAGAACAGTGAGTTTTTTAATTTTGTGGTCAAACTAGTAATGTGACAATCTGTGTAATATGACAAAATTAAGATAAAATTTAACTGCTTTGATTTTTACATCATGAAATTAGTTTTTAGTATTTTTCAGGCATGAAGTGTGAGCAAAGAAATGTAAAATAGTCAAATTTATTGTTTAAATAGGTGGTTTCAACCAATCAGAGGTGACTTAACCCTGTCTAATGATGCTCTGCAGTTGAACAAAGTAAAATAAAATAAATCATCCCTAGCCCAAATATCTAACTGGTTTATCCTTTGGTATAATTTCCAGATGTCTAAAGGTTTACCTCTTCATTTCTACACAAGTATGAACTCCATGAAAATATCCTGTCATAATGCATAGGAGTTAGATGGGTTTTGTGTTCCCGAGATTTGCCATTTGGTGCAAAGTGCCGGTCAACCTTAAAACTAGAAGATGCTGAGAAGTGTCATCAACAATGAAACAAGTCTAACAGGAACTAAAACACCACTCAACCAGGAAGAAGACATTACTCTGAACGCAACATAAAAATTCTGATAAGTTTTCAAATGCCTGCAAGTCTTGTGGTCTGAAACTAAACCTGTTGGGCCATAACCATGATGGGGAGGGGAAATGAGGAAACAGAGCAGCATCCCAGCTGTGAAGTACAGGGGTGGCAGCAGCATGCTGTGGACGTTTTAGAATTTATTTCATTAATGAACCATATTTTCCTCAACCTCCACTTCCTAGTTATGCTGTTTGGATTGTTCTGTCCTGGTTCTTAAAAGCAAAAATACAAACCACAAAAAAAAAACTACAAAAAGGAAGAAGCAGGTAAAAGATGTTGGAGGGACATCAGATTTAATGAATTTGCTTCCTGTTTTGGAAAACCTAACGCCTTTTTTTTTTTGTTTTGTTTTTTTTTTTTTTTGTTTCCCCCCCTGATATTTGTAGAAGGGGGGGGGGGCTCCTTTCTGTCCCACTCTAAACTTAGCCCTGACAGTGGCACTCCTCATCACAACATGTGCGCCACACCAAAGCACAAAGGATGGTATCGAATTACCTCAAATGTTGCTGAATTTTAGGAGTGACGCTGGAGGAATAAGGTATGAACTGGATTATTTACTGTAACACAATAATCTGGTAAACAGTTTGCTGCTTTTACTTTTTTCTGTGACTCTACTGGGATCAGTGTGTGTGTGTGTGTGTGTGTGTGTTAACACATTTGTTGCCTTCATGTGGCCTGAGAGAAACAGCTGCCTCTGCTGTAAGATTTGCTTGTCCTGCTCTGATGGGGTGTTAATCATGCAGACTGTAGCTGTTTGTTACAGTTGGTTGCTGTTTCTCCCAGAGACCAAGCATGTTGAGAGACTACACTGAACCTGGCAAGTTTCTGTTGATTCCTACTCTCACTTGCTCCTATCTATCGTTTGTAGATGTAATCGTAAAGATTCGGCAGCTTTGTTTTCTGTCTTTCACTGTCTGCAATATGCCTCTGTTATGATGGGCAACTATAGCTCAGCTCTCATCCCTGGTAAGCCTGGCAACTATTTGTAGTCTTGTTGAAATGCTCTGAATGATTAATCACAGAAAATGGACCAATATGCACGTTTGTGTGAAAAATCCTGCACATTGTGTTTTGGGGCTTCTAACCTAACTGGTGTTTTAACATTTGTTTTTTCTACTTCTCTTAAAGACACAGAGGAGTTTGATTCGATAGTGTCTGCGACAGAGAAGGTGAACAAGCAGGGAGCTGACGCCGGAGATAAGAAGTTACAATCAGAGCTTCTGGAAGTATAAAATAAAAGTCAAGCATGGTTTTGAAATACCGCTGTCATGACTTGGTACTCTGGTTGTCAAAAAAAAAAAAAAAAAAGTAGAGTGGTGTGTCTGTGCCCCATCTGTCCTTGGGATAAATTTAACTTTCCTAAGCTGCCTCGCATGGATACAGACACGCACTGCAACAGAAGATTTCTGCTTTGGCTCCTTACTTGAGACAAAGTCAAAAAGGTACTTGCACTGTACCATAATAGATGAGCTATTATTACACATAATGAAGGAAAAAACAGCTAAGCACCCAGAAAGACCTGTTCAACGTAAATGAGATTAAGATACACGTGATCGGTTTTACTGTCAGTTCAATAAAACTCCTGCAGTAGGATCAGTTATGTATCAGTGAGAAATAGGCAGTAAATTTAACATGAGGACACTTACAAACCCATGGAGGTTCCAGCTGCGCAAGATTCATCAGTACAGAACCAACCAACCATTGCCGTCACTCAAATACAAGAATTAGATTCTACAACACAACGTACCATTCTGGGCCATGCTTCAGGCTGGTGTAACCTGGAGCTTTAGCTATATGAGGATAACTAGGATCAGCCAATTTGGCACCCTTAAGGCATTTAAGGGGGCCCTTGTGCAATTTTCTAAATCTCACTGCCAATATGCATTAATTCACATACCAAATTGAATACATTTTTTAGACTTTGATATTATTTTTTATCTTTAGAAACTAGGTTGTCTGATTTAAAATAGTTAACAATAGTCTTTATTTGAAACATGATACCAGAGGTTTACCTCATACCTGCCAACATCTCCTGACAGCAACAAGGAACACCTGTTCATGTTAACCAGCAGCTGTGGAGTGAAGCAGTTCTAGTGGGGTTCGGGGGTATTCTCCCATAGAACATATTGTAAAAAAAATTACTCAAAACAATGCATTTTTCAGCCATTTGAAGATCATTTTACTAAATTCTTGTGATTAATAAAACAAACCTTGATGGTTGTCAGTGACATCCTGTGTCCCGTCACTCAGTCTGAGTGCTTAACTTTTTATGTCGATGGGAGTAACGTACCAGAAGAGCAGAATAATGATTTATTGGTCATCAAAGTGCTTTCAGGGACTAAAATGTGATTATTTCATTCTCACTAGATAAAGTTATTATTTACAGCTTTTAATATTTGTCAGACAACTCAAACTGGACGTGATTTACAGGTAACACTTTCGACTGAGGAGGGAAAGAAGCAAAGCCAAAGTGAAGGGATGAATTCATCAACATGTGTAGAAAGCACCCAGGGAGCCAGTCAGAACACTTCTGCCCTCCAGGTAAGTCATAAAGGAAAAACTAGAATATAACAAAAATATTTTTTTTATGTATATTTTTTTGTTTTCCCTATAGGCTTCAGAAAAGAAAATACAAGCGCAGACTTTCTCCACCCTGTTGCCAAAGGCTCTCTCTGCTGTCATAAATCCAGCCTTTACCTCAGACCCTCAACCAAAAACCCCAGAGAAAAACTCCAAGCCGAACCTGGAACAGCTGCAGACGGAGCTGAGAGACCTGAGGGACCAGTTTGAACAGATGAAGATTCAGCACAAGTATGACTTTTATTGTTTTTATTCCCAAAAAAGCTAATTAGCTCAGGGCATTTTACCTAATTAAAACAGAGCCTTAGTTTAAACATTATATTGATTTATTTCCAAGTGTTTATTCTCTGCATTATTCTGATATTTTTGCGTTCCAGCAAAGAAATCAAGCTGCTGATGAACGAGCTCGACGAGGAGAAAAGGATTCGTTTAACTTTGCAGGTGAACTATAATGAAAGATGTTCACATTTTATGTCCATTCTTGTCGCCAGATGTAAAATAAGAGGTGATGTGCGTCATGGTGTCCTGCTTGATTTAAGATGGAGATACAGCGCATGAAGAAGCACATGTCAAAATGAGGAGAGAAGATGAGGAGCGCGAGAGATACTCATGGAATGAATTTAAAACAATTTGAAATATTCTGGATACAAAAACTTTTATCTGGAATTGTTACGACGACGGCGTGTTCATCATTTATGACTGATTAGTGAGGAAGTGAGTATTAGGCACTTTTTAGTACTCAGTGCTGGAAGTTTTAATGATTTTATGTGATGTCAAAATTGATCTTGTATGTGTTGTAGTTTTTCATCACCCCCATAAAATACATTACATTTCAAGGGTCTTATTTTCTGTGTAAATACAAATCTAAATAAAAAATTTTTAGGGGGAAAGCAAGCTGGTTGTCTTGATTGAACACAAAACACAACTGTTCCAGTAATGTTTTGGTTGCCAAACTGAATGAACATTAGGAGTTGATCTTATGTATTAACAATTGGATGAAAATCTTAAGCAAAACTGAGAAAATAAAAATTGTTGAGCTAACAAAAAAATAAAAGAAAAAAGCTGAAATAAATTCATTTATGGGCCAAAGTTTGTTAGTTTTTTTTTTTGTGAAAATATATTAAAAAAAATACTGCAGAATTTTTTTGAAATATATATATTTGTGTCATCTAGTGATGCTTCTGCAGTTTAATGTACCTGGAATTTGTTGAAACTCAATTATGTTGCTGCAAAAAGGATTAATTGGATTTATTAATTGTTTTTATTGAACAAGTAAAATACAGTTCTCCTTTAAAAAAATATACAAATGAAATAATGAAACCTGCTAATTACAAAACAATATAAAACAATATGTACAAAATACTATATTCTTAAAAAAATACAGCTTATCCTTCTGAGGCCTGAACTTTTGATTAATGCACATTTTTATTTTCTCTCACTGTCTGGATTAGTAACTTACAGACCTAAAATATATATTGTTTTTGAAATATTAGTTATTTAAAAATGTAAAAGTAATAAATGATTCCTCATTAAAAACAGGTTTTAGCTGAATAGAATAAAAAACTGATGCAGGGAAGTCCTCAGCATGAGTACAGCAGAAGTGAGGAATAAATCACTTTTCAGTGTTTGATGACTGAGTGTAAATCTGTGCACGACTGGTTGCTGCATTTTAAAATATATATATATGTTTTTGATGTTTTGCGGCACAATTAAATGAAAACGAAATGAAATCCTGAGAAACTGTTGAAACAGAATAATCCTGAGTTTGGTTTCAGAACTGGAACTCTTCACATGGAAGAGGCCTGAAGGTGACTTCTGTGTTTTCTTGGAGGAGAACGTCGTATCGACACAGAGGCCTGGAAGAGACAAACACAGCTAGAAAGAAAGAAATGGGATGGCTCACCTGACACTGGGTTATTTCCTGAAGTCAGAGCAATAACACTGTTTAAATCTGTGTGTGTGTGTGTTTGTGTTCCGTACTTTTTAACTTCAAGGTGTGTGAGTCGAACTCTGAGGAGTCGAAGGGTCCGTTTGGGCTGTAACACCTGCCCGGTGGTGAACATGATGGAGACCTTCTTCACTGATTGAATGTCAGAGTCAAACTGAGCCAACAGTTCAGTTTCTGTGAACTTCCTGAACTCTGAAGCTTTGCTGGTGTAAAGAAAACACAAACATATGGAAGGTTATAGTTAAATATTAGCCTCTTAAACAGAACTCCTAATAATAAAAACAAAACCTACTGATCAATAGTTGCCACTGCTTCTTTATTGCCATCGAAGAGTTTAATAGTGATGTATCCCCAACGCTCAGACTTGTTCCAGATCATCACATCCACCTTGTAGTTTGTCTCTGGGCGAGCACAAAACATCGTTATACAAAAAAACATATGGTAAAACACATGATGCAGATACAGACAAAAGTAATTTTTAAACACAACTTTAGTGTTGAAAACTAAATTATACACCCTAAAATTGCTTAGAGGACACAAAGCATGTTTTGCTGGTACTAAAATAATAAAAACTAAAATAAACACACCAGGTTAATAAACACTGATGTAGAACATGTTATCACCCCTAGATGGCAGCATACACACCCTAATGAGTCATAAATTAAGTTGCTATTTTTAGATGGAATGCTTCTTATCTTTATCAGATATTTTTAATTATAGAGAATACTTACTGCAATATGGAGACTTAGCATTTGTGGTGAAGAAGTATTTTTCCTGTTTTGATTTCAGCAGTTTGTCTTTCCACTGTATAACATCATAACCTAAGAAAAGTAAAACAGCCGAATCATTGACACATCAAAAGAAGTAAAAATCATATAGCACTGTGCAAAAGTCTTCATGTTTCCCTCATTTCTGTATATTTTAATGAGTTTTCTTCTAATCCTTGGTGATAAAATAGTTTTATTGAATCTAATCTTCAGGCTTAGAGCCACAGCTTATCACAAAAACAAACTTGGTTCTGATTTCCTTAGTTAAATCTATAGAAAATACCAAAGGAAAGATGGTTTGACAAATATAAAAATGACATTTTATTATGAACAAAGTGAATCTCAAAGAGTTATTAGATGAAAATGTGACAGTAGGATGCTTGGTCACAGGTCATCTGTGAGAGCCTTGCTGGATTTTTTTCCCTGTTTCTTAAAAATATGACTTAAGGTGAAATGACTGAACTGAAAATGAGTAAAAAGCAACCAAAATCCTAAGGAAATCATTTAAAAATTTTTCTTGTCAAAACTACTTAAAAATACCAGAAAGTCTGGCTCACTCAAAGATACAAATGAAAAAAAAAAAAAAAAAAAAAAACATATCCATAAACTTCACAAGTGTAAAATCTCATTTTGACAAGTGACATGATTTTGGACATTTGAAAATTATGAAAAGTCATGTTTTATTTTTTTCTTCCTGTCAGGCTTGTTTTAAAACTTCTGTATAATACTGGCAGACGATACAGACTTGAAATGAAGTTTTAATAATAAAACAGTGATCATCAATCATCTGTTGAGTAACTCTCTTATTATACAGATTTGTAATCATGTTTTTCTTTGTTTTATTTTATTCCTGTCTAGACTTAAAATCATTAAATCAAATTCCAAACATACATAAATAAAACATGTTTTTGTCACCAACCAAAGACAGGACATCCAGCGTCTCCAAAGTGGTCACAGTTCAAGCATTTTCCAGCCAGAAAGTCTTTATAGGATGAGCAGGGATAGGCCCTGGTGGAACATGTTCTGTTCAGTGTGTCCAGGAAAAGAAACACTGATTTCTGGTGGTCACATTTAAAGTAGGATCCTCCTGTTCAGCAGGTAAGAATGAGGATATTTACCACATGAAATATATTAATTCCTTATATGGACATTCATGTGAACTAATCTTAATAACCTCACCAGAAAAGATGGTCTTGGGGCAGCCTGGTTGGTCTGCTCCTCCATTAGCATAGAAATCAATGTGACCAAGAGGTTCCATGTAGCCTAGAGCTGAAAACACAAGTTAGTTCATTAAAACAACACAAATAGTTAATTATTCTGTGATCATGTAATGTGAATGCTGAGTGCTATAGAGTTGCTAAAACTAAAAATTAACACTGACTTAAATGAATGAACCACTAGATAAAAGCTAAAGAGAACTAAAGGCTAGCTATAGGCTAAAATTTTAACAGTGGCTAAAGGCTGACAGCAAAAGGCTGGCTAAAAGTAGCAAAAGTAGCAAAAAGCTTGAAACAAAACAACGTAAACCTGTATCACTCTGTCCACACTCAAAATTAGTGTGTGGCTATGCGATAATTAACACGTTGGCACAACATAAATAATGTGTGTTATTTATCCCATGGTCACAAGATGCTTTTTTTTAATTCAACTTTTTTTTTTTAATCCGGACAGGTACCATAAATTAGTATTTCTATGAAAATTTTTTTTGCAAAAATATGTTCAATATCTTTATAAATATAAAAGTTACAAAAAGACCAAAAAGAAACATCTTACTATATGAATTGATAAAGTATGCAGAAGAGATGACAAAACAAGTAAAAAAAAAAGTGACACACATAAACTGTTCACACCTTTGTATAACACGAACATTAAAAATGACAAAATTTGATAGTTAAACTGACTGTCAGTGTCTGTGTGCAGCACGTCTACAAACTGAGCATCGGTCGGGTCCAGTCGATCCTCTGGAGGCTTGTTGTTGAAACTTGGCCCAGCAGCATCCAGACCTGCAAACACAATCACATTTTTAAAGCTCTGAAGGAATAAAAAATGCTGGTACCATCATAGTAGCTAAAAGCTATTCTTCTTGTCCGCATAGATTCTGTTACATAACATTTCTTTCTCAGGAATTACATCAAAACTGCTGCTTTTTTGCCCCTAATGTGATGTTTTTTCAAACCAGCAGCTTGTCCTTAAAAACCTATTAACACAGAGATTCATTTTTGTAATCGTTTCATAAATTAAATAAACCTCACAAAATTTTTTAAAAATGTGTTTTATGGCGTAAATTTTGTGTCAGATGCTTACCTGTGATTCTTCCAATAGATCCGTTAAAGTTAGCTCCAACAAATCCCGATATATGAGCGCCAAGACTGACTCCAATCATGTGGATTGAGCTCAGAGAAGCACCATGATCCTAAGAAGATGAAATATTATAGGTGTTACACACAACTCCGTCCCTGGTGTACCTTTTTTTGGTGTGACACAACAATGGACCATATATATACCTGCATCATTTGGATGAAAGCTGTGATGTTTTCCGATACTTTGCGTGTGGTCTTCACGGCCCTAAAATAATCCAGAGTAGCAGCTCCACGGTTCCAGTCCACCAATATAGCATTCATGTCCTCCCTGTCCAGCAACATCTTGGTGATGTACAGCCACACAGGAGGAGAGCCAGTGGGTCGGTACCCATGAATGACGAAGGTGGTGGGTTTGGACACGTTGAATTGGGGATGCTGCGTTAGGTTGGTGTGGGATAAGAGGACACCGCAGGTGTCATTATGTCTGGTGTACAGCAGCAACTGGACTTTGAGACTGGTGCCAATGAATGAATGACCGATATTTAGATCTGTAAACTCATCACATTTCTGAGCTAGAAATCACAAGGCGAGAGGAAAGAGAGAAATTAGTTTTTTTAATGTTTTCAAATGAAAAGCTGCACAATCTTTCAAAGTGACATATAGTGCATGCTTCTGTCAAGAACTGTATAAAAGTGGTTTTATTCACTGAGTTGTTTCAAAGAAACACTTATTCAAAGTAGCTTCTCCTGTTATAGTTGTGTTATGATCAGTTTAGTTTTATTGAGTATTACTAATGAATTTTAGTTTCCTGCAGAGGTGAGCACAGTTGTCCTAATTTGCTAATAACAGAACAAACGTCACATTTAGCAGATTAGCTTTTTTGCTAAACGTAGGAAACTGCAGACAAATTAGCGTCTGCTAAATTGGGTTCCACTAATTTTAAGTCCACCAAAAATTCACAAGCGTAAAAAGAGATTTCTAAAGTTAAATAAAAATAAAAATGATCTCTTCCTAGTTCCTACAAGCAGGGCTGGACATTTCATGCACAGTATGTATAGCATAGCATCTTTAACAGGTAAACTTTAAGCTAACAGCATCAAAAATAAATAAAATAACATTTGAATAATAAATACGAAAACTGACTACTTATAAAATATGACATAGAAAGTATTTGTTATTTGTTCTTTGACTAACTGTGTTTATAAAATACAAAATTGATCAAGATGCTTTTATTCTAAAAGGAATAAACTGGAAGTTAGAGCCATTTTGAATTGGCTGATTTGCCACAGATGGTCCCATCCATCTCCAAGTTAAATGAATAGAAAACTAACAAGTTGTGTGTGTGACATGTAGCTTCCACTAACTTTCTTATCTGTTTAGCGGTTTAGTGTTAGCAGAGCTAAGATTCTTGTTTAGTGAATTAGTGAACCTAACTTTTTGGTTAGCTGTGCCCACCACTGGTTTCCTGTAATATTCCCTGCAACAAACAGACATACAGGACGAGGTAACACGCAGTCTGAGCTAAAAAAAAAATCAGATCTGTTCTATTGTCTAAAAATGAGGCAATAAAGCAGCAACATTTTGTTTGACATTATTCAAATTTTGCAACGTATGCATCACAGATGAGCCTGTTGTCTTTAGTGAATGGGGTGTTACCCATTGGGCAAAATTTGTCTGGCCCAGTTCTGGCCCACTCAGCACAGAGAGAATGATGGCCATTTGATGGCCCTGATGAGATTTGCCTGGAGTGTCCATGCATGAGGCCAGCAGAAACCAAATGTGCCAATTGTGGCATGCCATCTTAAAAACAGTGCCATCACTGCCAGACCTGGATGACAAACCACTTAGCTAAAAGTGCCAGCTTGACACCAGACCATTGTTTGTTATGTGGGTACAGTTAATTCTGTCAGCTGTTATTTTATAGCAGGTGCACAGCATATGAATTTTCTCGTAAATGTGCTGAAACAAAAACCAAAGTTGTTGATCTTCCCAGGAAATTTCAGTTCTGCAGTTGTGGTTTTACTGGATCAAGGCTACACTTGTGATGCACTTTAGTGTGAGAAGTCATCATGTTTGTGGGTTTGTGTGTAATAATCACACACAGACAGGGGGGGGGGGGGAGGAATGATGCATGTCATGTTCTGCACCGTACCTTTGCATGCGTCAGCTGTTATCAGCAGGAGAAGAGTCAGGTATCGCCACAGAAACATGTTTCACAGCAGCGCGTGAGCTTTAAAAGAAACAGAAAGGCTTCAGTCACACATTAGATTAGGAGGGTTTCATTTAAACACAACAAAACTGTAGCTTTTCTTTTTTTTTTCCTGTAGAGCAAAGACAGCATCCTGGTTACTCATCAACTCACTCCCTGGTTTGAAAAAGGCAAAAGTTCAAACAGATATTCATTTATAGAGCTGGTCTGAGTTACATACAAGCCAAGAAAATCTGTTTAAATGTCTGACTCCACCCTCAAAGATTATTTACAACCAATGACACTGTGATTCTATGGAAAACTGCAGCTTTTGCTCTTTGAACTCAGTGCCCTATCTGTTAAATTTTCTGATATAACAGACGTCATTGTGTTTATTAGGTGTTCTGTTTCCTATTTAAAGATTTATCTGAAGAATGGCAGAAATATAAAGTATCAGTCTTACCTTCTGCTTTGGTATGATAACCTGTGGCTCTGTGTGTTAAAGGTCCAGAGTGATAATCTGTGTGTAGCTCCACATATTTGTGAAAGCGTTGATTCAGGAAGTAAGAGAAGAAACAGAGGAGTAACACTCCCTCCCTCTGTGTGTGTGTGTGTGTGAGTGTGTTCTCACAAGGATAACCACACCCCTCGGCCCGGAGTCGTTATTGTGCTCACAGGTGAAAAACTCCCTGAGAAGTCGGGCCTGTTTTGCTGAAATCCAAACTCAAAATGTGGCCGTTTATGGTCTTTAAATGAAGTCAAATATCCAAAATCAACCTAATCTCTCTTCATGCTAATGTTTTTTATTTGTTTTCCCTCTTGTAGAGGAGGTTAAAAATGAAACAAAATCATTGTAAGTTTTTCAAAAACTTTCAATTCTGCTGGAAGGAAAAATTCTCAAATACTCATCAGTATTTCCTATATGCTGTAATAAATAGCATTTTCTTTGAACTCATATTACTTCTACCTTTCATACCAGAGTTTAGACTAAGATGATGTGATGTTGAGAAATTTTAGCTCAATAGCTGTAAAAATCAACTGACTCAGGGCCATGTTTGTGCTGTGGTGACCATCTACAATAGGATTGTCTGCAAAAGTTAATTAGCTGTAGACATTATTTTGCTAACAGACAGGCCTCAGGTATTATTGCAGTCAAACACAGACTGTGCAATCTTGTGATCAGAACATGTGTTGGGGACTCTCAGCTATTACCTCACTAACTTTTAGCTTTTTAAATTTGACTAAGTCACAACATTTTGGTGTCTTTTCTCAGTTGGCTGTGGTGGCCATCTTGAATCAGGTTGGCTCTAAGGGTTAACTGACTGTAGATGTACTCAGTCATTAATTTCTCAAAGTTTCATTAAAATCCATCCTGCAGTTCATGACATATTGTGGTAAAAGTCCCACACACAGACAGTCTGACACGTTATGTTCACCTCTGACCTACAAATATGCACAGTAAAGAGAAAACACTTCCACTCTCAGTATAACTTGTTTTCTTGTAAACCCTTTTATTTGCAGCTCAGCCTTCCCCTGCCTCTCCCTCATTACACATCCTCTTTCTGTGAAGCAGGTTTTCTTCCACTTTATTTCCACATCAACGACTACGTCATGCAGCAGTTTGTGCAAACATGAAAGACACCGTTAGAAATGATGCTTTGGAATGTGGGTTTCCTGGTTTTATACTAATTTTTGGGTTGTAACTGTTTGAGACAACTCTGCTGAGATTAAACATATCTTATATTAATCATCTTGATTCCTGTTATGGTCTAATAGGTAAATTTAGAAAGCAACAAAGGCTGCTAATACAAGCTATCTCTGCTACAAATATTCTGGTTTTCTTCTCTGTGGCAGCACTGTGAATATTTCTAAATGGGTTCAGTAGTCCAACTGGGTTTGTTTATAATCTTAATGTCAATCAAACGACAATGATTCATTGTTTGTTTGTTTATATCTTACCAGATTGTGGAGTTAATAAGTCTATCTGAACCCAGGACCAAAATGTTTGGTGTTTCTCTCATCTAGTTCAGATATTTGAACTGATGATCTGTTTAAAGGTCATGAACGATCAATAGTTTACCTGCATAAGATAATTATTTGAACGTGTCTAAGAGTTTAATACTTACCAGAACAATGCAAGACCAAAGTGGATTGCTGTCATCTTAAAATGTAAAAGAGCTGCTATGAAATTCATATGACACAATTTTATTTATCTTAATGTTTCTATACATTTTGTACAACTTGGTTGTTTAAACTAAATGTTATGGTTATTCGTAAATGCATATAGCAATATAGCATTTCAGGTATAGACTGGTATTATCAGTCCATTTTTAAAACTCTTCTAAAAACACACTTTTATTCCCTGGCTTTTGGCACAGCCTGAGACTTGTTTTTAGTTTTATTCCTATTTTTTACTGTGTTTTTTATTATTTGTTTTTATTGTTTTAATTTTTTAAAGTTTTAATCTTTGCTTGTGTTTTTCATGTTTTTTTATGTGTACAGCACTTTGTTGCAGCTGTGGTTGTTTGAAAGTGCTTTATAAATAAAGTAGTAGTAGTAGTATTATATCAGCAGTAATGGCATAATATTTTCACAGAAATAAGCAATGTGAAATTATGGCAGGATAAATGTTTGTTAAACACTATGAGAGGGGAGCTGTTTAACTGCAGTTCACTTTGGTGTTGGCCCTGCTTGAGCTAACTTCATCTGTTCAGTTCAAATTAAACTGACTTTCTCCAGCCGAGATCAATATTATTGAGAAATTATTTGTTAATCGCCTTTTTACATATGAAAAGATATCAGTTGTTGCCTGAAATCCACCAGCAGAACAAGCTTTCTGTATATTTAGTCCTATACAGTGTTTCACATGGAAGGCAATATACTTTATTTGATTTATTACTGAGATCACAAATCCCTTTTTCAAGGAAGCCCTGGGCCTGAAGGCAGCCTAAACATGCAGGTATTTGGACTGTGGGAGAAAATTCATGCAAACGGGGGGAGAGCATGTAATCAACACAGAAAGACCCCGAGGTCCAACCCAGGACCTTATTGCTGTGAGGAAATGGTGCTAACCCCAAATCCACTGTGCTGCCAGTGAACTCTGCTGAGCAGAAAGAACAACTTGTGTCTTTGTTATGTATCTAAGCATCAGATTAGTAAAAATAACAGATAAGACAGAAGTAGTGTTAGACACTCTGTCACTGTGCTGTGCTCTTCTGGGTGTTTTAAGAGCCTCTGTTCTTTCTGAGCCACAATCAGTCACCAAGATGAGAGATAACTCAGAACATTTATTTATATGTTTGTGTTGTACATTAAGTTAGCTGTGATGAGTAACACTCAACACAAATCCCTTCTCTCAGTGAAGGAAAGCTCAGTATTGACTTCAGAAGCGTTGGACTTTTCTGAATGACTCCACTGGAGTGGCGTGAACTTTGCTCACTATGCGCTCTCGTCATCAGGGTCAGGCAGGCTGACGAGATGAAAGCTTATAAAGGCACGCAGGCTCAGACATCAGCGTGTGGAGAGACACAAACAGGCGCGCTCACAGCCGAAAACACCCAGGATGGCCAGAAGGAGACGAGGCCGTAGCAGCAATGGTCAGCAACAACAGAACCCACAGAACCGGAGAGGAGGCCATCGCATGGTAGGTCTACAGGAACAGGGTCGCTTAGCTAAACTACTAACTTCAAATCTGATGATTGGCTTCAACTGATTTGAAGAAAGTCTTTAAAATAAATAACTAGAACAGGAGTCTGTAACATTTGCAATCATATTATTGTATCATTTCTGGGCCATGGCTCTAGTAAAATGTGCCACAACTGGGATTATCAACTGGTGGCCCATGGGCTACTTTGAGTCTTGAAGGGGGCCTTTTTTGGGCAGGGGGTGACATTATAAAACATTAATTTCTTATACTTTTTACAGTATAGAACAAAAGTAAAACTATATTCATGCAAACTAGAAAAAATATAACAAATTTAATACAAATTAAATCATGGAACCATTCTGTCCCTGTAAGAGAGGCAGGAGACAAACAAGAATATATAATAATAATTTAATTCTTTAATAGTTTTTCACTGCCATCTTATGTATCCTGACATGGCATGTCATTTACTGTGAATTTTACCTTCCTAACATGCACATCATAAAATATTTCCCATGCTGAAACATGTATAAGCTTGTGTTTTCATTGACTTTGTAACAAAGATGTTTTAAAGCAGAGCACAAGTTCAAAGTATATCTTACAACACGTCTCTGCTCACAACACAAAGTCCAGGCCACACAGAGCATGAATGTGAAACGAAAATGTCCACTTGTGCCCTGATGGGGTTATAAATGTTTATCTCATTTAGATAAATGCTCCTGTTTAATAACTCAAATCGAAAGAATATAGTCCCAGCCCAGGGGCGTTAAGTGAAAAATAAAAAGTCACTGACACATTTTAATTTGCTCACTTTCTAAGTGTAAAAGCCTAGTTAATTTTTTTCCACTAACATTTATTATTTAGCTCCCTTTTTTACATTTTACAAATTAATACTGAATGTGCAAATCTAAATGTAAGTCAAATCTTAAATGTTGTAGCTAAAAGTTGAAGTTTACGTTTATTCAAAATGGAATGCAGCCTTTGTTGTTGGTGCAAGGCTTTTGTTATGATGTCATCATCCTGAGACAATAGCAGCCGCTAACACTGCTAACACAGCTAATTCTGCTAATGCTGCTAAGGTTGCCAAGGTTTTCCTACATGACATATCAAATTTGCATTTGTGGCCGGTAGCTGCACTTCAAACAGCCACCATCCATCATGTTTTCAATGAACACACTTTGAAGCCAAACTTTAAATGTCATCCTTAGCAGCGGTAGCAGCTTTAGTTGCTTTTATTGCAGGATGATGATGTAATTTAATATAAAAAATAGTAAAATGTAAGAACAGTGAGCTACATAACAATAAAATGTTAGTGAAACATTTTTAACCAACACTGAGATAGTGCTAATGAAAATGTGTTTGTGACATTTTTAAATATATTATTTTACACTTGGCGCCCCATACCAGCCTGCATGTTTGTGTAACCTCTGGATGTAGTTATGGTTTAAATAATCCTGCAGTAATTCTGTTTCAGTAAGTCAGAAAAATCAAATGGCTGCCAGTTGGTAACGCCTCCTCTCACCTGTGCTTCAAACACAAGCAGGTTATTCCAGTTGGAAATGCTACAAATGGCCTCAGGAGTGAAGCAAACAACTGTCAATATGCAATTCATAATAGTGTAAAACCAGCTTTTCCTGTAATTGACATGGCACGACTCAGAACTAATAACACTTAACCTGCTCTCTTTCATAATTTCTCTTTTCTAGGCTCTGCGGGAGCCAGCCCCCTTTGCCAAACCAACAGGCTGCGAGGCAGTCGTCCCACACGACGTGGTGACCATTACTCAAGCACGAAAGGGAACACCAGGTTAGCTGGGAATAAAAGACAAGTCGCTCAGACTTGACTGGGTCGACTTATCAGCTGATATGAGCCATAAAAAGAGGATATCAGTTTTGCTTCACAGCTGATAAAAACATTGATAACATCCTGATGTTAGACTGAAGGAATGTGCCACATCATATGAGTGATAGAGGAGGAGATTCACAGCTCTGAGATTCTTTCTGTTTGTACAGAAGTTGTTTCTCACGTGCTGTTCATTTGTAGCTCACCGTCCAGTTCGAGTTTACGCCGATGGGATCTTTGATCTCTTCCACTCGGGACACGCTCGAGCTCTGATGCAGGCCAAAAATGTGTTCCCCAACACTCACCTGATAGTAGGAGGTAAAGTATGGATCTAATGTATCCATTTGACATAATCAGTGTTTTTGTGTGCATAAAACAGTCTGTCAGTGCATTTAGAGTCAACATTGTATATCTTGTGTTTAATTTAAAACATTAAAAGGAAAGTTCAGATTATTCTGTGGGGTTTAGTATCTCACAGTAAACATTGCTCTGAGCAATATATCACTTCAGAATATCAGGCAGACGTTTTCTCAACACAAAAGAGCTATAAACTAGTCTGGACCTGCTCCAACACTGATTTCTTTAGACCTGGGTTTCTGTGAAAAGGTTATGAACAAAAAATATCTTACCTGTTGTAGATATCTCTTTGAATGATCTTAGTTTGGTGGTATTTCCTGTTTGCGGGGGATGAGGGCGGGGTCTTTGTAGACCAGATGGAAGCTTTGGTGGCTTCAGCTTCCTGTTTCCTGTTCTGCCTGCATCACATAATTTATCTCTATGATTTAAACACATAATATTTTTGATTGTTTTCTACTGAGAGATGCACGAAACAACAAAAAACAAGATAATTGACGGCTGCACTTCTAATGGATTTTTATTTCTGCCTTTAGTGTGCAGTGATGAACTCACCCACAAGTTTAAGGGCTACACGGTGATGACGGAGGATGAACGCTACGACGCGTTGCAGCACTGTCGTTATGTGGACGAGGTGGTGCGAGACGCTCCCTGGACCCTTACCCCTGAGTTCCTCAAAAAACACAAGGTCAAACGTCACCCTGTGTTGCAGGGTCATACAGTAAAAAAACAAACAAATGTAGCGTTTAACCAGTCCAAATGTTTCACTCACAGATCGACTTTGTGGCCCATGATGACATCCCGTACACATCTGCTGGATCCGAGGACGTTTATAAGCACATCAAAGAAGCAGGTGGAGGCTCATGCAAACCTTTAGGAATGCTCCTGAGTTATATTGTTTGGTTTGTCAGTGGAAATCATTGCAAAATGTGTGTTTTATTAACAGGGATGTTTGTGGCCACTCAGAGGACAGAGGGAATCTCCACATCAGACCTGATAACCCGAATTGTTCGCGACTACGACATCTACGTCCGTCGCAACCTGCAGCGAGGCTACACGGCTCGAGAACTAAACGTTGGGTTCATTAATGTGAGTAAATAACTGATATTAATGCCTATGAGAAAAAAAACGACAACACACTGTAAGCTACTACTTCTCCCTCTGCTGACAGGAAAACAAGTATCGGCTTCAGAACCAGGTGGACAAGATGAAAGAGACGGTTCGAACGGTGGAGGAGAAGTCGAAACACTTTGTCAACCGGGTGGAGGAGAAGAGCCAGGACCTTATTCTTAAGTGGGAGGAGAAGTCACGGGAATTCATTGGCAACTTCCTGGAGCTTTTTGGAAAAGACGGCGCATGGGCACGTTCACTTTTATATCAACAAAATTAAAAAATAAAAAAAAACATTGAAGGAAGAGTGCATTGGAACTTTGCTCTGTTATTTGCAGTATTAAAACTGCTTTTGTTGTGCACTCATGCCCTATGTAAGATTAAGAAAAATAACAAGGGTCAAGCAGTTAAATTAGGCCTATTCTAGTACAGTTCATTGTTTACTTGCTTCCATTGCTGATGTCAGAATGCTTAAGTTAGACCACAAAAGGAAAATAAAATAAGAACCATTGGAAACACAACATTTATCTGTCCTGCCAGTTAAGAACTAAAAACTTTTAAAGCCATGAAAAGTAACAACAAACCCCCCATGTTACAGTTAAAATAATCTGTTTTGTCTCCTTCTTTTTCAGCATGCCATCCAGGAGCGCAGCGGTCGGATGCTCCAGGCCTTGTCGCCCCGCGGCTCCCCCAGCAGCAGTCCTACCAGGAGACGTTCAGTTTCACCCGAGCCGCTCCCCCGCGCTGCCTCTCCTCCGTCTTCTCCATCTTCTCCATCCTCATCATCTTCACGCAAAAAAAAGGCACGCTCCTCTCTCAAGGCAGCGAGTCATTAGTCATCAGTCTGGAGCGTGAACTGTATCTAAAAAGTGACTAATTGTTAGAATTAGCATGTACAAATTGAGTTTGTTAATTTATTATGGCTGTATTAAAGTGCGAGCGAGCTATATGATAATGTAAATAATTTGCTTTGACTAAAATGTAAAGAAAAAAGACCATTAAAGAGTTCAGGTAACTTCTTGTTCTATCAATTGCTTCTTTTTCACATCTGGCAGCCAAGAACAAAACAGAGATTTGAAGTGTACTCTTAGGAATCTGCTTTCTTTTCACATTTAAAGTGTCTGTGACATGCCTATCCTTCAAATACAAAAAGTCAAAGAAAACATCTTTATACTTGAGAAAACTGGCATAGTACACATGATTTTACCCGTTTTGTCACATAACTGGCCTACTTTCTTTTGAATTTGCCTCAGTCAAAGTGAAACAAGAAGTGGCATCAAAGGGGAACTCATTAATAAAATAAACTTGCTGGTTTCTGTTTATTAAAACAACATTTTTTAAAACTTTAACTCTTCATCTTTCTTTGATAGTGACTAAAAATAATCCAAAAAAAAACCATCAGATTCTTCTCTACAGTCTGTTGTTAGCTTTTGTAACAACGCTCTGTTCACATGCAGACATTCCCTTTTTACATCACTTCCTGTTTCTTTACATGCAAATATCTCAACAACCGTTCATCTCAGTGACATGAAATTTGTTTTGCAATATGTTATCCTTGTTATCTTTCCAAAAATGCATTCATGTTTATTACAAAAATTTGATGTCATAGTCACTTTAAAGAACATATTTCCACCCACATGTTGGGATTGGATATGTTTACCTTTTAGTTTTTATAGGTTAATATTGAGGCTTTGCAAAATATGTTAATAGGAATGTTTCACTGTATTGCCTTTATTTCACAGTCAGATAACAACTATTACCTTGCATACTAGATATGAAGCTCATTTGAAGTGAGTAAACAAACCTTTCCTATTCTACTGATTCTGTGGATATAAAGCTGCAGGTTCATCCCTTTCATTGTCACTTTATTGGCTTATGAAACAAAATGTTGATAGTGAGGGGTGGATCTGACAGAGACTCTTGCTCTGTTAAAATAATCTCTTTCTGGCTTCAGATATAATGTCAATTAAATATGTTATATAGAATTAGATTAAATTGTCAGTTTAAATGTAAAACAGCAATTAGCAAAACAAAATAGTCTAAATCAGTGATTCCCAAAGTTGGGGTCGGAACCCACAGTGGGAACCCTGAAACGTCCTGAAAATATTTTATGAATTAATTATACTAAAAAATGACAACTAAGAACTTTTTTTTGCCTTTGTTGTTACAAAATAATTACAAGATTATATATTATAAATATTATATTAGATTGGTCACCATTCTAATATAATATCTATAATATATAATCTTGTAATCATTGGTGTACTTAACGTGGACAAAAATAGCCTAAGAAATAATGCTCTTGTTTATAAGACTTCTAGCTCCCTCAAGTGGACAATATGGGTTAATGCAGTTTCAAAACGAACTCTGACCCACATATGACTAAAAAAACGCAGTAGAGTCTTATGCTGATTATTTTTCATAAATTTCACAAATTATAAATGCTTATAAATGTATAAATCACGTTTCAAACATACTAATATTAAATTTGTTTACGTGGGAAGCAACGTAAAGAACATTGACAACAGCTGATTGAATCATCTTTGGAATCTGTGCTGGAGGGAAGCATCTTGAGGTTGTTTGTATCTTTGGTTCAATCATTAAATAGCCGTGAGCGTGACGTCACCGTCAGCCAGCGTCCAAACACTCGGATTAAATATGGCCCCTTCACCCGCTCTGAGGTGCTGTAAACGGACTCTGAATTGGATACCTGTCTTTTTTATTAACCTGGTTGTTGGCTGGTCCTACTACGCGTATGTTGTGGAACTGTGTGTGTGTAAGTACGCTCACTTTTATTTGTCGCAGAGCTTGTGTTGACACTGAAGGTTGACAACTTTTCATTGTGAGATTTATTCTCCTCTCATGCTGAGTCTACAGGTCAAGATAACAACAACACGCCTTTTTTCTGGTTTCCTGGTTAACAGTTATACATATATTAATGGTTGCCTTCATAACAGCATGAGTCTGCATAACCTGCACTTTTTTAGTTCTAAATGAGTAATTTGTACAAAAAAATTACATTACAAAGCTACTTATTGAATAATAATAAATATATAGAATATTCCTTGAATTGAGACAGTTTGTAATAACATTTAGAAGCTGTGTTTTTAAAAGTTTTTCCCACTTAACATAAAATTTTACATATTAAAAATTAATTGTTTTTACATAATTAAGTTTAATTATATATATTATAAAAAAATTAACCATTGTGACACATCCTGCCATGCTTCTTCAATAGGGTAATGTTAAAAAGAAGTACCAATTATAAAACTGGTTGAAAATTTTGTGTGTTTAATACTTTTTCTGCTTTAATAAGATGTGATATCACATGCTTAAAAAGGTTTTTAAGGGATTTCTTCAGGCTGGAACTGATCCTAATCAGCCTTGCCATTTATTTGCACTGCAGTTTTTTTTTTTTTTTTTCTGTGGTCAGAACAGGGACATCCCTGCTGCAGAAACAAAGCTCTCTGTTATGGGGTGGTCACTGCTGGCCTGGCCGTGCCAGGCTGCTGCCACATGGTGCCATGGATGGTGGTGGGGGAGGGAGTGGGGTTGGCTGTGTGTGAGAGGGATGTATTCATGCTAATCCAATCAAACTCATTTGCTTATATATGTATTTTTTTTCCTGCCTCATGTAGATACAATCTCGGACAATGCGGAACGAAGTAAGTGGAACCCACACACACTGATCACCTCTTTACCATTAAGTGTGTCATAACCACCTGTAGGTGAAAAGGATGTATTTTAATGAAACACTCAATGTGTTATTGGATGTAAATATACAGCTGATTAACTGTTGGAGTCACTCTTATTCAAGATGGTCAACATTGCTAATTGACATAGCTGGATATGGCTCATGGCCGCCATTTTCCTCTCCCCGAGTCAGACAGCTAAAATTGAAAAATATATTGAGCTAAAATTGAATGTGGTAGTAGCTGCGAGTAATGCTGATTCTGAGTCTAACCTTTCCACATAACCTCACTTCAAAAGATCTGAACTATTATATTAACAAACAGGAATATGTCAGAGGTGCCTGTTCAACCACAAACTAACTTTTTTCTCTCTCAACAGTCAGCTATTTGATCATCTTTCACATTTTCCTCTCCATCTTTATGTGGTCATACTGGAAAACCATCTGGTCCAAACCAGCCAGTCCCTCAGCCGCAGTAAGCCAACATTATCGCCAATCAATTGGCAACATTTAAAGCTTTCTTTAACTCTGTTTATCGGTTGTCCTCCTGTCAGTTCGCTCTGCCCCGAGCGGAGAAGGAACTGTACGAGAAGGAGCAGCGAGCTGAGATGCAGCAAGAGATTCTGAAGCGGGTGGCGAAGAATTTACCCGTGTACACGCGCACAGCTGGAGGAGGTGAGGCGTTTACTTCAGCAGCAGCAGCAATGCATGGCTGTCTTTTTATAATTTTAGCAGGTCTCGGGGGGCGGGGGAAGCTTGTGGACTAAAATTGTACCACAAATGCAGGAAGAAAGCAGAAAGCCTTCCCCCCGGTGTTTATCACATTTGCACAACACGAGGGAAAGTTGTGTAAACGTTCTGCTGCATTATGTCTTCCTCTTTTTTCATGACGGTGCAGAAAAATATCAGCTAAAAGATGCTGTTTCTTGTGTTTATGGAACTGTATGAGGCTTAATTAGACTCCATGTTTCCTCAGTGGACTGAAACCAGAATCATATTCTAGTCAGTAAACATGTGGTTTGTTCTGTTTTACATTACATGCAAGGACAAATCTGCATGTAATGTTAATAATATAATAAAAAAACTGATTTAAAGCTGCAGCTTCACTAACATATGCAGAAAATACATCATATTCTTCTTTTATTTAATTACCATTTGCTGTAATATGTGAAACCACTTCTAATGATCCTGCTTTATTGTCAAACAGCCATCAGATACTGTGACTACTGTCAAGTAATCAAACCTGACCGCTGCCATCACTGCTCCACCTGTGAAATGTGAGTCTGAATTATAAATATTAGTATTTCATTGGTTACCCTCTGCCTGTTAGAAACATCATTCATTGCAGATGTGTGCACACCTCAGCAACATGTGTTTGCCTGATATGATGATATGTACTGAAAAAGCATTTCTACTAAATTAAAATAATGGCTGTCAATAGAAAACTGAGTTTCAGTGATGGGGCCTATATTTAATATGTCATGGTTACCAGCTAACCACACTGTTGAGTTGTCCTCGCCCTGAGCAATATGGCCGCTCTCTAACGACCAAGAAAAGACACGCAATAGCACCTCTAGTCAATACGTCTCATTGTTAAAACAGCAACAATCATTTTTAGGGGGTTTTAAGTAGGGATGTCCGATAATATCAGCCTATAGATATTATCGGCACGATATTTGCATAAAAATGTAAAATCGGGTTTTCTTCTGATAACAAAAGCCAGATAAATTAACGCCTGGATTTGACCAAAATGTTTGAACTAAAAGCTTGCGGTCCAGAGACATTCATCAGTGTGCAATTGATGACATCATCAAACTGGATTATCTCAGGGGGAGCATGATTCAAACTATTGTCTGAGACAAAATGTTAAAAATAAATATGGCACTTTTTCCGTAACTTCAATGAAATGGTTTTTATTTTGTACAAACAATGTTTACCTATGGAATGCATCCAGTGGGGTATCACAGTAAAAGCAGGCATAATGTCCCTGACAGGAGATATGGGATGTCAGCTTAATATCGGTTTGTAATATCTGTTAATATCAGAATCGGAAGTTAAGTGTTGAAAAATATCGGCATATTGAATATCAGCAAAAAGTCAATATCCAGCTTCTCTAGTTTTAAGTTGTTTTGTTCCTTTTTGTTAATTTTTTTAATGTACTGTTTAACATTTAACAGCTAAATTATGTTGATAATTTTGAATAGTTTAGTGACTAGATTTGTGTATTTCTCATTTTTAATTCTCAAGGTGTGTGTTGAAAATGGATCATCACTGCCCCTGGTAAGACTTTTCTATTTACATTTGCATTTAATGTGCTTTTTATCTGGTTTTAATTATCTTATAATGAATTAATTATTATGTAATAGTTTGTTGATCAGCTGTAGAAGAAAATATAACTTTTTTTTTTTTCCCGGACTTATTCTCTTTCAGGGTGAACAACTGCGTTGGATTCTCCAACTACAAGTTTTTTATTCTGTTTTTAGCCTATGCTGTACTCTACTGTGTTGTGATTTGTGCCACGGTCGTCCAGTATTTCATCAAATTCTGGACCGTAAGTACAGGAACTTGTTTTTGCATTTATTTGAAAATTCTTTCTGCAGCAGAAACTTCATTTACAAATGAATTAAAAGATGTTAACAACAGAAGACTTGTCCATCCAGGCTTATGTGTTGGAGCCAGAGTCTGACCCAGAGAGGAGAATAAAGACCAAATTATAGTTGGCTTATTTAGAAGTTCTGTTGCAAAAACTGTGATATAATAATTCAGAGAGAACCGAGCGTTTTAGAAAACAAACAGAATTTAAAGATTTTTTTTGCAGCAGGAGAAACTAAAATCAACTTTTCTACACTCCGAGAAACTTCAAGTACACAACAAAATGTATTTAATGGCTAAAATGTGGATTTTGCATGATATGTCCCCTATAAAAATAAACGTGTAAATACTTTGTGAATTATTGCCACAAATGTAAAAATAGGACAATATGCAAAAAAACAATCATACTTTTCATCTAATGTTGTGTAAAAATGAAGTTCATTCAGGAAGTTGTGTATCAGCCATAATCTGTTGCATCATGAGTTAATGACCCGTCAGTTCAGAACAGTAGGCTATTTTATAAGACACCTCAAACCAGGACTTTGACGCCCTCTGGCCTCTTCGTTGTGGTTTCTGAATGAACAGAGGCAGTAGGAGGTGCTTTGTGCCATGAAACAAGGTAGTACCAGAGCAGAAACGCTCGACATGCGAAACCATAATCTCAATAATCACAATGACATTTATTTCATGTGCGGGGATCAAAACACAGGGATTAAAGCCAGGTCAATGTGTCAGGATTATTTAAATGTATTTTGTTTGCTGATGATACGTTTTTTTTGTTTGGGTAAAGACAACGCGAATGTTAGAGAAAATACAAGCAGAATTTGTGAAAATACAAAACTGGTTTAAACTTAACAAATTATCATTAAACTTGGACAAAACTAATTATATGATATTTACAAAGAGACTTAGAACTGTTAACATTCCATTTAAAGTTGGTGGTGAAGAGATCAGTAGAATCAGTGAGGTAAAGTTTTTGGGTGTTATTATTGATGAGAAACCTCATATAGTTTACTTAAGAATAAAACTAGCAAAATCTATTGCATTGCTTTACAAAGTAAGGGACCTGTTCAATGATAAAGCTCTGTATATGTTATATAACACATTAATTGTTCCACACTTGGTCTATTGTGTTGAGGTATGGGGTAAAGCATGTAAGACTATTACACATCCTGTTTTTGTTTTACAGAAAACAGCTATAAGAGTTATCACTCGAAAAAACTACCATTATCCATTTAATATATTCTTTTGTAAACTGAAATTATTGAAATTCTATGATTTGGCTGATTATAATATTTTGTTATGTATAAAGCATACCGAAACATATTAGCTTTTAAACATTCAGATAAACTTTGCAAAGAGGGAGAGCTGTTAAAATCTAAAGGGAACAGAGATGTTCATGAAACCTAAATTTAGAACATGTTTGAAAGAACGATGCACCTCAATTCAAGGAGTGAGATTGTGGAATAATTTAGAAGATGATGTTAAAAGTGCCACATCAATGTGCATGCGAGAATGATTAAGACTAGACTCTTAAAAAATATGAAACGGTTTAGTCATTCAAGTTGTTGTTCTAGAAAGATTGAATGTTTTGTTTTGTTAACTGAAGATTATTATAGTTTGAATTAATACTTGAGAAAAAAAGGGGCAGATTTTATTTTTCTTCTCTCTGCTGCCTTTCATTTAATTTTATTTGTATTTTCTTTTTTTATTGTACATAGAATTTTGTTTTATTGAATGAATAAAGTTTTGAAATAAAAAAAATGATATAAAACTGGTTGCAGAGCAGGAGAAGTCATTAAGAGAGGCAGCAGTGAGGGTGTTGGTGTTTTCCAGCCTGACTTCTGGTGAAGGAGTTGATGGTTAGTGTGAACAGTGGAGCCAGGGTAAAACACTTTCAATGGTGGTTCTGTAGAACAGGGCAAACACTTTAGTGGAGATGCTTTTTATCACCTGAAATGCACGCATCCACCTGCAATTCTTCCTTGTTTGAACCAGTGATGTTATTCTGATATACAATGACCGATCGGACTTATTTACTAAGAAAATATAGCAAATAAATGTGACAAATAATTAACTATATTTTTTTTATTTTTCCCCTTCTATTTTCAGAAAGAACTTCCTGACATGCATGCTAAATTCCACATCCTGTTTCTGTTTTTTGTGGCTGCCCTCTTCTTCATCAGCATAGTGTCACTTTTCAGCTACCATCTGTGGCTCGTGGGGAAGAACAGGACCACTATAGGTAAACAGAGATGGTTTCCCTTCCGTTCAACTTCTTGTTTTTTTTTTTTTTTTGCTTTTAACCCAAAAAAATTATTTCTTTTTTCAGAGGCTTTTAGAGCTCCTGTTTTTGCAAAAGGTCCAGACAAAAACGGGTTTTCTCTCGGCTTTAGAAGAAATCTAGCAGAGGTGTTTGGAGACCGGGTAAAGTACTGGGTTGTTCCTGTTTTCTCCAGGTGAGTGTAGCGTGTTCAGCTGTGGCTTACAGTAACCAGCATCGTTTTTAGCAAAACAAACAAAGGCAGCGTTCAAACTGCAGAAACCCGTTTTAGTGTTTCTCACATTTGACCCGTATAGGATTTTTGTTTGTGACAGTCTGAACTTATGACTCAGATTTGACTCAGGTCTTTCTTCCATATGTGGAACTAAATCAGATACTTGATGTTTTTCATGTCGTGTTTCATCTAACTTTTACACTGAGGTTTTAGTAAATAGTTTGAACTAGATTTTGATTTTATCGTTATCAGGCAATTTTGTTCTGGATGACTGAGAATTTACACCAATCTATGACGCTAACACTGGCATGGACTGTATGATGGGATTGAGATGACTTTCAGTACATCTCTTTCGTTTTAGACATGCAGTTCTGCACCAGCACAGGCAGGAAGTGGCAGGGTCGCATGTGAACACTGGAAGATACAAGCAGAGCAGATAATAATTTATGGATTGCACAACTTCAGAATAGAGCCGTGCATGCTAATGCATGCTAATGTGTAGCATCCGTATTTCTTTCTGTGAACACTGTGCTGCGTGTGTGACTTCATGCCTTCTTCTGTTTGTCATATTTAAATTATAATGTGACCCAGGTGTTAAGACCAGCAGTTTGAACGTGGCCTCAGACTTTTCTGATGAACACGCTGCTTATCATGTTTACCAAATTTTGTTATTTATATTTTACAGTCAGGGTGACGGCCATTCCTTTGTCACCAGACTGGTGCACATAGATCCTGAGCAAGCAAACAGCATCCTTCAACAGAATGGCAAAATGTTAGTTTCCTTTCTCCTAAACATTTAATGCTGATCTTTTAATGTTTAGTTTAATTTGTATTAAAGTGACTATAATTACAGCCCTGCTAATGGAGAGACCAACCAGTGTGTGCCGCAGCCAGAGGACAACAACCAAGAGAAAACTGGTACGATCCTGAAGTTTTTTTTAATTATTATTATTGTTTATATATATTTTTGTATTAATTTTACAGTTTAAAAGTTGTTTTAAAAATAGGGTGTTGGGTCATTTTGTTTCAGATGGAGGTCAGATAGTCGCTGTGACGATGGACAGTGAGCCTTAAAAGGTATGTAAACACTTTTTAAGTTTTTAAATAGATTTTTTTGTCCCTTTTCTTGTGTTTTATTTGTGTTTCTGCTGATTCTTTGTAGATAACACACACATCTACGGAGATATCAACTATGGTGCCTTAAACCCGGAGCAGCAATACCTCCAGGACCACACTTGGCACCACAACAATACTGTTGTCATGACAACAAACACTCCACAGCGACTTTGTAGACTGCAGCAGTCTGAAACAAATGGGATTTAGCATTTTGTCTTTTGTTATTAGCCAAAGACATTAAAACTATAGCATGCTTATTGCATCTTAAAAAAAAATCTCTGGGAGCCACCGTATGTTTGTTAATCTAGATGCATGAATCTGTTTGAGCAAAAGATTCATCTTTTGTCAGTATTAACCAAATATATAATAACTATAGTTATGTTTCTTGTGCCACTAAAGCAAAATAATAATGAAAAAATGATACATTTTAACACTATTTCTGTCTGCAATGTGTCTCATATCAACCCCAAACAGAATATAGGTGAAAGCCAGTGGTGAATTATTGCACGTGTAGTTTACAGTTTATATTTTTTTAATATTTACATCTCATTTTGTTTACATTTTTCATATGTAATTTTAACTTTTTTCCCTTCCATTTTATAACAAAACATCCAACTGGCTGCTGCCTAAGTAAGGACCAAACCAGGTAATAAAAAACAAAAAGTTAAGGATCTTTGTTAGTCGAGCGCCTGCTGAGAAATTATATTATCGTCTTTCATTGCACTATAAATGTTGTCTTCAATGGTTTATACGTTGTGAAATTTTATTTATTTGAAAGCAAAGCTCATAAAATGAAAGCACCGTTAAAGTGCTGTAAAAAAAGAAAAACATGAAGTCAGGAAGTTCAGGGTCATTTTTTTGTTTCACTGTGTCCTCGAGCCTCAAAGCAGATCAGATAAAGACAGATATATGTCAGGAATGTGTCGTGTTCTGAACGTTTGGTTCATGTTTCATAGAATTGCATTCCACATTCATGATGCACAGTTGGTATGAGTGATCATAAATTATACAGACAAAGAAAAATTGTTAAAGAAAAAACCCCAGTGGTCACTGAATACCTTGAAACTGATGAAAATAATAAATTACTCAGTTTATGTTTAGGTTTTGATTCACTAAAATTAATAATAATAAAAAAAAAACTAATGAAGCCAGTGTTGACAAAAAGGATGACACCCTTAGTTTAATAGTTTTTGGTGCAACTTTTTGAGGCAATCACTGCACTCTACCTGTCTACAGGTATTTTGATCCACTCTTTGTGAGCAAATTTCTCCAGCTGGCTCAGGTGTGAAGGGTGACTTCTCTGGATTGCTTTGGGTACCATTTGTATTATTAGTCTCATCAGTTTTCCTCTTGAGGCCACATCCACAGAGGTTGGCTCTAGTCACTCTTTAAATAGACAAACTGATTACAAAACACACCAAAAACACTTTCAGTAGCTTTTTTTTATTATTCTGGTGAAGCAAAGTTTTGCGATCATTTTTCCTGTCACTTTTGTCATTTCCAGGATGTTTCAGTGACCTTTTGTAGGTTTTTCTCTTTTTAACAAAATGATCTGTAAGTATTACTGCTGTGAATGTTTAAATAGTACTTTATGGTTCACTGACTGAAGTAAAAGCACAATTAAACAGCTTCAGCTGGATTTACATCTGTGAATAACTGCTTTTTTTTTTTTGGAAGAAAACTGTTGATGCTAAATTATGCTGATTAACCTGTAAAAATAAAGGTAATAAAACACTCTTAAGCTGTCATTTTTCTTTTTATTAAAACTCTGATTTGATGGGAGAGAGATTGGAGGTTGTCACAAAAACTCTGCAGCCGATTGTCTCTTTCAGATCATCACAACCAGACGCCTCAGTTTTCAGTCAAATGTATATCTTCATCATCTCATTTATCATTTATTGAACTAAGTTGATCAATCTGAAGGATTTACTGTAAGCATGTGAAAATACAAATATTTTTTTGTTACATTTTATAATCATACATTTGTTATGGTTTAACAAAAAACATCTGCAGAAATGCTAAGAAAAATGGCAAATATGTTTAAAGTGATAGTTGAAATCTTTTGAATTGGAGTTCTGTAGAAATAATATAATCAATGAATATCTTACCTGTTGTAGATAGTCTTATTCAGATTGAAGAAACTGTTTATTTCTGATTGCACTGACAAGCTAGCAGCTAGTTTTAGTCTGCAGTTTCATATTATAAAAAAAATCTGATAATCCTGCTAAAATGCATTAGCTGTGCAACAGATAATTTATTTTGTGTGCTGTAAATAATCACGTAATGCACTATGAGTTTTCTAAATTGGCAAGTGTCAGTCTGAATGACAACTTTTTTCTGTCAACTGAGTTTCTTTTAGCAGGATCTCACTGGAACTTGGTCTTTAGGGAGTCACTGATACAAAAAGGTGAATAAACTGAGCACAGATAAATATTTAAAGTTGGCGTTATCTTTGGTGAAAGAAAAACTGAGCTGGAACAGGATAAGCCTCAATAGAAAAGTTGAATGACCGCCGTGTTATTTGGTGCAATTACATTTACAACAGATTCAGAGGAGATGATGAGTCACAGCACTTATAGATTATAGATTATCCAAAGTTTTACAACCGTGTTATACCGTCCTGAATGATGGAGTTTGTTTGTAAGCACCGCATGAACTGTGCAGAAGGTGAAATCATTACTTGTTTATTATCTTAATAGTATTTAAAAATTGTACTTTCTGCTGCTGCTTTCTCAGTTTAATGAACCTTTGTTTTAAAAATGTTTTACACGCTTTTACTATTTTCAGGAAAAGCATGACCACACCTTGCTAAAGTCCAACTTCCTTTTAACACTCATTAGGTTTCACTCTTAAAAAAAAAAGAGAAAAAAAAGGCTTACCTTGATTTTTCCTCTACTACGATTCAAGTCTGTGAATGAATAAGCAAGAGTAAGTGACATGGGTCATCTGTCACACCACCTTCACTCCATCACAGTCACCTTAAGTCTAAAGGTCAGTTTGGTTTGTTGCCACAATCTGCTGGAAACGTAAAGAGGAAGGAGTGTGACTCCTGCAATCACGGCTCACTAATAGGTTTAGAAACTATAGTCTAATTAGGAACCGTTTCAAATGGAAGATCTGCGCACCATGGAGGAATCCCTCAACAGCACCATTGACCCAGCTTGTTTACAAGAACCTCCTCTGGCTATAGACATGATAAACCGTAAGTGACCTACTTTATCCTCCATGCTGGTAATGTTTTCTTATCAATCAGTTTAAAGCTAATGACCTGAACATTGCCCTGACTTTGTCTACTGTATGTTGCATTTACAGCAATATGTAATGTTAACTAACATCCCCATATCTTTCTTTTCTTTTTCTTTTTTCTGAATCAGAACTAGATGTGTTTGGAATGTGCCTCTACGCCATGCTCTCTTTCATGTCCTGTCTGACCCTGCTGCTGTACCTGGAGCAGTGTTGGTTTATTTACAAAAAGACGCCCTATCCCAAGAAGACCACCATCATTTGGATAAGTGGTGCAGCACCAGTAAGCATTCAGGAATACAAGGCCTATTGTACTGCAACATGATATGTAGCATATGTGTAAATCAAAACAAAAATAAAACAAACGGATGCTTTTGATTATTTAAAATTGGGATCAAGGAAAATATTATGAACAATAAATATCCTACCTGCTGTAGATAGATTTTTGAATGGTCTATTTTTTTAAAATGGTTAAGTTCTGACTAGATTGATTAGCTAACCAGTTTGAGTGCGGAAGAGACAAAAAAGAGGACCACCACCTCCTGTAAACTCCAATTTCAAAACTTCACCCAAACACTAAATCACCAGTGGCATTAAACTGATTTGTCTGGATGAAGATGCAATGTTTCTCGATGTAAAAGTCTGTCATGGTACAATTTTAATGCAATCGATATTCTGCAATTGATATGATGCAATATGATATGCCCATATAAGGCAATCATTTTTATTAGATGGGATTATATCCATATGTATCGATGTTTTCTTGTTTTGCCTTGATGTAATTGGATAATTCATTTAATA
>JAUBOC010000029.1:5219337-5230031 GCA_032275365.1 Anablepsoides cearensis | reverse complement strand
AACAATGTCCTGAAATATTTGTTAAACTCTAAACATTCGGCTCCGGTCTTGGTCTCGGTCTTGGTCTCGGAAGGTCCAGTCTTGGTCTTGGTCTTGGTCTCGGAAGGTCCGGTTTTGGTCTCGGAACAACCGGTCTTGACTACATCCCTGGTGGTCAGTACCTGGACTGTGTGGTCAGACACACATCACATCAGTTCAACCCATCTGTTATCATTTATGCCTATGATCAAATTAATCTTTTTCTAATATTTTGAGTCTCTGACTCCATCATGAACACAAGATATAGAACAAAACAGATTTGTTCAAAGATTGCTGACCTACTTACTCAGACTTATGTGGATGAGACAGCAGCTTTATTTTCAGACCATGTCTTTTCTTTTTTTGGTCCACATGCTTTCTTGAAACAACCACAAGAGGTCAGACATGTTCCACCCTCAAAAGGCTCTAAATAACCTGATAAGTAAAGAAAAAAAAATCTCTTTTTATTTTAAAATTCATTACAATTTTGCTAATTATTTTAGGCCTAAATGCATTTTAAAGATGATATACAAGTTTAGTTCTTTTTTTCAAATCAATGTTTTAGTTTAAAGTTGTGTTTTTTTTAAGGTTATATGCTGAGCAATGAGTTAAGAGATTTAAAAAAAACATACCCTTTAAGGCTACAGGTAATATAAAACTGTGTTTATTGTTACAGTTGTAATATCAGCTAAAATGTGTCCTGCTAGGGGAAAAAAATAAAGAGTCTTAGTAAAATCTGATTGTATTTTAATGAATGAAATGTTGGGTGCAAACAGAGTTAACCTGACTAAAATGTTTATATAAAAAAAAGATCGTTCAGAAGTCAATATGTGGACCCATTAATGGATCATTTGTTTGCTGTTTATGTAAACACAGTCATAAGAGGGAGAGAAAGAGCGATCTGTGGTCAGAGCAGGCTGATGACAGCCCCTGGCTCTGCAATGGTGACGAAAGCTGCTGAGCTCCTCAGTTGCTACGGCAACCAGGGAGAGCAGCCAGACAAAAAAAAAAAAGAGCGAGGCAAAGGGGAGGGGCTTTCAAGGGAGAAATAGAGGAGAAAAGGCTGGATGGGAAAGATAGGCAGAGGGAGGAATACAAGCAACTGATAAAGAAAACCCAGCGTGAGCAGCAGAGAGGGGCTACAAGCAGAGATATTATTGCTCCATCCACCAGACTGGCTCTAACAGCTGCAGCAAGACACTGAAGGATACAGGAACAATAAGCTGGAATCGAAGAGACGATGGATGTACAGACAGAAAACACAGACCCCCCGCCTAATGAATCACAGCCAAGTGGAAAAATCAGAAAGGGATTCAAGCTGTTCGGCAAACGCAAGCCAGGTAACATATTTTCTATCCGAAGCAAAGGGGACGGAAACAACAAGTCACCTGTTATAAGCAGCAAAGCACTGGATGGATTATCAGAGACCCACGCGTCGAATTCTGAGACGGAGAAGGAAAACGGACAGGAGGTGGGACAAGGAGAAAAGGAGCATACGGAGGACGAGATGCTCGCAGAAGATGGCGTTCTGGCGTCCGCCCCGGCTCGCACCTCCATCTCCTCAGCCAGCTCGGCCAAGTCCCTCAGCTTCCTTTCACTGCTCCGAGGGGGCAGGAGGGGAGCGGGGGACCGCCGGGTCCAGACCGTGTCCCAGTCGACGGGTCGGCAGCGTCGTGGGCTGAAGGGCCTCTTTGGCAGCGTCAGGCTCCGATCCAAAGACAAAGAGGACAAGGAGGAAGCCCCTCCAAGCCCACTTCTGATGTCGTCCCGAAGTAACAGTGTGGAAATCATCAAAGAGGACCTGACCCTCACACCAAAATGCCAGGCTCGCTCTCTGAACAGCCCTGAAACGGAGAGCAGTGACCCGGTCCAGAACTCCACCACCAACAACAGTGAGGAGATGTCTCCGTCCGAGTCCTCAGCCTCTCAGGAGACAGCAGTGAGTAGGACAAAAGAGCAACCAGCACCTTCGCCCACCTCAGACCCTCCTCTGGTCCCCAGCGACACCAGCCTGAGCTCCTTGCTGGCGGACATCTCGTCTCTCCTGACCTTTGACTCCATCTCAGGAGGTGACATCCTGGCCGACGTGGAAGCAGAGTGGGGCAAAGCGAGCAGCGACTTCACGTCTAGTTTCGCTCCATCGTCCTTCTTCTCCAAACCCACCGTCGCGCCTCCGACAACAACTTCCACGACCATCAGCGTGGCTGCTGCAGAGAAACCCTCCTCTTGGACCGTCTCCTCCTCTGCCTCCACCTTCACCACGTTCAACAAACCTTCCGCTTTGATGTCTCACTCGGTCAAACCGAGCTCAGGCTTCGACTCTTCTTCCAGCGTCCAAGATGCGACGAAGCCTTCGACGACAGCTGCGGCTTCAACGACCGCCTCATCAGCTCCACTCACATCTTTTACTTCAAAGACAATCCACTCCACTTCAAGCTTCGGCTCTTTCACCACAGTTCCTGTGACGAACACACTGTCTACGATGAACAAGGCTCCTTTAATTTGTTCCGGCAAACTGACTTCGGAGACCGCGACGCCTCCCCAAAATACTGCCTCCGTAAGTAAATCTGCTTCAGCTGCTGTGTCTGCCAAACCTTCACCTGTAACCCAGAGTGTTCCCAGTGTCTTTACCCAGCCTCCAGCTTTTAAATCAGATACAGTTTGCAATTCAAACCTAGAAAAGTCAAGTTTGGGCAAAACCTCCCAAATCTCAGCAGCAGGAGAATCTCCAGCCACCGGGTCAGTCGCATCATGTGTGGTTACAACTAAGCCCTCATCCTCAGCATCAGCTCATCTGTCAAACATTACAACTGTTTCCTCAGCAGCTACAACCTCCGCCTTTGTATCCACAGACGTCTACAAGCCTTCCCTCACCTCCACCCATGTGGACTTGAGTAAAACCCCTTCCTCGTTTGTAACACTTTCAGCTCCTTCTTCAACCCTTACAGCCACTAAAACCCAACCCGGCTCCTCATCTGTTCCAGCTCCACCTTCAACTTCTTTAGATAGAATTCCTGCCACAACTAAATCCACCGCAGCACCAGTGTATTCAGATAAGATGCCCCCTCCTTATGCAGCAGCTCCTTCTGCGAACACTCACGCTGTTTCTACAGCGCCACACGCAACTGCTCTGAGTCAGATTAAAATTTCTGCCTCTGGAGTTTCTCCTGCTCCTGCTCAAATGCAGATTTCTGTATCTAAGGAACTTCCTGCTTCAGCTCAAGTGGAAGTTTCTCAATCTAAAGCCCCCCCTGCCGAAGTCCCAGTTTTTCTATCTAAAGATCCATCTGCTCCCGTGAAAATGCAGGTTTCTTCCTCTAAAGCCCCACCTTCTCCCACCGAGGTTCCAGTTTCTGTGTCTAAACCCCCTCCTGCCTCTGCTCAGATTCCAATTTCTCAGCCCAAAACCCACCCTGCGCCTCCCTCTGCCCCTTACCAGGCAGCTTCTCCTCCCACACCTTGGCCGAGTGAGACTCCGGCCATGACTAAGATGAAGGGGACGGGACACGCTTCAGTGGACCATCAGTGGACCAGTCTAGACGGTGCAGGTGGACAGGGAAACCAAGCTGTGCTTTCCAAAACAAAAGAGCTTCAAAATGAGCTACAAGCAAGCCTCCAGGGGCCTCCCAAAGAAAAGAAGCCACCCCAATCAAAAGCATCGGGGCTTAGTAAAATACCTGTAGTCGGAGGGGGGAGAGTGGGGAAGCTACCAGTCCAGGAAAGCCAACATGGCAATGATGATTCGAACAGGGACCCGCCTACGCCTGTGCAAGAAGACAGGCCCAGTTTCAACTCACATGATGCGGGGAGAAAAGATAAAATTAGTCCGACCGAAGCAAATGCGCCCACCTCAAAACCCACTCAGGAGGAGAGTCAGCAGCTTCAGCAGCCAAAAAGCCTCACGAGTTCAGGACGGGACTCAAAGATCCCCGTGAAACACGGCGCTCAGCCTCAGACCTCTAAAGATACCCCTCGGACAAAGATACCCGTGTCCAAAGTTCCCGTCCGCAGGACCGGGAACAAACCAGCCGCTACAGGTGGCACCAACCAGATGAGAAAATAAAACCGAGCAATGGACTGAAGCTGTTTCATCCCTGTTTTTACTTTGACACCACCTTTTTAAGATTCACATTTCTCTGCCGTAATTCCATCATCTCTTGGCTTTTACCACACAACAAGCGAGGAGTAAAGGAGCCTGACAGCACTCCAGCACAAAACATCTCCACGGGAAGCCGGAGCGACAGCCTGGCTCTCTGGTGCTGAGCCAAGCGGACATGAACTCAGGAAAGGTTCGAAGGATCGGCCCCTTCGCAGCGTCAACGAGAGAGGACGAGCGAGATGAAAGGATGGTGGTCAGACGCGACCATGCGTACGTTCAAGCAAAACGGAGGGAGTGCCTTCTCAGAGGTGCTTTTCCTACAGACTCGCAAAATTTTGTACAGTAACTTTTAACTTTTGTTACCTCTTGCTTTGTTTTGTAGGGACCTTTCAGTCTTTTTTTGTTCTTCCTTCCTTCCAGCAAGTCTCTTTCTAAACCCCTTAACCTTTTATTTATGCCAGGAGATGAACCACGGGACCTGTACGATACCAAATTTACATTCCACACCTGTCGATGGATCTATGTAGCAGAAAAAGAAAACGTGCCATTAATTGTTTTTGCACAAGATATTAAGCTGTACAGCGCCTGCTCACATGTAACATTATTACATCTCACTGTGAACTATTCATTGAACGGAAGATGTAAAAGGGGAACGGTGAAGTGCTGAGGCCATCGTGAAAAGCGCTGTGGACATTTGATTGGAGCAAAGAGAGTGGTGAGATGAGATCTCCAGCTCGCACACTGGCACATGTTTATCCTAATATCAATCATGCTCAGATGAGAGCGAAACCTCAGTGTAGAGATCCATCCGTGTTGTTCTGTTTCTAATGTAATCAATAAAACAACATCAGTAATTAGAAAGAGCTTTAAGTCATCCATTATATTCTCTTTTTCTATACTGCGCTGCTTTGCAAACAGAAGCCAGCTCTGTATTACTCACCATTTACACACTCTAGGCTCTTTTCCAGCATCCTTCACAGTCCAAGCTCATTGACCTGAATAGCCAGCCTCTGAATGTCAGCTGAGTTCAGCCAATCAGATTTGAGGGGAAACGCTTTACATGCATACCTTATTATCAGTAAAAGCGTCTGGGAATGTGTGTCACTGCTATTCTTGGAGTGAAAAGGATCTGCTAAGTAACACTTTTGCTTCAGATAGCAGCTTAATATCACTGCAGATACAAAGAAGCATGTAATTATTTACAGAAGAGGCTTTGATAGCTGCTCAGGCTATTTAAAATGCATAAAGATGTGCAAAAGCAGCTCCAGCACCTACAAATAACACTGAGGGTCGATCTCAGTCACAAGGCGTCGTTGAGAAATTTTTAGACGGGGAACAGAAATAGAACTTGATCACAAAGCCAAGAGAGCTGCAGAAGTGACACAAACAGACCTCTGTTTGCTCAATAAAGCCACGGGCTGCAAGCTGAGAAAAGAGGATCATGATCTGCCTGAGAAACAAAACACAAGGAGTTCACCACATGAGGTGCTGATCCAGAGAGGTCCCCGAGGGAAAAAATCAGTTCTCCCCACAAGGCTCTGCCACAACACATCTGCTTCTCAATAACACCTGTATTTGGGGATTAGAGGCTTTAAAAAAAAGACTCCAAAACTGATTCTAAATGTATAATAACTCACACTGCTACAGAGATTTGGCCAGTATTAAGGTCTGGCTTTGTGGAAGCAATGTAACTAATGTCATTGTTTTTTTTTTTTCTTCATTAGAGAAAACTTGCTGAAGTGAACCTGATTCCCACAGTTATTAAAGGCACAAATATTCGGTGAATGCCGCCTTTTGTTCTGATCTGTTCACATGATTTCTCAGCAGTGCAAACTTCCTGCCTGTAAGTGATCATTTAATAACCTCGACACAACTTAGAAACATAATACTTATAAACTTCATGCAGTTCTCTGTGAGCTGCTTCAGACTACATTTGCATTTAGGCCTCGCTCTCCGTGAGGACACTCCTCCCCTCCTCCTCTTCTTGTCCCAGATACTGTATGTTCAACAAATTGTAGCAGCATAAAAAATTTTTTTGCTGAAGGCACACGGGTTTCCGATGTCCTGTTTCGTGTTTGCATCTGTTTGTGCCTCTGGAGACACGACGCGATTCTTTGGAACCTAATTTAGCATGCCTCGTTCTGTGTTTCCATGCCAACCCCACTAGGTCAGCCAATGAAGGGCTGCGCATCTCTGGAGGCGGAGTTTAAAACATTTGTTCCTAAAGAAGCTCACATACAGCCAGTTAATTTTATTATGAGGTAATTACATTAAGGGTTAAATGCAACTCTGGGGCACGTTCAAGAGAAGAGCTTTGTGGTTTATTTTCACAAATAATAAATTATTAGAGTTGGATGAACTTTTTAAGACTTAAATCATATGAAACTCGTTAAAAGAATAGTTTGAATCCTTTAAGCTAGGGTTTAGGAAGTTTATAGGCATTTAATAGCATCAGTTTTGTAAATAACTTTTTGAAGAATCTCTGTTTGGAGAAATAAATTCCAAGCAGATCAATGTGGAAACAGCTGGTCTGAGCAGAGCCAAGACCAACATGGTTTGCTGCCAACTTACAAAAAAGCTTTAAAAGATTTCATAGTTCATGAAACACTGTTTTATAAATCTTTACTGTCAGTTTCACATTAAATTAGCTGTTTATAAAAAATCCTTATGCACTGTCTAAAAGATTAGAAATAAATATATTTATTAGAATAACTGTATAATGTGAAAATCAAGTTTTTAAATAAGCTTTTACATGAACTACTATACTTTTTTAAAGATTGGAGTCATTTTTATACAGCAGCTATAAATGTTAGTTCTAACAGATTAGCTGTTTGCTTGATAATCCAGCCAAACTTTAACTCTGTTTCTCCAAAGTGAAGTTGTTCAAAAAGCTTTTCACGACAGGTAAGATATTCATTGTTTGTAACCTTCTAACATACCTCACTTCAAAAGATCTAAACTGTCTCTTTAGAGAAAAAAACAAACAAAAAAAAACTTGCTATGTTGAAACTTAGAGTCCAGCTGTGAAGCTTCATGTTGGTGTTTGAAACAAAACAAAAACCGGAGCATTTATAATCAGAATTATTTATTCAAGTTCATTACAAAAAACCTGAATCATATCAGCTGAAATCACAATATGTTTCTATACAAAGTACAAAACAATAAATGTATTCAAAATGTCTTAATGTAGCAATTTGTTCTGTTTCAAGGCTTATGTCGTAAAGTGTTTCCAACAGCATGAAGACGAGATTCATCCTGTCAGCTCTGCGGCCCGATGTGCCCTCTGCAAGAGTTACCATCAAACAGTGAGCCCTGCAGTCTGAGAGGCAACAGCTGCTCACTTGGTGTTAAAGTGGTCTCTCACTGTCAAATATTCTGACTAATAGTCAGAAAAAAATACTAAAATACACATTTAATACATTCAAAAACAAGATTGCTTAAAAAAACTAAAGCTTGATACACACGTGCTTCAAACTGCACATTTGAAGTCAAAGCGTAAGAAATGTGACTGATATAGGGTTTTTATCTCTTTAGAAATCCTCATTTAGATATAAATCATTCAGAGCATTACGTCATTGTAGTGCAAACGCTCTGCACTGAGGACATCTGCTGGTGACACGGAGTAAAAATGCTTCAGTGTGGCGAACACGCGGCTGACGCAGGACCACCATGCAGCATCACTGCTGCACGACAACATCATGTCTGGCCTGCAGCCTCCTCTGCAGGCAGAGGGAGCTCTATGGAGGGAAAACAATTACCACTGTGGCCCTGTTCATTTCCTGGTTTACTACTATTCTTGAGAAATTCATCCAAAAAAGACTAAAAATGTGGATTATTATTATTATTATGTGGATGAAATTTGGTTTAATGACGACGGACGTTCGACAGAAACATCAGCTTATGTTGGTGGTCCTAAAGCAGCATATAAAATGAGATAAATGTAACACTGAAATCATATTCATATTTTAACAAAAAGGTGCATTATTGCAAATACACATACAGAGAGGAAAAACACTGCCTCACATTCAAAGGAAACACATTTGAGTAAGACTGTGATGTAGAGCTATTTTTTTAAAAAGTACCATCAAAAGTAGGAGAGCAGAACTTTGGTTTGAAATAGTCTAGAGATTCTGAAAACGTTGTGTAAAATGTAAATTAAAAAAAGAAGGCAAAGATTTCTTATGTTTTATTATACCCATAGAAAACAGAACAAATGTTTTTTTGAAAAATAGAATATAATTTTACATTTTATGGCAGCAACACATCTAAAAACAAGAAAGGACAAAGGCAACAAAAGAACAAAAAGTAAAAAAGGGGAAGAAAGGAAAGAAGAAAGGACATTTGAACAGCTAGAATCCCACATCAAACAAGAATGGGACAATATTCCTTTCCAAAAGCTCCAACAGCTGGTTTCTGCTTCACAGAGGGAAACATGGTCCTGACCTGTTTTTATTTTTAGATGTGTTGCTTTCATAAAATTCTAAATTACCTCAGTGTTTAAAAAACTGCAATTCTTCTAGTTTAAACATTTAATGTCACTCTGTTCCATTGTGAATAAATATGGGTTGAAGAGATTTGTAGCTGCATTCTATGATTAGATACATTTTACAAAATGTCTCAAATCAATTATTATTTTAATCATTTTAAAGGGCATTTATTAAAACTGCATATTACCACAAGTTTTTTCATTCTCATTTGTTCAATTCAAGTATAAACAGAATCAAATGTTTGCTTTTACTCTGAAACGTCCACTCTAGGTGGAAGATCTACTCATCTGAGTCGTTAACCAGATAAATGTAGCACCTGCTGTGTTACACCATGAAATGCATGTGTCCTTCAGCGCCCGTTACGATAACATCCATCCAGATACGCATGGCCTCGGGAGACGGAGCCACCATGTAGTAGACTCGATCGTGGGTCTTCACACTGAAGGTCAGTGAAGGATTGGGACTCTGTGTGTGTGGGAGGGGAAATAACAAAAGGGGGGCGTAGAGGAGGGGAAAATAAAGAGAAGCATGTGTTGGGAGGGAGAACAGAAGAGGACAAACAGATGTGAGATATTTCATGCGGAGGAAGCCACACATGTAGACACACAAACATGCTGACTTACTTTGTGTGCGTTCTTCAGATGGTCATAGTACACCTCCTCTATGGCTTGGAAGTAAATGACGCCTTTCGTCTTGGTCTCGTGTTTGTCTGCAGCAGAGAACATAAACAGAACCGGGATCAAAGCTCGTTCTCGGCGTCCCATCTATCCATCACTGCAGTAAACGCCGCGCATCAGCTGAAACCTGAGAGACGAAGGGGCGCACCTGCGTAGTACGTGAGCGTCCGGCGATTCTGGTCAAAGACAAACCAGCGTTTTTTCCACGTCTTGATCTTCCCTCCCATTTTGACGAGGAATCCTCGACAGGTTTTGTCAGTGATGGCCAGGTGAAAGCAGGCGTCCGGGTTGTGTCCAGCTGCCTCGATGTGGCCATGAAGGTCAAAGTCATCTTTTCTTACAGGAAGGTAGCGACTTAGCATCCGGGACTGAGGTCAAAGCAAGGGAAGGTTGTAAAGATTAGCATTTTGATGTGAGCCTAATAAGTTTTTCTGACTTTATATATAGTTTTTATTTGTTTATATTGTACTTCTTATTTTTATGTATGAAACTGTGTGAGTGTTTGTATCTTTGTTGTTTGTTTTATGGGACTACGAATAGAAATCAGCTAAATCCAGTAAATGAATCAATCATTGAAAAGTCTGATTTCAGATTTCAGCTAACAGGAGTGTTTCAGATTACCTGTGATCTCTGCTTCTCCCTGAGCTTCACCTCTCTTTCCACGAGCCTCTGCCTCCTGCTCGTCTCCTCCTGAAGGCGCTTCTCCAGCTCCTCTCTCCTTCTCCGCTCCTCCTCTAGGGCCTGCCTGCGCATCTCCATCTCCCGCTCCTGCACAGACCGCCGAGTTAACCCTTGACACTCATTAACCCGTGACACCCATTAACAGACTAACAAACACGTTTCTCTGGTTCTGCTCGGCTTGTTTACCCGATGCTCGAGGAGCCTCTGCTTCTCGGCCTGGGCCTCTCGGAGTAAACGCTCCATCTCCTCAATCTTTGCCATGTTTGAAGTGCTGGCACTGATGATGATGACGATGGAAGGTAAACAAAAGAACACAAGATTTAATAAGGAAGGAATACACATGTCCTCGGAGAATGATGTGCTGTAAACATTCCACACATCTGTGGCAAATTAAAGAAATAACAAATTAGCATTTTACATTTAATTTAACAATAAAGAGCTGTAAGCATAAATGAAGACTTTATTTATTTATAAACTTTTCACGTAAAACTACTTCCAAACGTCTGGACTATCCCTTTAAAAGATGAACACTGGAGGGCGTCAGGGCCACCAAATACCCCTCATTGAGTGCTCAACATTTTGTAAGATTCAAGACTCAAGTGTTCTTTCTGTCACAGACATCAGCCATTATTTGTGTCGGTTATTACAGGTGCTCGTCATAAAATTAGAATATCATGAAAAAGTAGATTTATTTCAGTAATTCCATTTAAAAAGTGAAACTTGTATATTATA
>JAUBOC010000029.1:5198681-5211725 GCA_032275365.1 Anablepsoides cearensis | reverse complement strand
AAGAAGAAGAAGAAGAAGAAGAAGAAGAAGAAGAAGAAGAAGAAGAAGAAGAAGAAGAAGAAGAAGAAGAAGAAAATTATTTTTTCATGAATTTTTACAATAAACAACAGAACATGTGCAAAAGGTATAAACTTTTGCTGCCATGACAAGACAGCTTTTACTAAACTAAAAAAGCCAGTAAGGTGCAAAACATTTGAACATTTCATCATGATCTGGGTTTTTTTTATTAGACTTCCAGTCCTCACTCAAAGCTCGTGCAGCTGATGAACTCACCTTGGCTCTGTGGTGCATCGAAGGCGAGGGGGCGCTGCTGTTCAGGCTGACAGCAGGTGAATGGGACCTGATGTCTCTGTAGCTGCTCTGCTGACGCTGAATGGCCAACTGCTCCTCTGAAAGCTGGAAGTCTCTGGCCTTGGCTCCGAAACAGCTGTCTGGAGCGGGGCTGCTGGGGGAATCAGAAAAGACCGACTCGTCGTCCGACACTTGCAGCTTCTCCAGCTCCTTATTGATCTTCTGCAGATCGGAAACAGCTGAGGCCTTCGGCTCTCGGGCCACCTGTCCCATCTCAGTGCACAGGTTCAAGATGGTCTCCAGGCGCTGAGACTCCTGCACAAAGACAAGTCATTTAGTTCTTCTCAGTTAATGTGTTTAATAATTACTAAAGCCATCTCCTCACCAGTCTCTGAACTTTCTGCTCCCGGAGCCGCTCGTCTCTCTGGTGCAGGTGGTAGTCTCTCAGCTCCTCTTTGCCATTCAGAGAGCTGATGCTGCCCACTCTCTGCCCTGGACTCAACCCACTCTTCCCAAATGACATTCTTCTCTCCCCTAAGCCCAGATCTAAGCCCGTTCCATCCAGCTCCACACCCAGAGGGCTCAGGGAGGCCAGACTGGACCTCCTGGACGTGCCGGGCATGCTGGCTGGTACGGTCACGTCTGGAGGCTGATCCAGTGAGGAAAGACTGCGCCTCTGTCCCGCAGAGACCGACCCTCGGTGAGAACCCACCGACTGACGCGTCGGCAGCGACAGAGCAAGGGGGTCCGCTGCGTTGTGAAGCCGAGGCAAAGAACGGCTGTGGGTCCCCAAGTTGTTGAGGGAACCGGTGGAGTATTTCCTCTGCCTGGAGTCGCCTCCTGCTTTGCCCTGAGAGTAAAGCCTGCGGCCCAGTCGAGGGCTGGATGGCATGCTGGCCGCTCCGCTTTTGACCCTGGGGGACCGAGGTACCACCTCCCCGTAAGTGGGAATCAGGGAGCTTCCATCGGCAGCACCGGAGAGCAGCAGGCTGTCCTGTGACTGGTGGCGAGCGTAGGAGGGACAAGGAAAGCCGTTCGAGCGGATCTGGCGATCGCCCTGCCGCGGCGACGGAGGCACGCTGCTGCTGCTCATGTAGGAGAAGTTTCTGGAAGAAGACGGAGGCCTCTCCATGTTGCTGAGGACTGACAGCGGCCGGGTGGACTGGCCTCCAACTCCCATGTACTTGCGGCTGCCCTCCGCCGCCCTCAGGCTGGCCTCCAAAGCGCTCTTCCTGCGCTGCAGCGTCTCCATCAGCTCCTGGAGCTCTGCTTTTGACCGAGAGCCCCTCAGCAACGTCCTCCCCACCGGGCCCCCGCTGCTGGGCTCAATCTTTACACAGTCTGTAAACACAAACAGTTGACAGAAGACTTTTTTTATACTGGCGTTAAGATGGCAGCAATCCATATTAACCTTGGTGCAATTCAGACTGCTAATATCTGGTTTGCACGGCAAGGTTTTAAAACCGTTGACTGGTTTTCAAAACCTGAGAGACCCCACGTGTTACGATAAACAATCATAGATATAACATGTGTGTACAGCCACACAACAAATAAAACACACCACACATGCTGGGAAATTGGGCCAAGACAATCCAACATGTTGAATATCCCAGATTTGAGGTCGGAGCGGTCCCAACCAAACCAACTAGATCACTTCTAACTCACCCCACATGGCAGGATTATCTCCTAAGTTTATCTTTAGAGCCATCACGATAATCTGAGCTTCCTTAAGATTGTTGGACAGGAAAAATCGCACCAAATATTTTGCTATGAACCCAGCATAACAGGCTAATCAAAAAGCCATCTACAACAGGTAAGATATTATTTGTTCACATTTCTACATTAAAAGATTTGAACTACACCTTTAATTGTATTGTCTTTAATCCATTAAGCAGCAGTTGAGCTAAAAGAGGTGCTCTCACCTATGTGCTGAGTAAGAAGGGAAAAACCAGTGAAGAATGTTCACTCGTACAGTTCTGAGGCCAATACAAACACTGACTCCATCACTGCTGAAGTCGCTTCTAAAAATGGAAGAATGCTGCTGAACCAAGACAAGGCAGAATACATCATCGCCTCAACTGCAACAGAGACCCCGAGGACAAGTGATTACCCAACCAACCGCAGGGGTGAAAGTGTTCAAATCAGTGTGGCCAGACTCAGACGGCAAATAATTAGTTCATCTGATTTTATGAAAGGTTTTTGGCAAATGTGGGGTTTAGAAATCTTTTATGGGACTTCATTCTGATAGAGTTTTATTAGTTCATATTTCTCTGAACAAACAGCTGCAGACAGTATGTTTTCTGAGGATTCATCAGTAATGAATGTGACTTACCCGACCCATAGCCCAAAGTGGCAACAGAACTCCTTTGAGGAAGCATCATTACAGCAACCCTTTCCTCCTCAATGGATCAGAGCAGAAGGGTGGAGGACTCACCTGGGACCTGAAAAGGAAAATCAGATTTACAGATATAAGTTTACACTGTAACATATATTATAGATCTTTACATGGGTCCAGTGGAAGTTCTGATCAGCTGTGTGAGTCTGTTCTGCACAGTGAGCAAAATCCCTGCTTTACAGCAAGAAGATCTAAATTAAGATTAGATAAATGCTAAGTTCAGATTTTACTGACAGCATATGCATTTTGTGTCAGGAAAAGTAGAGGACGCTAAAATGGATGCTAAAATGAACAAATTGTGTTATTGTTTATTATTAATTTTTAAGAAAATTGATTATTTAGCATATTTGTGACAGGTGGCAGCATTAATAAAAACTGGTCAGGTCTGAAAATGAGCTAAATTAGATGTTTTGTTTGTTAGGGTCAGTTGGCTGAGGCGGCCATCTTTAATTTGATTAATTCTTAAAATTAATCACTTGTATATGTACATCCTGGAATTAACTTCTGAGCCTTTCATTAACATTTATCTACTAGTTTAAGAGATATTTTGCTAACAGACACATGCAGAAATATTATAGTCTGCCTACGTGTGTGTAATAAATATGTCATTGCAGGATTGTTAAAGTGGTAACTTTATTGCAAAAAAACAGATTATTTTCACAAACTTAAATACAGAATCAAACAATTTCCATAAATTCTTTTAAAATGTTTTTTTTTTTTACGCGTTTCACTGTTTCTGCAACACCGATCAAAAGCTTTCTTTTCTGAGAGGAGGAGATTATATAATATATAAACTCTGTTTCATCCATTTATTCATTACTTTAGAACAATGCCTCACTCTTTGCACTTATTCCAGATGTGCACTTTTTACAGAAAAAAAGAAAAAGAAACTTTCCAAAAGACTAAGTGCTTTAACAGACTCTGAGTTTTTATGTCTCGCCAATAAAGTCTAATAAAGTTGCAGAACTTTACACCTTAATGATGTTTAACCCTCATGTCAGTCTAAGTATTCACACAAAGGCTGTAAAAACCTGCAGCTCATTACTTCAGACTATGAGATAATGGTTTTTCCTTATTCCGTTTTATCATAGATTATGTTCATTTTTCCTCATTTGGAATTTTAGTGAAGATCCTAATCGGCTATTAAAACAATTAAAAAGTCTCGATAAAGCTAAATTATGGATCCTTAAATCAAATGCTACAGTTTTCATCCTAGATGAGGATGTTGGTTTGGATGATTCTAAGGGTGGTTAAAAGTCACTCATGATTGTTTCCTGAATCCACAGACCAGACCAGAGAGAGGCAGAGATGGCTGATCTAAGATTTTTCTGGTCCTGCTGTCTGGAGAGAGTGGGCCAACAGGAAGCAGGGTATCCTCTTACACACTCTTGTATCCAGTCAGCATGAGTTCATTCTCCAGACCTCCGAGGAAAAACGAGAAAGGAAGAGAGAGAGAGAGAAAGGGGGGGAGAAAAATCCCCCCAGTCTCGAGTAAAAGAGCATCGGTCGCACTTCAGACCAGCCGGGTGGTGAGCATCAAAAACACACACAAGGAGATGTAAACAGTTGGAGAAATGGCCTCTGATAAGATGGCTTTCATCTGGAGGAGAAATACTTTCACATTGCGTAAAAACCCCAGACTGGAACTGCCTGACGCGTTTCGCTTGTTGTTCAGACAAACAGCGACTTTTTCCATGGAAAGGATGGGAAACCTCTGGAAGGCTGGAACAAAACCAAGTACTTTAAATCTGGATGAAATGAACGTCAGAACGGCTGAAACCAATTTAGATTTAATGTTCAGTTTTAGTGAAAAATAATGAACAAAAGCAGTAAATAGCTGAGTTAGAGAAGCTGCAGCTGCACTAAAAACAAACCAATTAATAACCCAGCACTGGATCAAATTCAGACTGAACCAACCACAGGTAGGTTAAACTCTGCAGGGTTGAGTTATCAGTTTGACCCAGAGTTTTCTGTCAAAAACGTTGGTTAAAATAATAAATGTTATTCATATTAAAAGGTAAAAAAAAAACTGCATAGACTGAAAAGGATGGTCTGTGAAGAACGACACAATTCATCTAAGAACTACAGGGTCAAATGTTTTAACCCAATATTTGAGCAAACTCACCCAACCTTTGACCCCAGTTATCAAAACAACTCACCAGATTTGATAAAAAAAAGTAACATAAACAGGAACGTCTTTAACTTTTTACAATCACTGATGTAAAGTCGGGCACCACACCCCCAGATATGAACAGAATTATTTCCAGTTGGTGTTCAACTGTAGTATTTTAGTCCTTTACACCTCCTTTTTCAATGACATTTATGTACAAACATATTTACAAGTGCTGGAAGGATTGCAGAGCACAGATAATACAAACCACAATACATTTTAAAATACTGACTGAGCGTGCACATTACTGCAGTCTGATGAGTGAAGGATTGAGAAGTAGGAGATAAAAACACATCAGATTACAAAAATAATCAGTAGTACACTGTATATGCATTGTAATGACCACCTCTATTTTATGTCTTTTGTATAAATTAGCTGATTTTCTTGACTGTAAATTCAACAGGCTTTATATTTTTGTATTATAAATGATAAACCTTTTCAGCCAAAGCAGGTCAGAAATCTAATTTGTGAACTTCTCCCTTCGTCTCATAGACCAAACTTAAAAGTACTTGTCTTATTTCTAAGTAAAGTCAGTTTTGCACACTTTTAAATTTGTATGCAGCATTAAAACGACAGTGCAGAAGATGACCTGATTTAAAAGATACACAGTATAAAATGAGAAAGGAGGCTTTAAATAAAGGAAAAGAGACTGACCTCTGAGCTCTGCCTTGGTTACATGGTGAGATCTTCTCTGTGAGAGCTGAACTCCTCCTTCTGCCTGCCTCTGGCTGAAACAGCAGAGTAAAAACTCTTCCCATGACAAAAGAGCAGACAGGGGACCCTCTCCCCTCCCACCTCCAACTCTGCTGAGATTTTTTTTTTTTTTTCCTCTCCAGGAGGGAGTGTGGGGCAGGAGGAGGGGGTGGCGGCAGTGGTTTGTTTACTTTACTCCAGTTGCTGCCCCTCTCTGGCCGGGCAGAGAACTGTTCCCACCACTAAAGGCATGAGCATTATCATAATACGTTTAAATTTGAAAGAAGGATCAATATTTAATCTCTTCTGCTGAGACATTTTGTTTCTTCCAGCAGCGAGTCCTGACCTCTGACCTGGCTCTGATCAATATCATGTGATTGTTAGATCATATTCCAGCTCTGAGTGAATCGCAGCAGAGAGTTTCATGTCTTGTGACGGCGTTCATTCTTCATTTTCAAGTTTCCCATCTTGATCAGAACCGTTTCTATCTGTTTTATTAATACATTTACAAAAAAATAAAAATTCTCTCACAGTGAAATCTGTCTCATGTTGTGTGTTTCTTTTTTCCACTGCAGAAAATGTAAGATTTGTTTGAAAGTTGTAAAAAGACGTTGACGTTTGAACTGTTGTTTCAGCAGTGTGCTGTGTGTGGAGGTGGGAGGAGGCCCTGTTAGCTGGGACTGAGCGAAAGCCAACCTCACGCCCACCCTCGACAACCAAAAGCCCCCGTAAACTAAGAGAGATCGACCTCGCAAAACATACCTGTCCACTTTAATCTAACAAAACGCAACGAGCAAACAGGATGAATGAAAAGCCAGTGTTGGAAAAATCCCCTCAATGAAATAAAAACCATTCTGAAACAAAACAAAAAAACGTAGTTACATCATAGGGAGGGGGGCTGTGGAGGGGCCTGGACCAGATGATTACTTCCAGATACAGAGCTGGGGTCTTTGTCATTAAAATTCACACACACGCTCACAACTCCACACAACTGTCTCCAGGAAAGTTAAAATGACACATTTAAACCTCAGGAGGGTTCCATTTGAGGAGTGGAACTCTTTAAGTTTAAAGCCAAAACAAAAAGCTTTATAGTCGCTAAAGCACTGGAATGTTTAAAAAAGAAGAAAAAAAAAAAGAAACGTTACACACGTCTACACAGTTGCATGTGTAAGCATTTTTTTTTTCAATTTGAAACTGTGTGAAGAGGGATCCTGAATAGAGGAAAATGGAGGGGCTGCTGGGGGACGGAGGAGAAATTAGTGTCAGATTGTGGGAGGGGGGGGGTGTGTATGATGGTAAACGTAAGGAAAGTCTGAGTCATAATGCAAAACATCTCATGTGTCCAACTCTAGGAGAAGGAATCAAATTTGAAAAGAAAAACAAAGTTTTGTTCGTCTGGCTATGCTCGTGTTTGTTCTGATGAAAATCCTTGTTGCTTGTTTTTAAAATGTTCAAACCGTAGAAACAGTTAAGAACTTTTCAAGTTCACAGAATTCAAGATGACCACTACATCTAATCAACTTTAACCAAGCCCAAAATATCTGTAACACAACTAGTTTAAAGGAGACACGTTGGGGTCTTTATAAAGTGGGGCTGCAATGCTTCGGAATGAACTCCTCCTTATTGTAACTCCACAAGCCCCACTTTCACCTCCGTCCTGGTGACTGAGAAACCCACAGAACAAGTTACCTTCATAAACTTGACTAACCAGTGATTATTCTACAGACTAAATCAACTATAACCTGATGAAAAGTAATAAAAAAAATATGCATCTTGCCCCCTAGATGGATGGTGCCCTTAGTATTTGCCTATGCTGCCTATACCACTGTCCTGCCCTGTAAGCCAATATGCTTTTCTTCACTGAATTTTCTTTCTATGTTTAGGAGTTTAAAATATGATTTAAAAAAAATAAAATAAATCTTTCTGTTTGGTTACTAAAGTTCTCACTTTTTTGACTGGATCTTTACAAAACGAATCAATCCTGAAGCTAATCTTAGGAAGGAAAGCCTAATTAGCATAAATGGCCCCACATCACAGAGGTGTACAGAGTACAACCAGATGACCAAACCCAGTTTGAACAGACAAATAGCTTAAGGCCAGCATGAAACCACACAACATACGTTGTTTGACTCTTTTGGTTGTGATTACCCAGCCGTTGTGTCATGTTTGTGCAGATGATTTAATCCATGGTTAGGCTGGTGATTAGCACACAATCAGAGTCCGCCATCTATTCCTGCAGATATTTAAGGCTGTTCTCTGGACTCATCAAACTATGGCTGGATTCAAACTAAACACAGGAACCACAGCGTGGCCTCCATGAATCAACGCGCACGACAAGACAAAACCTCACGGCTATAAGCTCTGATCAAAGAGTTTATTTTAAGAGGAAAATAAAACGCTACGCCTACATTTACTCACAGGTTTTACATTATAAGTTGCATGCACTATACTATAACACTGTAACACATGGATTGATACATGCTGATAAAAATCTGTTTCAAGGGGATTTTCTCTGCTAGGTGTTGGCATGTACACAGTTATATCTCAGAGCTTGTTTTATGATAAATAAAGCTCAGATTCACCGTTTTCTAAACTATCTTTCTCCAGTTTTCTGCCCTGTGTCTCGTCATTTCCTCCCCCAGTTTGTTCCTCTCGGTCAGCTTCAGGATCAGGCGTTAAGGTCCCCTCACAGCTGGGCTGCTGGGCCCGGGCTTCAGGCGGTGCTGGTTGCGTGTTGTGTTCGGCGCTGCGGTGTCTCGTCTTGAATGAAGCAGATGGGTTTAAATCTTTGTGAAGCTCAAGTCCACTTTCAACAAATCCAGTCCCATTGTGTCTGTGTGAAGCTCCTCTGGTCTCTGATAAAAGAGGAAGAAAAAAAGACAAAAAATGTGATTTAATAATAATGTTTGTGGTTGATTTAGCTATTTTTACAGGTTGTGTTAGGTAAATAATATTTTAACCCCACATCTATTGTCTACAAGCTTTATTTGTTAATTTGCAGATTTAATCAAAAGTATTTTAATGTGTTCTCTCTGTTTGGTTTTATCTGAATTTGTCCATAATTTTAAAACAAAGTTTTGATCCGAGCACTGCCCCCATGTGGTCAAACATGAAGCTTTTTTTTTTTTTTTTTTTTCCTGATTGATGAGCTCAGGTGATAGTGTCTCTAATGTCCTTTGATGCCCCTGCTCTGATTCATACTTTGAACTTTATATTCCACATGCGCCTGAAAGGTTCCCTGCTTTTATTCTGGAACAATTTAGCATTTAATGCTCAAATGAATACCATTTTATGTTTTATATTTCCTCCAAACGTCTCATAATAAAAGTAGCTGCAACCTAATTCCACTTGATATATTATGTGGTATTTTGTTTATTAAATTTATTAATTATTTTTGCAGAAAGAAATATCTAAATTTTGCAATTCAAGCATTAATACATGCCAGGGTTGCATTTATTTTAAAAAAAATTTCTTTTTTAATCATAACACTATTTATATGGCAGCAAATCTATTATCTCTGTTATTCTTGAAGCACTTTTGAAAAAGTAAAGGACGCATGCAAAACCATGAATTTAACAAAATCCTTTATCTGGAAAAAAAAGTAAAAATAACCAACAAGAAAAAAATACAAAAAATGAAAATAAAGATTCCTTTTCTGCTTCCATTTCATGTTATTTGCAATAAATCACAGCAAACATGGGTCCTTTACTTTTCCAACAGTGCTTCAAATGGGGCGGATAATGGTTCTGACATAACATTTCTCAGTTTCCTTTTAAGTCTTCCTTTTTACGTAATTAGATCCAGGCTCTACAGGAAGTAACATTTTCATAATAAAATCTGAACTGCCCATTCCTGTCAAATTAAGCTCTTATTTACCTCACTTTCTGCTAATCGCAAAAATTAAAGACAAAAAAGGTTAATACAAAATATAAACCTGTACAACCTTTATTTATGTCTCTAAAAGTTACAATAAATCCTATTTTAGCTCCTATTTTGCTTTTTGTAGATGTATTTAAAAGCTTTGCTTCCCCCACAAAGTGAATATCTACCACACCTCTGTGTCGTGTGCACCGAGGCAGAGCTACAATAACAGTGAACAAGACGAAGGCTGCAGAAGCTGCTGTGCTCCACCATGACCTCTTCCTGCTCTTTTCATCCAGATCTGCAATAATAAAGCACATCGTCTTTACTGGTGGGCTTCGAAGGTTTCTGCTCTGCAAAATGAGTCGGACCTGAAACTCACCTACGGGCGCGACAGTGATGTTGACCTCCGTTTGAACGATGTGCCTGCTCTGGGAGCCTGAGAAGATGCAGGTGTACGTTCCAGAGTGCTCCTCGTCGTCCGGCTTGCTGAGCCGGAGCGATCCGTCCCCCCGCAGGAGGAGGTCCGGGTCCAGCTCAGCTCGGCCCTCCCACAGGTTCAGCGTGTGCCTGCTTCTGTTGTCATATCTCACGATCACCCTGGGCTCGCTGGTGGAGGCGAAGGTCCAAGTCAGGGAAAAATCCTGAAGTCTGTGCGGAGCGGTGCACGGGATGGACAGCGGACGACCTTCTTCTTGGGTTAAATCTTATAAAAACAACATAAAAACACACATCATTACCTTTTCTTTATCCATCTTCCTTTAGAGCAATCAGTAAACTGTACCTTGGTTCTTCTGAGAGGCAGTCCAGACCTGTGTTTTGTCAGCTGATATAAAGGAGCAGAAGTAGGTGAGGTGGGAGAGATTACCCACAATCCTCAGCCTGCTCTCCACAGTGAACAAGCCTTTGTGATCCGTGATCCTGATGGTGGAATTTTCCAGAGTTTCCCGAGCCGAGGGCGGGTCTGTGGCCCATTTTACCTGCGGCTTGGGGTAAATGTTGTGAGAGACGCAGGTGGCGGTGGCATCGTTCACCTCCATAATCACAGACTGGAGCGGAGCTGCAGGGAGAGCAGAGAACAGCAGAATTAGAAATAAGCTCATAAATCCCGGCACTCTTCTGAATGAATGAAGAAAGAAACAAGTATAACAAAGATAAAGATTGTGTGCAGCGTTGCTGGCTTTTAGCAAAACAAATCTTTTCAACTAATCTCCTTTAAAAAGACTCTTTTCAGCTGCACGCCATCGCTCTGGTTCTAGTTTTACAGCCGGTCGATGGAGCGAACATCAGCTAAATGCACTGCTGGCTCACAACTGAAGGGAAAAGAAAAATGTTTCTTTGATAACTTACTGGAAAAAAAACTCAAAATCTCTGTTTCAGTTCATCAGCAGAGGTATTTTTTGTTAACGATCAAATAAAAAGTAAAGTTTCTGGTCTTAAAAAGACTTTTTTGCATATTATGAACAGAAAAAATCATCTTGTAATTTGACTTTAAAGCAAAAATAACCCAGAAAGGAAATAAAGATGCCTGCATAATTTGTGCAAACCTTTTAGCTCCAGGTTGACAAACATTTCCTGGTTGACCCTCCGCGTGCTCGTGTAGCACTTGTACCTGCCCCTGTCCTGAACTTTGACCCGCCTCAGAAGCAGGGAGGCGTTGCCCTGGGGGATGTGGGGGTTGAACAATGAGGTCCTCCCGCTGAAGTGCTTGTTCTGCAGTCCAAACTGGTCTTTGTGGTAGTAGTAGCTGTGCACCGGGATCTGCTGCTTGTACCAGTGGATCACCACGGTGCTGGTGGGTCTGAAGCTGCAGGGCAGGATGCAGTCATCGTGGACAATACAGGTGACATTCACGTCTGATAAGACCACTGAAAAAAGCGCAGGTAGTTTCACAAAACTGAAGTTGTGTCATATGAGTGACATATTTGCTGTGTTAATAAAATCTGGAGGAACTTGTTTCATTTATTTTCTTTCCTGTAAAAACCTAACCATATAAACTAAAGTGAGACACAAATAATAAAAGTGAATTCTGATTCAGCATTCATTATTGTTTTTTTTTCTTTACATTTTTTGCATTTTAAATACTTTCTACATTTAAAGCTAAGACACAACTTTCAGCTCATTCAGGGGATGGGTATGACTTTTTTTTTTTTTTTTTTTTTTAGATTTTATGTTTCATATAATTTAACTTCATTTACAAATAGAAATACTTCAATATCTTTTTAATTCCTTCAAAAACTTTAAAATCTGCTTCAGAAAAGTCACTTTATTTTTGTCTTATGGAGCTATTGTGAGTTTTTTTTATGGTTCTGCTACTTTTAGCTGTTATCCAGCCTCTTGCTGCTTTTAGTTAGCCTTTTGCTATTGTAGCTATCCTTTATAGCTAGCATTTTTTTCTCTTTTAGCTTTTGTTGCTTTTAATTTTCAGCAAGTACTCTTTTAACTAGTGTTTTTGTTTTTTAGATTTATTAACCTGGTTTTAGATTCTACAGCAAATTCCTGCAATGTCATTCTGCTCTAACGTCAGGCTGCATTATGGTGATAAACTTTAATTTCTTCTGTTTTAATGTGAAATCTAAATGAAAACATCCACAGCTGGATTAAAAAGTTCAACAATAAAAGCACATAAGTAAAGATAATTAAACATCAACACCTTTTGAGTTTGTCCACAGCAGTTTCTCCAGGAGAATCAGCAGCATGAAGATGAGAATTCCTCGTGTATCTGCCATGTTGGGCCACTTGTGCTGAGAAGTTGATCCTGTAAAAAGGCTTTGTGTGAAAACACGTTGGTGTGCAGCGAGCTGTTTCTGTGTGATTCCACTTTACATCCTTCCTGACACTAATGAAACACTGACTAATTAACCAGGCAGGTAAAACTTTAACTCAGTGTGAATGCATCAACACCTCTGCTGTAGCTGTTCACAAAAACAAAGCTAACATCTCACTTCTTTACATCCTCTAAATAAATGCACACTCAAACTAAAAAAAGGATGTTCATAAATTAAAACTTGCAAAGATTATCTTTGTAATTAATTAGCAGATGAAAGAAGAGACAATTTTTAGGATGTGATAAAAAAACAGCACTATTTTGAAACAAAAAAGAAACATGTCGCCACTTTAAACAAAAACACTATAACTTAGTTTCAATGTCTGTCACTTATCATATAAAACAACCAAAATGGAATACCTTACACTCTCTTGAAAAAAAAAAAAACAGGATAATGTTACCCGTGTTGTTTCTGTATGCTTTTTTATCCACTAATATAACTAGTTCAATCAATTTCATCATGTGAAAACATTAGTGCAGCTTTTAGTCTATCTGTACATCTGGTTCTCACCCTGTGAGAGCTCAGAATGCCTCCAGGCCTTCACAACCATGAGATGGATAAAGTGCATATGATGGATGGATGGTTATTAGATGACAAATGAATGAAGGAATGAATCAATGGATGGTTGGATGATGGATAAATTATGACTGAATAAATGAGTTGAATGGATGATAACAGATGAATGTTTGGTTAAATAAACAAGTAAATGGGTTTATAGAGGTTGAACGCATGATTGGATGGATGGATGGATGGATGGATGGATGGATGGATGGATGGATGGATGGATGGATGGATGGATGGATGGA
>JAUBOC010000029.1:5188067-5198383 GCA_032275365.1 Anablepsoides cearensis | reverse complement strand
GGATGGATGGATTGATGGATGGATGGATGGATGGATGGATGGATGCATAATTCAATGAATGCATGGACAGATGGATGGAGGGATGGATGGATGGATGGATGGATGGATGGATGAATTGATGGATGAAATAACAGCTGTAATAAATCAGCAGAGACTGTTCTTTCTTCATGACTTTAAAGACCTCTAGTGGGCACAGATAACATGTTTAGTGGTTCAGCAGCTCTGGGGTCACATGTATGAGTGAACCAAAGTCCACGTGTGTGATTCTTTAAGATGGCGTTGCTCATGTTTGTCCTCATTCAACTTTAATCCCAGATTAAAGGGTCATGCTGCCCATGTTGAGTAATATCACTGCAGATCTGCTCCAGGTCTTAATTCTTTCTTTGATTAGTCAAACTTTTCTGACTTATAACAACTCCCATGTGGATAAACAAATGTCTCTCTAACATTCAGACAGATGATAAATTTACCGTTTGTGCTTATTCTGATTGATTTCATGATTTTTAAACAACACAAGAAACACAAACAGTATTAGTATTTACTCAGAAAATGTATGAAAAAGGTTAGGTCCTGTTTATAAATTTGAGAAAATATAGAGAACCAACAAAGGTATCATTCAAAGTCTGTAAAGTGAAGTGTTGTGAAAAAACAAATAATGTCTTACCTGTTGTAGACAGGTTTTCTAACCGTCTTAGTTTGGAGAAAAAGAGAGCAAACAGCTAGCATATAACAAAGTCAAATCTTGCTGTTTTAATGATATGTAATTTTATAAACTTTTTGTTGAGTATTTCAGCAGAAGACATTTCTGCAGAAAGTTTTGCACGACACTATTTGAGCTTGGAACTACTCACAGAATTCACAAAACTGATGATGTAAAGGTTTATAAAATAGCCTCTGCATAACAGGAGCTGCTCTAAGACAGGAGCAAACCACATTGAGCTAGGACTAGTGTTGGTTCGTTAGCCCTGTCTGAATTAAACACTATTTTACCCCAAACAGAGATCATTCAAAACTACTGCTTTGATAAAGTATTGATAATACTGTATATCTTGAGAGCATGTTCTGTACTATTTGGCATCTAAGACATAAGGACAGACAGGGCTGGGCCGAGACAATTTAGCACCCTAGGCAAGATTTCAGGTGGTGGCTGTGGACTGAAGCAGTTTTATAGGAATTTTTAAGTTTTACATATCCAGATTCTATCAATCAGCAGGAAAAGCATGATTTTACCAGAAAGGTGTTGATTTTACAGTTTTACTTTGTCATGTTTAATTGTAATAGTCTGCTGAATTTCATCAGAAATGCAGCAAATCCTCTGGTTTTTACACAAAACTAAACATAATAACAACGCTTAATGCCAAGTGAGATTTGGCCTTTTTTGTAAGCGTTTATTTAAAATATTACTCAATTCTCTAATCCTCGATGCAGCGAGAACAGTTGTGGAGTCATATGACCTGGCTTGAATGCAGAACAGCCAGAGGCCACAAGTTCAGCGTTTACAGATGCTGCTGCAGACATATGCTCACATCTGGCTCCTTTTGATGGAATCATTTGCTCTCCCCACTGTTGAGCGCAACTTTGGGGGCTGAGAGTGTAGGGGATCCTGTGATGTGTAAAAAAAAGTAGGCTACAGGGCTTTTTATTCAGAATGATGATGAAACTGGTGGCTGCATTATCCGCCATCCCCGCCCTGCTCTGCCTCCAGTTTGTAGGTTACTGAAAGATTTCACCACCCACAGAAAAGAAGATTAGAGAGGAATTAATGGTATTCCTTTGTCATTATAGGAAAAAATTGATATTTGGATTTAAATCAGAGGGTGGGGACAGTGGGAGCAACATGTTGCGTCAGGACACATAAGCAGAGGGGATGGCACGGTTACGAGCAAACTTAGCCAGGAGGGATGCATGTGCACTGGAGCTCGGAGCCGGATACCTCCCACTGATGCTCGCCACGCTACAGGAGATGACAGCGCAGGACGACGCAGGCGTGTCTCCATTTTTGCATGGCAGAACCGAGTGCTGGGGCATGGATGTGTCAGTCCGCAGAGGACGGGGACAGCTGTGCCGCCCCCTCGGCCAGACCCTGACAAAGTGAGAGGGACACACGGGTTCCTCTTTGGATTTCCAGAACCACCCTGCTCAACCATGAGACTGGCCCTCCTGGCTTTGAGACTGATGGTTTTGGCCAGACTGTGGCCTGTCACCCAGCTCAACAGCAGCACTTTCCCCAACAAAAGGAGACACAAGGAGTTTTACGTTGGAGAGAACACCAAAGCAAAGCATGCAGGGTAAGCCTAACCGATTTCCTGTACTTGAGAAGCTTCAGTTGTTAAAACCAACAAGATTTTATTTACAAAAACTTTTTCTTTCTGCTACTTTCCACACTTCCTCAAATCTGCTTGCGTAATTGATGACAATGACTCCATTAAAGCCACAATAGATTGAGGTCACAGCAGGCAATGAGGTCATGTGACATTAAAACAGACGTGCATTTTGCTCCAAAATTTGTCCTGATTTTTGCTAAACAAAGAAAAATGTATTCACAATTTTCAACTCAGATGTAGATTTCTTCTAGGAAGACAAAATTCAATATTCTGTTTTCCAGGCGGGTGGATCTTAAGGCGAAAAAGCAAGACAGCACCAAGTCTCTGCTAATTAAATCCGAGCAGCTACTTCGGATTGAAGATCATGACTTTGCAATGCGCCCAGGCTTTGGAGGTAAGACAGTTTAACCCAGTTTAGTCTTTTTTTTTTTTTTTCATTTCATAATATGTTCTCATTAAGTAAACAATGAAACTTGATTTGTCTGGCACTTTCCACAGTCCAGTAGTTACAACAAGCTTCACCTTTAAACACAACAGAGCATAACACACAAATGATGCAATTATAAGACAACATTAAAATTCATACAAGCCTGAGTTTTTAGCTGCTTTTTTATTTTAGTATTAATGCACCTATGTGCCTACCAGACAAGTGAATCAAGTTCATGTAGGCCAGTGTGTTTGTCTCCCAAAAAAGAAAAAAAAAACATCCATCAAAAAAAAGCATCATGACCCAGATTGTCTGCTGTATGAGACAATGACTGCAGTCAGCAGATAAAATAATCTGACCTGTGTTCCTAATTCAGCGTCTGTGTGCACTTTAAAGCACAAAACATGGTACATGGTTGTTCATACTTTTTTTTATCTAGTAAATCAAATAAATAAGGACATTCAGAATTTTACTTTTTGTTGCTTAGTGTGCTTTAATTTAGATCCTGGAAAATCTGTGTGTGGATGTAAATTACATCAGGGAAAGACCAACAGACAGAAAAACTGAGGATGGAAGTCAAAACGGTTGTGTTCATATTTTATAGTACCTGTTAAAAGATAAGCTGCTGCATTCAGGATGGTTTGTAAGTGATGCAAAGATTATTTCTAAACTAACACACAGGATGTTACAGTAGTCCTAGAGCACATGTGTCAAACTCAAGGGGGTTTGACATTTTTAACATTTTCATGTTAAGTTAGAAAAAAATATATATATTTTTTTTACTTAACATGAAAATTGTTTCTAAATGCAACAAAAATGGATTTAAAAGGTGAAAGATAATTGTCCTGCCCCTGAGCTGTTGGCTTTAAGTAACTGAGCAATTTAGTTGTATAGCTCAGTAATAATGTCTGGAAATAAGCTGCTTTAAAGTCAGCATCAACCATAAATTAATCTTCCATAATGCATGCTAGCTGCTCACTAGAAACTCATCAGTGAGTAAAATTTGTTTTACTTTTAATAATATTTCTGTATTTATTTCAGATTTAGTCTGTCGTACACTTAGTTCTTATCAGTGTTTAAAAGAGGACATATTAAAACCCTGTTTAGTCAAAGTTAAACATGAAACATCAACGTTCATTAGAACTGGCCCTTCGAGGGCCACCATAACACTCATGTGGCCCCCTGTCCTAGAGAGTGGTAATAAATAGAGATGACGTTCACAAATGATCCAAATCTTCTGAATGACTCTTTACAACAAACAACTGAGTCACAAACCGTGTGACATGCATACACTTCAAATACAAAAAAATCAAAGAAATCACCTTTATATTTGAGAAATTTGGCACATAGCTGGAATATTTTCTTTTGAACTTGGCTCAGCCAAAATGAAACAGGAAGCGGCATCAAAGAGGAACTCTTTAATAAAGAAAACTCTCTTTGTTTATTTAAACAATATTATTTGAACTCTGACTCATCATCTCTGATAGTGACTCAACATAATCTAAAGAAACATCAGATTCTTCTCTACGGTCTGTGTTGTCGGCCATTGTTGCAAAGCTCTGTTTACATGCAGACGTTCCCCTTTGACGTCACTTCCTGTTACTTCACATGCAAATATCACAACAACTGTTCATCTCAGGGGAGGGAATTTTTTTTGCCGATATATTATTAATGTTATCATTCCAACAATTCACTCATATTTGTTACAAAAAATATATGTCACAGGCACTTTAAGATACCTTTGTTGGTTCTTGAGTCTTCTTGATAAGGAGATGTGGTTTTTCCTTTTATTATATTATAGATTTCTTGAATTAGCTTTCTTTTATTGGTGAGTGTTTTAAACAGCATCACTTATAAACAAACTGTATTATTGTTATTAAACTGTGCACCCCATTAGTTTAAATATAATCCATTCTGTTTGACTACGAGATTGCAGCTGCTGACTGACAGTTTGAACTTCATTAGATAATGGCACTGTGTGAACTGGATCTTTATGGATCACATCATATGTTGAACCCATTCTGTCCCTGGCTGATGACATAAGAACTTTGCCACACTTTATACGCAACGCTTAATAATATTTTGGGGGGTTCATGCTGGGATGAGCAGAGATTCATTTTAAAATAAACCAAAGCAGAATGTGAACTGATGAGCGATGGTATGTGATTATTTTTCATCTGCTGCTGACTTTGTAAGTCTTTTGTAAATTTTAATGCTGTGACCTGATTGCTGCCATCAAACACACGAACGCCATCCTAAATTGATGATTCATGCCTCAGAAGCTGAATAATAACGGGATTCTGACCTCCATCAACATTCCTTTTTTTATTCCACAGAAGGAAGAATTAAAAAGAGGCTTTTTTTGGTCATGGCTTATACAGTAGTTCAGATGTGGGATTTGCACATGCAGAACTCTGTCAGCTGTGCACACAGATTATTGTAGCAGATGTGATCCAACGACTACTTAAAGCTTATCTTTCACTTTTGACCTTTTGTAGGTTCAGCTCTTCCAGTTGGCGTAGATGTCCAGGTGGAGAGCATTGACAGCATATCAGAAGTAAACATGGTATGCATGCCACTGATTCTTCAAGTAAATAAACTGCTGGGTTTGAGCACTTTCTTTGTGTTTTTACTGTTTGCTTCTTCTTGTTCAGGACTTCACCATGACTCTCTACCTGAGGCACTACTGGCAGGATGATCGGCTGGCTTTCCCCTCCAGCAGCAACAAAAGTCGAACTTTTGATGCGCGCCTTGTTAAGAAAATCTGGGTTCCAGACGTGTTTTTTGTTCATTCAAAACGCTCTTTCATCCACGACACAACCATGGAGAACATCATGCTGAGGGTTTTCCCTGATGGAAATATTCTCTACAGTGTCAGGTAAAAAGAAAAAAAAAGAGTATTTAAAAAAATAATCTTGCAAGCATATTTGCTGTTTGTTTAATCATTAAACCCTGCTTTATATTGTCTTGAAGTTGATATCCCCAGTATTCTGCTGTAGGTTTTGTTTATTCAAGAGCAAGCAGCCATTTAGCACTGTAGTTACCGTGAGCTTTCCAACATCAATGTTGGCACGAGCGATTATAGCCAGACAAGTGACGTCAAACCCTGAGCTTGACACCATGCTGGCTCCGTCCCTCAGACAAACACGCAGACATACAGTAGATGCAGCTCCTGTGATTATGTCTGCTGCGGCTCAGAGGCTTTTCAGCTTTGATCCATTATACTGAAAACCAAAAAGGCAAAAAATAAAAAGAGAGAGTAACAGTCCAGACTTGAGTGAGGAGTGTGAACAGCTAATGTTTCAGAGCTGCAGCAGATATCATATTAATGTTTAGCAAACTCCTGCAGGCCAGAACTTCCTATGTAGGTGTTGAAAAACACACGTATGTGCAAAAGCTAAAGTTAAATAGATGCAACATTTCTGTCTAAATTGCCAACATGTTTAGATGTTAATGTAATAATCTCTAGAAATAAATAAATGATAAAAGTTGTTTTATTGTTTATTAATAAATACATTCAAAAACTGTAAAATTTTTAACTGAGGTAAATTAATATGTTTGTTTGTCCAAAAATTTTGCTTTAAGGCAGAGATCTGAGAGCTTCTGCTGAAAATGGCCTTTACTCTCAGAGGTGTTGTTTTATGCCTGTGGTACGTTCACTTAGAAAATGTAGAGGCCAAAAAGTTACTATTTTAAAGTAAACTATGTGATTAAAACTGCAGATGTTTCATACTTATTGCTTTATAAATGGTAAACTGAGTATAGGGGAAACAAAACAATTTCTTGTTTTTTAAAAAGCAAACATGGTAAACAGACATGCCAATGAAAAAAGCAGATTTTGCTTAATTTAAAAACAACAGGATGTCATGGAGTTAAAGTTTTTTTTATGTGGAGCATTTATTCAACTATCTTATATAAAATATGAAGATTATCTTGGTGTGTTTGTGTCAGGATTCTGGAGCAGCATTCACACTATATTTTAATATAATTTGTTTTACATGATTGCTTAAATAATATGTTTGATGTACAATGAAGTTGGGACATATTGTAAAACATAAAAACAAAAAGAATATGATGACTTGCAAATTGTTTTGTACCCAAATTTAATAGGATAAACTACAAAGACAAACAGCTAAACTTTCTTTTTTTTTCTTCAAATATTCACTCATTTTGAATTTAATGCCTGCAACACATTCCAAAAAAGCTGGGACAGGGGCAACGAAAGACTGGGAAAGTTGAGGAATGCTCCAACACCTTTTTGGATCATTCCGCAGGTGAACAGGTTAATTGGAAACGGGTGAGTGTCATGATTGTGTATAAAAGGTTAGAAAAAGGGAGCATCCCTGAAAGGCTCAGTCGTTTCCAAGCAAAGATGGGGTGAGATTCATCACTTTGTGAGCAAATAGTCCAACCGTTTAAGAACAAAGTTTCTTAACGTACAACTAGATCATCTACAGTTCATCATCAAAAGGGACAAATCTCTGCAAGTAAATAACAAGGTTGAAAACCAACATTGAATGCCCGTGACCTTCAATCCCTCCAGTGTTTCTGCATTAAAATCTGATACATACAGGTTTTGGAGCAACATAGTATGCTGCCATCCAGGTCACTTCTTTAGGGACGTGCTGCTTATTTCAGCAAGCTAATGCAAAGCCACATTCTGCATGTATTCCAACAGTGTGGCTTTGTACTAAAAAGGTTTGGGTACTAGACTGACCTGCCTGCTGTCCAGATCTGTCTCCTGTTGAAAATGTGTGGCGCATTATGAAGCACAAAATACATTGTTTGTTTGCCTTGATTTTCTGAGTGTTTATTTAACCGTATGGTTTGCTTTAGGATCACTGTGACTGCACTTTGCTCGATGGACTTCAGTAGTTTCCCTCTGGACACACAGAACTGCTCTCTGGAGCTGGAGAGCTGTGAGTATCAAGCTAAAGTTGGGACATAAATGCTTGCAAATACCTGATTAAACATTCAATGTTGTTTCAGGAAATGAAAAAAACACTGTTAATTCCAGGATTAAATGTGTTTTTAATTTGTTTCACTGGTAAACATGTTACACAACATTTGATATTATACAATTTTGGAGCTCAAAATTGTTGCATAGAAGTCAAGAATATAAACATTGTACAAAGTACATTTACACACTTTATCAACAAAGAATAGCTTTTAATGGAATTTTGCAGATTGATTGACAATAATAATGACTTTTTAGAAAAATAAATTGCTAGGCTCTTTTGTTTCTCTGGCTTGTTTTTTCTCTACATTATTCTTCATGTCCACCTCAGATTATTAAAATAAATATCCTTCTCTTCTGTTTTGAAGATGCCTACAATGAGAACGATCTCATGCTCTACTGGAAGAATGGAAACGATTCCTTACGGACGGATGAGATTGTGCTCTCTCAGTTTTTTATTGAAGACTTCCAGCCTTCCTTTGGACTTTCCTTCTACAGCAGCACTGGTATGAGAGGCCTACTGTCAGAGCTGCTTGCACTTCCAAACAACCAAAGGGCTCCTGACCTGTTTCATTTTATTATTTAAATCTAAATAGAGAAAGTTTTGACTATTTATATTTAATTCAACGTAACACTTGTTTTTGATCCCTCCTTCTGCTTTAGGTTGGTACAACCGACTTTACATAAACTTCATCTTAAGGAGGCACATCTTCTTCTTCATGCTTCAGACGTACTTCCCTACCATGCTGATGGTGATGCTGTCGTGGGTGTCTTTCTGGATAGACAGGAGGGCCGTCCCTGCCCGTGTCTCTCTGGGTACTGAAACACATAACTCAGTATGTTCAATAACAAGTGTTGTGAAGAAAGCAGTTCAAAGAAAAATAAATATGTTTGCTGACTGTAATGTTTGAGAGGAGTATTTAAAATAAAAATAATCGCTACTGTGAATGATGGTAATGCATTTTTTAGATATCAATCATCATGTAGCATATAAAAACAACAGAAGTTGACCAAAGTGCTTCACAATTCAGTGAAATAAACAAATAAAACAACAAAGAAAAACAGAAATATGAAAAAATAAGAAAAACTAATATAAGATACAAAAATATTACATAAAGACTCAAACTCTGCCAGAATCAAGATGGGTCTTAAGTATAGATTTAAAACTATGTACAGTCTCAGGGTCCGTATATTGGGGCAGAAACTATAAAAGCCGATCACCTCTGAATTTTAGTTTGGATATAGGATCATGTAAAAAAAAATGGTTGGCCGAAATGCTCTTACTGGAACGTGAATGTTAGACGTAGCCTCCATCCATCCATCTATTTATGTTACCTGCTTATCTTCAGCTATCCCTGGATAGATAGCTGTGTAATGACCAGGTCATCAGTCACTAGTCAATTTTCAGAACAACTTTATGATGAACACACACACTGGAGCTGTTACTGAAGCGTAATGGAAAACTCCTCCTTTCCTGTGAAAATACAGACCTCAGGTTTACATACTGTATTATGACACATGCAAACATTATAGATCATTCTCCTTTAATACTCGTCTTCTGGCGTTTTGTGAATCCAGGCATCACCACGGTTCTGACGATGTCCACCATCATCACTGGTGTCTCAGCATCCATGCCTCAGGTGTCTTACGTCAAAGCCGTAGACATCTATTTGTGGGTGAGCTTCCTGTTTGTCTTTCTGTCGGTCATCGAATACGCCGCTGTCAACTACTTCACTACAGTGGAAGAGATGAAGAAGCTGAAGAACGCAAAGGTGTTTTTCATTCTTTTTTCACTAATTTTAACACCTATTTAAATGGTTCGTACCATACTGAATCATCCCATTGTTTGCTTTCCCTTCTGTATCTGCAGATCCCCAGCTCTTTCAATGCCAACCAGGCGATGGCTTTTGACGGGTGTTTCCATGACGAAGACATCGACCTGACTCCTTTCCCGGAGGTGGCTATCACCCCGAACACAGACAGAACCACTCAGTCACGAAACTCCACGGTCTCCGCACCCCCAGATGGAACCAGGCTCCACCGCAGAAATACATTAAAATACAACATGAGTTACATCATGAGCAACAGCTACATGATCGACTCGTACTCCAGAGTCATATTTCCCATGGCTTATCTGCTCTTTAACATTATTTACTGGAGTATGTATGCATAAAGCATAAACTGTGCAGAAGGACAAAATGTTCTCGTTTGGCTAACTTCACCATTATTCATATGGGCGAAAGGATTCAAAGTCTAATAAACTAGCATTGCTCCTTTCTGTCATGGGATGTGACTTTTTGTTTGCACAGTGTCTGTTGACCTGCACGGATTGTCTTACATTTAAGAGCCGGGATCAGCTGCTGCAGCCATCAGCTGTATTTTGTGAATGTGTTTTTGCATGCATGTTTTATAGAAAAAAAAAGATTTAAAAATTTTTGTTTTAGTGTTTAGGTTGATCAGGAAAAAACATTAAATAATTCAAATTATTGTATAACTTTAAAAAATAAACCATGGCTCTTCTGGTAAAGCACACGTACAGTGGGGAGAACAAGTATTTGATACACTGTTGATTTTTCAGGTTTTCCCACTTGCAAAGCATGTAGAAGAC
>JAUBOC010000029.1:5133052-5144063 GCA_032275365.1 Anablepsoides cearensis | reverse complement strand
TATATATACACACAAATCTACATTTTTTTTCTCTTTTTTTGTGGCTAAGATTTGTCCAAGTTGACACATGACATGACAACAACAACAACAACAAACATTTGTCTCCTTCAGTTTATTTCAGACACAAATACAATAAATTTAAAGTCAGCTGATTTACCCTCACAGTTGGCAGCGTAAAGATAATGTGTTTTGAAATTTGAGACCAGTAAGTACCTGTTTGTGGCAAAATGATAAGAAAAAATGTTTCATACAATTTGGACAGTTTTAAAGTGAACTCAAAGTATTTTTTTTTTTGTAAATCCCAGTCCACCACTGCCTGCGATCAACACACAGAGTAATGGAGGACATATCAGGTTAAAAGTCAAAGAGGTTGGGACATTGTCCATCAAAATGCTGAAAGGAATCTAGTGAGAGGGACAGGGACCAAATATTTCTAATCAATCTGTAACTTAAAGTGTGGAGTTAGATAATTGGCTTCTATTTAAATGTATAACTTTCCTCTTTAGCATTTTAGAGATGAGGCGGTTCAGTTAAGTTCTTTTTATTGCGTATCTTCAAACCTATTGCTCACTTACAAACAGGTTTGAGGTACAACAATATTTGTGGCCACACATTAAGACAACCACAACAGTTTTAAACAAGGGGGGGGGGGAGGTATTAGATTCCGTTCAGTACATTTGAAAATGAAGACGTGGGAGAAGGCCACACAAGCTGTGAGCATGAACGATGGACAATCATCTCCTGATAAAAATCACGTTGTTAGAGAGAAAAGAAAAAAAAAGGAAGTGATGGACCAAGAGAAGCAAGAGGGAGCGAGAGAAAGAGAAAAAAAATGAGAGAACAGAGAGGCCGATGGAAGGAAAGATGATTTACCCCGGTCTAGGTTCATGTCTGAGGACCGTGAAAGGAGGGAGATGGGACAAGTGGCAGTGATTGTGGGGACGGGAAGGAGGATCAGTGTGTTGACAAGGAGAGATGAGGAGGGGGAATTTAACAACATTCCATGACAAATTCATCCAGGTAGACTGCTCTAAATTAACCGTCAGAATTAGACGACTACAACATGGCATGTCAAGCTACTAGACGTACAAATGGAATGACTTAAACTAAAGTTAAACCTAAACTACATGAGTGAAATTCTTTTACTATTATTATTACTTAATGTTAGGAAACTAATTATTCTACTAAATTAAATATATGTACTGATAAACATTTAGATAAAATAAATCTAACACTAAAAAAATCTTGTATTTACAATATATTACCACATAATCACTTACTGTTGACAGAATACAGCAAAGTAATCTGAGGTACATTTAATTTGTTATCCAAACATAATGTGAACTTCTTTTTCAGTAATGTTTGCAGACAGGAAGTTTTTCAACATTATGCTCAGTTTCTTCAAAAATGATAATAAAACAGGAGCGTGACTGTGCTGCTGTATCTCAAAAGAGAAAAGATGCTGGCTTACTCGTTCCTTCCTCCGAAACCATACCAAGCCCCTCTGCCTTGTTCTGCCTCTCAAAGGCATTTAGGTCCAGAACACTGCAACAATAAATTATATTTACTTCCAATTCTTCGCTTTATGTAACTCTGTTATGAAGAATGATGTGACTAAAACCTGACCAGCAAGTCTGCATCAGTGCCTGGACACTCAAAAAGAACCCGACGTCCTTCTTGTCTTTCAGGTATTCAAGCATTTTCTGACAACAGAGAGAAAATTCAATTAAGTGTCTTTAAGTTATAAATTACATTGGAGAGGATTTAGTTTAAAAAACATACCCTCTGAACCTCACTGTTTCCACCATTAAGGATAGAAATACCCAGTTTGAGGGTTGTAGAAACCATCGGGCCAGTTTCACCTAAAGGAAACAAGCGTATTAAACACAGAACAGGCAGGTTTGGAGGGAAAACTGTTGAGTTAATAAAAGGAGGAATAATACCTTTGCATGCACTGATCATTTGCAGGACCATCTCTGCAGCACCACGGTTATGAAGCCTGGACTGCTGGTACAGGAGCCTTTGCTTCTCCATTTCCTTTTCCTGTTGTAGAAAAAGAAGCATTTTGTGTATCTGTTACCGCATCAAATATTCATAAAGAATGGACTCTATAAATAGCAAAATGATTTTATGACTATCTGATCAGGTATTTAAGTTAGTATTTATCAGGTTAATTTATACCTTTAGGTTCAGGGGATTGGAAGTTGTATTTCTTTCTTTCTAGTATTATTTTTCTAAGTTTTCTTCTAATTTGATTGCGTGTTTTAGTACTTTGGTTTTTTTATTCTACTGTGTGAGTTGTTTCCTCCATTGTTTTTCCAAGCTGTTTGGGATAGTTTCAACATCTTCAGTTTCTTGATAAATAAAGCATTTCCATCTATAGTGACAATCAGAAAATAGCAGACCAAAAGCTCTTACTTTGAAAAATCACAAATAATTTTAATGGTGGTGACAGAAGGGCCTTTCTGCTGCTCCAGTGTTTAACATTTGATTACATTTTCTGTGCTCATGAGTAAAGAGGAATGGAAGTCTGTTGTAGTACGTGTGTGAACGAGAGTGAAGCAGGTGGAACAGTGAGACTACAAGGAGCAGAGTTCCACCAAATCCTCTGATTCTTCAAAATAAAAGCACCCTGATCATTGTCTACTATTGTCAAGTAAGATACTTATTTTCATTTCACACAACAACTCGTCCAAAAACAGTAATTTCTATTAATTTAGAGCTATAATTTTAATTTCCAATCACTCCTCTTTCATACAAGTCCCTTTACTTTATTACAAAAAGTTAAACCAGCAATATTTTAGCAATACTGTGAGTCAATATTTTTTATAAATCTAACATGTAGCAACAATTATCAAATCTTAAATTTAATGATTTATCTATAAATTAAACGTTTGTTTTCATCTACAGTTGTTTTTGTTTTACATGCATCAGCAATTAAAGGTTATTGTTGACATGTCAGAGTCTGATTCTTCCACACATTCTGTCATCTCAGTTCATTAGTAATGGAGTTGTTACACTACTTCCTCACGTTTGCTGACTGGAGCAAGCGTTGGACTACAGAAAACAGCCCCAGCGGCTTACCATATCAGCCAGGTAGCTTTCCAAAGTGTCCCAGATGCAGAAACTCTGCAAATAAGATGCTTTGGACAAAAGCTATAACCCCCTCTGCACAGTATTGTTTGACATTTCACAGTAATTTAAGTTTCATTAAACAAAAGCTCTAAAATACTGAGCTAACAAACTGTGATTTAATAAATAACATTTGCAGAAAGATGAAGGCTGAAAAACAAAAATTTGTGAAGTTAAAGAACATTCATCTGTTCAGCATAATAAGAAGGCTTTCCTTGCAGCAGCCCTCAATCCCACCCCTCATCCCCCCCACCCACACATAACTGCTGTGAACTACCCACTATGTGTTTTGTTGCAATTGGACCTAAAACGTGTGCATCGTCACTGCTTGTCTGAGTCCAGCTTGCACTAAAGCATAAAACTGAGTTAAAACTGGGACTGTATGCAATGCTTTTAGTGTTGCATGTTCTACTCTGGCTTTCACTGTAGTCTGTCAGTATGCTATGTGAGTGGGGGAAGGGAACATTGATCAGTAACATTCGGTTAATGAAGACTTGTGCTATGGTGAGAGGAATTACATGGCACAATGGGGATAGCGACAGAGAGAAGGACACAACAAACAGCTATATAAACAGGGATGAATGACACATCTATTAAAGCTTACTGAAGATTTTCAGAGAGGAAGTTTGTTTCTTTCAAAAACTAAACAGCTTAGAAGAAAATAATCCTCACAGTTTAGGCCTGTTTATCTCCACATTTTTATATAAGCATTAACAAATGTTCTGAAGGTCTTTTTAAAAATTACTCTTTTTTTTTTTAGTATTGTGAAATGATACATCGAGGACAAAGCACAAAGTGTTTACGGCCAACAAACAAAGCTTGTCAGCACAGGATGAGTAAATGAGAACAGTGCCTGGGGTTCTGCACATGTGGAATGTGGTAATGGTCTGCAGAGGCAGCTAGTGTTGTCAGTCAAAGTCAACTTTTAGTTCAAAATAAAGAGGAAAGAGGAGGTTTGTTGTACCGACATCGAGGAAATATGTCCATGAAAACTGCAGAATTGGTGACCCTGAAGGGGTTCGACTTTTATCTCAGTTTTGTTTATTAAATAAATAAAAATAATCCATAATCTGTATTATAATGGTGTGACACAAACTTTGTTTCTGTGTTTTCTCTAAATACTACATGTAAAAAAAATGAACTAATCAGTTTATTTTGGTTTGTGGTCAGCATTTTCTTCAGCCAGAACCTTAAAAACACATGAAAGTGTAACTTTGGATGGACATTTTGATTTTTTATTTATTTATTTATTAATTAATTTCCTCTAAAAAATAAACAGCGTTTTTATATACAATAAAAAAAAAATACAAATGACTAATAAAATGGAATGAAAGGCAGCAGAAAGAAGAAAAACAATCTTAATCTTGATTAAGTTATTTGGATTTTCTCACAGCTTCTAGGTTATTCTAGCTGGTCTGGTGGTGAACTTATGTAATAGGAGCAACTATCCACCACTGGAAATGGCAAGAGTTGGATTTGATATTGTCTCATAATTAATAAACTTGTCATCTTTCATTAAAATAAAATATTTTGTATTATGATTTCAGACTCTTTTAAAAGTGCATTTATTTTAGTGGGAGGAATTATTCATTCAAAATTAGAATCTGATGTGTTTTTATTTTATTTTGTTAGTAGGATATTGAGTCAATAACAAAAGCTTCAAGCTTTAAAATTAGAAACTAACAAATGAAGCCCAACATACGAGCACTACAGAGACAAAGCAGCTGAATGTAATGAGACATATAAAGACAGAGAGGGATGTGGTTGTGACGTAATGCTCCAATGATGAGTCACTCAGTGCATCGAGAGCTACCGCTCCACTGTGTTCCTGGTCCCTAGCCCCTGGACGCCCATTACCAGTTCTGACTGTCGCACCTCAAAGGACATCTCATCCTCAGCATTTTCATCTCCCCCTTCTTCTTCCTCACCCATATGGCAACTCTAAATGAATGGAGAAGAAGAAAAAAATCTTGTTTTCCAGTAAAAACTTGACAAATATCGAACCTCCTCGCTCAACTCTTTGCTGATGACTCACCTTTGCCATGATGTCTGCGTATGCCATGTAAAGATGATCTGTATCAAGTTTACTAAATTAGAAGGAGACAGTCTCGTGATTTATGAGTAGTGTGACAACTTTCTGAGGCTGCGGTTCAACAGCATTTTATCTCACAGGATCGTGGTGAACCGGTCTAACCTCTTTTCTGTCAGAGCGGTGCGACTGAAATGAAGAATAAGCTGGTGAAGGGGATCTGGTTTTGTTTCCCTTTCCTCCTCTTCTTCTGCTTCCTCCTGCTCCATTGCTTTCTGGTATGCAAACAAAAACAAAGATAAGTGAGTAGTGACCTAGAAAAAAAAAAAACAGCTCCAGATAAAGCAGGTGTCAGATGTGTCTCACAGATAAATCGTCTATCATCCTGTCTTCAAACGAGTAACCCTCAGTTTGAATCCAGTTACGTTTGTAGCCCTCCAGGAACATGTTTGAAGCTCTGTGCCTGTAAAAACAAACAGAAAGCACAATTAAATACTAGTATTAGCAGTGTATTCAACTGCTAATACGAGTATCGCAAACTATTTACCACAATTTTAACCACTTTCTTACCTTGCAATGTTATACAGCGGCGTCATCCTGAAGCAAGCGACCACAGCCCTGCGTCTCTGCTTGGACAACAATTTGTGCCAAACCATCTTCTTGGATTTAAAGGGATGCTCTGTCTGACAAAGACACAGAACTTGTTATTTTTTCCATTCATATTCCTCTATATTTAATGTGGAAATATGACATTCATGTGGAAGGAACACACCATAAAGCCAAATATTTACTGAATGTATCTGATGGTTAACCATTCAGTTGTAAATATATTTAACAATGTAGATAAGTCAAGACATGTCAACGTCTATTTATGAAACATTTTAAAATAGTACTAAGTGACCAAAGTGCTGTAAAAAGTGTCCAGTCTGACGGCATGTAAACCCAACATGAAGGATTACAGGGATCTAAACAAGGTGTAATAAAGACGTGAATCGTTGCGTCATCGTCATAAAACCTGAGCTTGAAAATCTTATCTTGACAACTGAGCTTATCTGTTGATCAAATTTAAAGGCATAATCTAAAATTACACTGAGATCTTTTGCAAATGTGGGAAAATAAGAATCAAATAGGCCATTTTCAAAATAACTAAGAAGATTAGATTTTTTTTAGATAAAATTTTTTATTTGTTTTTGATCAGATTTAAAAATGTTGTCTTCATCTAGGTTTGTATATTTCTGACAATTAAAGAGAGGGTATTATGTATTTTCCAGGCACATAGTTCAATTCTATACCACAATCAAGTAACTATGTTACCTTCGGTTGTTATGAAAATGCTGTATATATCAAAAATAAATTTGACTTTGCCTTGAAACTGACCTCCGTCTTTTTAAGAACCTCCTACCGTTTCAAACACTCCCATTTCAGCACGTCCTCACAACAATGCTAGAGAGGAGGGGTGCTTTGAGGGGTGGAGACTCGGCTGAGCTTCGTACAAGTAGGCGGAGCTTTGTACCAGCAAATGTTTAGGCAGCTCCACATGTCTACCACAGGAGATTCAAGGATTTCTCAAACATGCATGAACACTCTGGGTGTGTTTTTGATGAGGGAATGACATTGATATAATAATAGTAATAATAATAATAATAATTATTATAATAATACTAACTAACTAACTAACAATAACTGTTGCAAGGCAATGCAGTGTTTTGTGAAACTGGACCCGCAAAGGAAGCGTTTTTTAATTAAAACAGAATGAACTCTAAAAACAATACATCCCAAAACAAACTGAGACTTTCCTACTTGACAGAAACATTTAAGGTTCCATATTAAAAAGGTACTACAACAAGATGAAAGAGCACTCACCACTTCAAGATGATAGAGGACAGCAGAAACCTCCTGCACTCTTTTAACAACTTTCACCGGAGCGTCAGCATCTTCAGCCTTTCCTGCCATCTCCTTATATAAAGCCATCTGCCAGCGCATGGAGGGGTTGTCCACCTTTTTAGAAAGAAGTGTCACAGACGTCTCTAAAATGTGATGTGGGTGATTTCTTTCAGATGTAAACAACATTTATTGCAGCTCAGATGTGATACCTTGCCCTGGAGATGGAGGTTGTTTTGCAGGAACTCCCTTACTTCTTCATCTGTGTCTCTCTGTAAGTGGAAATATTAGCATCTACTGAATACCTTCATAGTTTAGTCTTTAAAAAGGGACATATGATGCTTTTAAATCCTTTGTTTTCACATTTAAAACATTCAGTTGGGGGTCTATATAAAGTGGAACTGCAATGCTTTGGTCTGAAGTCAAGCCCCTCTTCTTTTTCTGAGGTGTGTCTCAAAAAACTCGTTTTGATGCTGTCTCTTTAAATCCAAAATTGGTACTTCACACCCTGTCCTTTCCAGCTTCCACGGCAGTTTATTGCAGTTTGATAGAGGGGTTTACGACTATATAGCTGCACAGAAACTTTTATTTACAAATTAATTAAAGATGTTAACAATGGAAGACTTGTCCATCCAGCCTTACATGTTGGAGCCAGAGGAGAATGAAGACCAGCAAATTGTAGTTGGTAAATCCAGACCTTATTTAGAAATTCAGTTGCAAATAATTTGATGCAATAGTTCAGAAAATGTAATAGAAAATAGAGAAAACTAAATGGGCTGAAAAGAATATAGAGATATAAAGAATATAAATATACAGAATATAAAGATATCAATGCAGCACAGGGAGAGACTAAATTCAGTTTTTCTGCTCTCCTGGAGACTCCAACATAACAATATGCAACAGCTAAAAATGTGAATTTTGCATGATATGTCCCTTTTATCATGGTACAAATCCTGACAAGATTTACGTTGAAATAAAAAAGAAAACTACCAAAGAGTATCGAATCTTGGCCAAGTTGATGAGCTCCTGATCAGCAGGAGAGCACATGTTGAGGCCGATGGGCAGCATCTTTTTTAGGGCAGCAACAATTAGTGAGGTTTGGACCGAGTAACGATCTCCTCGTTTCTTCTTTTTGGTGCGTTCCGTATCTGAGCCTCCACCCTGTGAACAGGAACAACAACGAGCCAAAGCATTCTTATCGTCCCATAAATGTTAAGAGGTGCAGCAGCTTAAATATGCACCCCTAACATTAATTAGGTACTTTCAATTTACTACTTTAATACCCATTTATTATTTCTCTGGGCTCAATGAGTTAAGTAGAGGTCAAAATGTGAAGTAAAATTGGGAATTTAACTGCTTTTGGGACAGGGGAGATTGAAAAAAATGGGTCTTAAAAAAAAAAAAAGGAAATAAGTGAAATTACATTTTAAACATGCAAAATAAAAAAACGAAGCGAGAACCCATTCAGCATTCCATCAATGGGATGGGTAGCTAAAAACTCTTGTTATCTCCGTTAAAAGTTAACATAGCAGAAAAAGTTAAACAACAAAACTGTTGAAGTTATTTTTGTTCCATGCAGTTAAAATAATAGTAGTGCAAAAAAACAATCCATGTTTTGTTTTTTTTCTCTGTACTCGCCTCAGATTCCTGTTTAGGCTCTGTAAGAGTTCAGTCCTCCTGTTTAACTGCTCTTTCTGGATTCCTCCAAAATGTGCAAATTAAATTATGAACTTAATGTGTTGCATAAGAATGAGCTTCATTGTGTAAATGTTTAGTCAATTATACACATGCTCCATAAACAGATCAGATGACAGCTCTGTTTCAGGCTAAAACTGCCCATTATTTAAGCAGCCTACACTAAAATGGCAATGACTTCAATCTAAACATGAGAATTATAAATTATGTTTGAATTTATTGGTAGTGCATATTATCTGCAAGTTCATACAATTTGCTCTTGAGAAAAAAGCAGAGGAGCCTAAAGTCAGATAAAGTTAGATTTCTGAGATTGAGATTTTTCATTTTAATTGGTAAAATTAAAACAATAAAAGCTGATCTGGAAAACAAACTGAAAAGATTGATTGTATTTAGTGATCTTTCCAGAGTTCAATGTCAAATAAGAGCAACTACCTACCCTTTGTGACCTAACCTATAAAAAGCAAACATTATCAGTGAGAAGGGAGTAGTTCAGAGGGTGCAAAGCAATTTGAGGAATTCATAAAATAAGTGTGAATTAATGTTTTAGTTAGGTTCATGGTCATTTTCAATATTTGTTTAAGAGGGAACCCAACAAGAAATGTGCTTAAGTGACATTAAAACATAAAGCCATATATTAGTGTGGCAAATTGGGAGTCTAAGGAAACTAACCATGGTGTGTCATGGCGTTTTAAGGGAGGAGAGAAGAAAGAGCACAGAGAAGACTAACATCATCCCCTAGAGGCGAAACGCTACATTACAAAAGACCATCCTTTCAGGACAAGAAAAACAGACATACAAAATGTTTCCAACTCAACTATGATATAAAAAAAGAGCAAACTCAGGTAGGTTGATGGCACTGAGCTCTCACTTCCACATTAGGTTAAGCGTAAAGCCCAGTGCCATGAACCTAAATCTACAGTTGTGTACTTTCATCAAGCGCCTCCAGACTCCCCTCCTCACACACTGGCAGGACTGAGAATGGCCCACAGGAGGAGCCCACCCATTAGTCCAAATGATCCTTTATGAAAATAATGTCAGTACATTTACATTGTGAATATTTAATATGGTTTAACTTCACGTTTACACTTTCACAAGTTAAAGTCTATTTAGGTGTGTTTCTGTTAGAGATTGCACGTCTGTGTTTGTGTCAGTTTCTGTGCGTTCGGGTAAATAGGAGGTTTCAGTGGATCAAATTTTGCCAGTGTGCTGGAAGGGTTGATGAAAAGCTCCTCTAAAAGTGAGGTGCCATGCGGTCAGCACAGCGGTCGTGCAGAAAAAGTCTAACCTCTGTGTCCCCGCCCTGGAAACCCAGCCGCAACCCAAGAGAAGAGCACAATGGACAGCCACAGAGAGAATTTCGTTAACAGAACTGCTATTCGTTTCAAAACTGGGAACTAAGTTAAAAACCGCTAAAAACATGTACATCATGTTTAACCAAGACCTGTGAGCAAAAACTCTAACAAATACAACATTTAAGCAAAACCAGTCAGAATTGAAATGTGGATACAGAGCTACACTCACTAACAAAATAAAATTAAGCACCCAGATAAATTAGTCAAAATGATATGAAACTAAACATGTTGGTCATGTGAGCAATGATTCCAATATCAGGTCAAATGGACAACAGAGTTGAATGTCAGCAGGTGTGGCACCTCCCTGTTGTGGGATACAGAGTTAGTGTCGGTGCAAAACCTATATAATGGACTCTCAAGTTCAGATAGATCACTGAGTCAGAGTTACGCTATACAATATATTGGCAAAAGTATTGGCTCACCTGCCTTGACTCATATATGAGCTTGAGTGACATCCCATTCCTAATGCATAGGGTTCAATTTGATGTCGCTCCACCTTTTGCAGCTAGAACAGCTTCAACTTTTCTGGGAAGGCTGTCCACAAGGTTTAGGAGTGTGTTTATGGGGATTTTTGACCTTTTTTCCAGAAGTGTGAGGTCACATACTGATGTTGGAGGAGAAGGTCTGGCTCTCAGTCTCTGCTCTAATCCATCCCAAAGGTGTTCTATCAGGTTGAGGACTCAGTCAAGTTCATCCTCACCAGACTCTCTCTCCATGTCTTTATGGATCTTGCTTTGTGCACTGGTTTTAGGTTTGGATTGGTGAGCAAATACTTTTGGTAAAATAGTGTAATATAAGTGGGGAAAGATGGAGGACCACAACATGCACTGCAAAAAATGACTTTTTAACCAAGTTTTAAAACCTTATATCCAGCCAAAAAATCTATTTGATCTTGTTTTGAGACTGATTTACTAAACAAGAA
>JAUBOC010000029.1:5038359-5050110 GCA_032275365.1 Anablepsoides cearensis | reverse complement strand
TATTACATTACAAAAACATCTAGTAAATATATATAAATCCTCAGATTATTTCACTGACTGAGTCACAACAATTGATAAATCTATAGTTTTAAAATTATGTGACCAAAAATACATTCAAACATAATTAATATTCTTGACTGCATGTGGATTTATTCTAAAGTTATGTCTAGAGAGGGGAGAGACTCACATGAATAATTTCACCACTCAGTTAGAAAATATGCCACACGTTTTGTTCATGCATATTTTATTCAAGAGTAAAAAAATGTGATTTGTCCCATAGGGCATGCTTACAGTGTGTGTATTACTTAGGAAGTCCAATGCCAAAACATATTTCCATAGATAAAAAATGTTGCAAGATAAAATCCATTATAAGTTCTTTGTTGAAGTATGCATTTAGACTATACGAGAACCAGAAACGGAGGAATGAAAAGAACCATAAGCTAAATTGTAACAATAATAATAATCATGATAATAATAATAATAATTTCAGCAGTAAATATAACCAGAATACAATGTTTCCTGTTAAATGTGCGACACCTGATTTTCTTTGTGTCCGTTTCATTTACATTTGAAAACCATGCTATCATGCTTTGGCAGCCTGAAAAGTTGCTTTTCAATGAGAATATATTCATTCACACTATAGAACATTTTCTGTACATCAGTACAACAGAAAAAAATATATATAAATATAGCACAAGGCTTCACACCTTAGAAGGGCATCTCTGCATATACGACAAACCAATAAAAAAATTAAATGCAACGGTGGTGAAAAAAAAAAAATGAAAAACAGAAAAAAAAATCAAAGGAAGCCTATTTATAAAATGTATAAAACAAGACAAAAAAAACTACAAATATAATTCAAAAATAAATGAATTCAAGTTTACTATTTGAAATACGACTAACACGATTATAACCTCACATAACAATTAGGAACTTAATTGCATGCATTGATGCATTCCATATCATAGATGCTGTGTTAAGTCACTTTTCATCCACCTTTAATTCACGTACCTTTATCACTGAAAAGAAAGATGTTATATAATCCTGAAAAAAAGTATTAAGTGATGACAGGAACTTCTAGAATTTTGTTGAACGTGTGTTGGATGGTTGGGGCTTTGCCATCATCAACTTTTCTATTTTGGACATTTTATAGAAATTATTAAATTAATTCCTATCGCATGACAAATGTATTTGTCGTCATATCTTGCAGGATTGTTTGGACATGATTTAATATTTAAATTTAGCTGTACTTTCCCTTGAATGCCACTATAAAATGAGATTAAAATGTATCTGTTAAAAAAAAACACAAGCCTGATCTACACTAAAATACTACTGATTATCTTTAATTACTCCCTGATAAAATTCCTGATCCCATGCAGTTACCCAACCAAAAATATGACCTGGACTCCATTGTCGGTCGGCTCAGATGTTGGATTTAAGGTTACATGTGACTCACTGACTGGATAATTGTTTCTATTAAAACAATATTATAAATGAACGACTATTTTAAAACTTCTCTTTCCATCTGATAATTTTCTTTGTGTAGGCGTAACATCTTACCAGCACAACCAAAGATGCAAAAACTCATAGATGCAGATGCATGTGTGTCTGCTCTTACTGTTTCTATTGAAAGAAGCAGGTGAGAAAAATAGTTAAGTGTCTCAGTTAGCAGGGTGTGTCCCAACATTCATAATAATGTCTTCTGTTTTTACCATGTGGTCCTGGAATTGGTCTTAAATGGATGGTTTTGATCTTTTGAAGTGAGGTTCTGTGGGAAGGTTAGTAACAGTTACTATCTTACCTGCAGCACATGGAACAACTCCAGTTTAGAGAAATAGAGTTTATTTCTGACGGGCTTTACGAGCTTTCCATCAAAGTAGATTGCTGCCATTTTAAAATAACTCCATATTTTAAAATTTCATAAAGGTCCTTGCAAATGTTATTTTGTAAAACTTTACATTACAGTCAGTTTCATGTACATGGTTACTCTGAGAGAAATGTTATAATATTCATGCAAGATGCTAACCAGGCTGCACCAGAAGTGCTACAGCTAGCTGTTGTTGCTATTTTGCTTGCAAAAAAACAAAACAAAACTATGTAAAATTCTATGTTAATAATCATGTATCAAAAAACTGACAACGATGCAAAGATTAGAAAATAGCTTTGCCATAAATGATTATGAAAGTTTTGAAACTGGAGTTGTTTAATGACAGCAAATACCAACTTTGGTATTGGCTTTCCTTGTCAGTCTGGCAAAAACTTAATTATTACTCCTAATTGAGGCTTCTCAAAGAGCTAATATTTTAAACGTTCCAAAGAGCCTCGCTTCAAAACATCAAAACCATCCCTTTAATGCAGAAAGCAAGCCATCCTGAAAGTGTGCATTTTCCAGAAAATGAACTGTGATTTTCAGCCAAGTGAGGTGAAGCGGTATTAAAGGCCATGCTGCTGTGATGTGAACTGCTTGGAAAACTTTTGAAAGAGAAATAAAATAACTTAGCGGATGCTCGAGAGAGAAATAAAACCAGCTGAGATTAATGTCTGGTGAGGGCTAGTGTCTAATCTTGGCGTTGAATCTGAGGTAATGCTGAGGTTCCTTCAGTAACCAGGCTTTTCGTCCGCTCTCTTTAATGCCTCGTCTCCTTCAAGTCTTATCCCACTGAGAGGTGACTGATATTAAAGAGAAGAGGAAGTAACAAATGCTGGAGGTGACTAGGATGGATTTTTGCTCTCAGACAGTTGCGGTTTTAAGTCCAATGTTTTCACACATTAGCACCTTTCCCTTGCAGGAACATCTTACAACAAGGTAAATCAATAAATTTAAGTCCACTGGTAAGATGGTGCTCTGCAGGTTTGAAGAAGTGCACATTTTACTTTTTGCTTTTTTTCTTCCGTTTCTTTTTTGTGATGTGACCTAATACTAGCAAAAACATTTACTGTAGATAAAGACGTTAGTTTCCCCTCTTGAAGTGCATTTGTGTGTGATTCATATTAAATACTTTATAAAACAGTAAAATGATGGATTTGTGGCATGGATACTGCGAGTATGTCTTCAGTCAGGCCTTGTGATGAAGGAACACAAGTGTGTCAGGACTCAAAACAACAAAATCCCCCAACAATTCAGTCCATAGTTGAATTCAGAAAGGGCCTACGGTCAGACACAACGCTCAGCCACACATTCTTTGCAGTCAAGCTGTAGCCTGTGGGTTCCTGTGAACCCCTCCACCCCCCCATCCCCCAGCAGTGCAATGACGCGCCGTCATGAAATAAAAGACCTTTTTTCGCCTGTTTTTAGAATTGCCGCAGATTTCATGATCTACCTGTGGCCCTGTTTTATTTCTAAGTTCTGAGGCCCGAATTTTCCGATTTAAGCGAAAAAGTCTTGCTGCGCAGCGCAACGGTGGCACGGTTTCCGAAAGGCCCAGACAGCACATCACTGGATGTTGCTGTTGTCTTCTGTGCCGTTTGCCTCGGACATATTCATTTTGCCCATGGAGTGACCCACGTGGTTCACCCCGTCCTTGCGGGGCGGCATGCGCTCGTTGATGCGGTCTAAGCCCTTTGCCTCCTCGAAGCTGGTGATCTTGTGCTGCGGGGAGAACCCACGAATAGCTGAGGACGAGAACAGAAAAAGAGTCAGGTTTGTGTATTTGGAGCAGCATCAGATAATGCTAATAGCATCTAATGACTACTAAAATATCGCTATTAAGATTTCAAAGGATATGTACACTCACTGACCAAAGAAACGGTAAGACACCTGAAGGAAGTTCTGAAAATTGAATGAAAGGTCATCTAACTTCTGCAATGATCATAATATCTGTTTAAACAGGTACCGGAATTGGCATTATGGGTGCAGGGCTTGTGTCAATAAAGTGTGGCACTTCTGTGGGCTTAGGTAAGCTAAAATTCAGTGTAGAAATGAAATCTAGTCAGGTTAGGTTAGGGTCAGCTGGTTTAAATGGTCTTTAAGATCTGGCAGATTGTCGCTGGGTCAAATGGGGAAAGTCTAAATGGAAGGACCATGTCCAGCCAGGTTCAATGGCCATCTGCCAATTTAGAACCAAAAATTATTGCAAAATACACAGCCAGTTCATTGAAGACAGGTCACTGGTTCAGCTTTGTACCATCGAGGTTCACTAAATCACAGCCAGAGGTAATCTAAAGTCATACCCAATGGCTTCCAGCAACACGATGCAAGGAGTAACACCAGTGTATCTTCTTGGCATCATTGGCAGACCTCATCCTCAGCACCATCACATACACGCAATGATCATCTAATGTAATGAAGAGCTAACACTCATTACTGAACATGGTATGCCACCAAACCAAACATAATCCGTCTACGTCTCCTGGGTACAACACAACTCCAAATGCAGTTGTCTCTGCTCTAGTGTTAATGTCCCGGGACGGTGAACATCCAGCTGATGCCATTTGTCTGGACACGGAGCAGGACGTCCAGTACCTGTGCCTGGATGACAGACAGCAATAAGGTTTATGTAATACTTAGGATACATTAAATGTGAATGTCTTCACCTAACCTTAGGTTCTGACATTGGGCCATCATGACACCTGAACATCCCACATGTTGAGCAGTTATACGATGCAACCATCTGGCCTTGTTCAAACCCTCAATACAACTCTTGTTGAACATTTAAAGTGCTAATACTTCAGTTTAATGTGTCTGGGGCATACTGGAGCTAAACCCAAATTATTAATGTTTTTTTTTTTATTATTTGGTTACGTTTTTTAAATAATGCTGCATTTTGTGAAGTTACACCATTTAAAAGACAACTGAAGGCATGTGATATAAAATGGTCACACAAACATACATCAGCTGTAGACTAGGCCGTCTCATTTCACCGCCGTTCATGCAGTCAACACTGGCGGCCTACGGCCCACGTAGGGTGTGGCCAATGTGGACGGCGGTCTACGTGGGTTGTGACCTTTGAATTGTGACACAGCTAGTGTATTATCTCTGGTGCTCCCAGGTGTGTCAAATTAAATCTAAGTCAGACACTTCCTTTTGGGTGCTTAACTCCTTTTTTTGTCAGTGAGTGTACACAGATAACATGTTTTAAAAATTGACACCTTCTGCAATACATTTTTTTAAAATATCCCCACAATCATGTACCTTTGTGACATATGAGCTTTTGATTTTTATAGGTTTGTTATTTTGCTTTTATTAACTCTCTCCTGTATCATAGAACAAAAAGATACAGACATAAAAGCATCTGGACTTACCAAACACAATATTAACAATTTATTTGAGGTCACATTTCTACTTAAACTAAGACTTAAATAACAAAAAAAAAAAAAAAATACAAGTTCTGCAGCTTCTTATGTTAGTGTGTAATATTTGTTATTCAGGATGCATATTTTATGTTGATGCTCTGGTCTTTTTCATGTTGTTGCATGCAACATTTTTAGAGGCAGATGGAGGCCATTTACAAGCCAAACCCAAAACAATGTGCTTTAGTCATGCATCTCAAAGCAGCACTTCACTTTGCAGGGTTTTAATTTATAATGAAAGTCTCTTGAGACATTATAACACTACATATATATATTTTTTTCTTTTCTTTTCAGATTCCCTCACCAGCTGGTAATTACCCATTCCAAAATACGCTTCAGTTATTTTTTGTTTTTTTGCAGAGCTTCCTTGATGCAGGCAGTGTGGGTGTTAGGAGTTACATTAAACGTCTCTGTTCCTCAGTAGAAGTGCTCTGACTCAACAATTACAAAAAACATGATATCTTAGATGTTTCCCACCCTGCAAACAGCCAGATGTGAAGCTCTTTTTTTTCATCAGTACACATAAATTCTTTAGAAATTAATTCAACCCTCTGCGAAATTTGGTTTATTTTCTAAAAAAAAAAAAAGCAAGTTACCGCAAAGTAAAGTGCCATTTATTCAAATTTAGAGAGTTCTCTTTATAAAAGAAACGTTTAAGCTGCATAAACTGTCCAAAAGGCCTTGCAGGATACCCTGTGGACGTAATAAAAGAGGTAGGAGAAGGAGCGCCAGTTTTACCTTCTCTGTCCTCATCATGCGTCTCGATGGCTTCAATGGCTTCAATGGTGGCTGAAGGGGGGAGGAGGGGAGCAGGTTACTCCTGATGAAGCCATGCAAATGTACAACGCAGCCCCAGGGAGAAGGCAACTCATGTTTTTTTTTTTTTTTGTATGTTTTTTTTTTTTTTTTTAGGCCAGATGAGCTGAACATGTTCATTGTCACTGAAGCCAAACTCAAAGAGCGCCATGCACTGATATACTGATCAAATTAGTCTGGGGTTAGAAACTTCATATGGTGAGTAACAAATACACATCCACAGAGACAGATTGACAGAGACATGAGCTAATGACATGAGCTGAGATGAGGTGAGAGCACATACATTTAGTTTAAACATCATGCCTTATTTTTATTTTTATTTTGCAGGGTTTTTCTTTTTCTGCATGTGGAAGACTCTAACCCTACCTGGGTACAATCAGACTGTCTTGAACTAACATAATAAGAGCAGTTGAAATTGTCTGAATACAACAAAAAAAAGCTGAAATGCTTCATTCATTATCTTCTTTGCCATAAGAAACACTTTTTAAAATAAAATCAAAGGTCATAATTCCATCCCACAATTCCTTGCAGCTGAAATTGTTCAAAGTGATGCTCAGTTATCACACAGTCGTAATAACTAAATCAATATGACAAATAGCGGAGCTCAGTAAAGAAGTACATTTACTTTGTTTCAGTACTTAGAAAGGCAGACAGTTGCTTCTTTGTGTGTGTTCATTTGTCTGGGTGTTAGCAAAATATCTGATGAACCACTCCAAAATTTTGAATGAAAACATTTTAGTCAGTTTCATCCAAGATGGTCGCCATAGATAATTAACTTTAAAAGACACAAAAATGGCTATAACTCACTCAGATATGGAGCAAACCTTTGTTCTGGTAACTGATGCCCAACACGATTTGAGCGCCAACAAATCGCACAATCTCTCACAAAATAGTAATTTTTGACTTTAATTGACTATTTGTCCTTTTGTTTAGTTTCATTTAATGTGGTGAAATTAAAAAGACAAGATCTAAAAATTACAAAAAGTGCCAAACATCAGCATGTAAATAATGCTTGAATAGTTTCTGACATGTATTCAGTTTTTGTTATTTTCGTGCATTAGCTGCAGAGTTCTGCAGTCTGACACTTACAGTACATCCTAAAGCTTATATTTGCTGTACGCCAGAGGAACATCACCAAGAGGCTAAAGTACGAACTTGTTGGCGGCTCTTTATTTTATTTCAGGTCAGGAAGAAGAGTACACGGATAAGGAGAGGAACAGGACTACAGGTAGAAACTGAGAATGCTGATGAGGACCAGAAACAACAAAACGGAGAGCAAACACTTGAGAAAAGACTCGGGCCGAAGCCAGTACTCACCACTCTGCAGCGTCTGTCTGCCTCCAGAGAGGACCCCACTTGGCAGCATGCCGGTGGGCGTCAGGCCCTTAAGCGTCAACACATTCTCACTCTCCTCTCTGCAGGAGGAACAGGAGCAGAGCGGGTGAACAAGTCAGAAAACTAGGCTGAAACCTGATCATACTGAAAAAAAAAACCCAACAACTCTAGAACAAGAAAAACAAAAGCCGACCTGAGAACTGAGAACATTTTAGCCATTTTTCCAATCGCTCGGATCTTGTTTTTGATCACTTCTTTGCGAGCTGCTGCTGCATTTGCTGTAAACAAATAAACAAGCCTTTAAAAAAAATCAATTGAGGTGTAGATATGCCAGAAGCAATGTGTGGAGTTTGAAAGCCCATATATGATGGTAAACGAGATGTGTTCTGTACAAACCACAGAATATATGACTATATTATAATAAATTATCAGTAACAGATTGTATTGAATTTGAGGTTAGTGTTGTTTTTTACATGATAGTTTACACGTGAACAGTCGTGTTTGCACATTTCACTGGGACATTTAAACCACCGTGATGCGCTGGTGATAAACACAAAAAACTGGATCATGAAATGTTCCTCTATGAGCTTCTCACCATCGAAAATCTCATCTTCATCGTTCATGAGTTCATCGTCGGAGCAGATGCTCAGCACGTTCACCAGCATTTCTGTGACTGTGGAGAGAAAAAAAAACGTGTGAATGGTGCAGGTAGTGACTGAGCAGCGAAGCGCAGAGATAACAAATCAGAGCGTGTCTGAAACGGCTCCGTACCTTTCTCTCCAACGAACGGCAGAGACCAGGTGAAGACGTCCATGAAGTTGGGCAGCCAGTAGGGATGGGGTGAGCAGTTGAACTGCCGGATGTTCATGACGTTGTTTTCATATTTCAGTACAGCAGCTGGTGTGGTGGTGGGGAGCAGTGGAGACAAGGGGGAGTGTTTAGCAGCAGATTCATGCTCACATTTCCACCTTAACGTCTTCTCTGAGATGCTACGCTATTCTTACTCCAGCAATCGAGCAAGTCTAATGTAGGTCAACCATGTGACTCAAGATGTGACTTGAGTTTTGTGGACTAAGTCAAGTTCTTTGTTTACATTACACTAAAAATAACAGATGGAGTAGATTTAATTAAAAAAATGTGTCAACTGGTTCCACTCAACTAAAGTGAGTAAAGGTAACACATTTACTTTACATTTACTTAAAATGAATGTAAACAAATGTTTTTATATGTTTTTACTTAAAGTAAATGTAAATTAATGTTTTACATATGTTTTTGTTCTAAGTAAATGTAAAGTAAATGTTATTTCCGAGGTTTTTACTTTAAGTAAATGTAAATGTTTTTACATATGTTTTTACTTAAAGTAAATGTAAATAAATGTTTTTACGTATGTTTTTACTTTAAGTAATATTAATGTAAATGTTTTTACATATGTTTTACTTAAAGTAAATGTAAGTAAATGTTTTTACTTTAGATAAATGTAAAGTTAATGTTTTTTCATATGTTTTTACTTTAAGTAAATGTAAATAAATGTTTTTACGTATGTTTTTACTTTTAGTAAATGTTTTAACATGTGTTTTTAGTTTAGATAAATGTAAAGTAAATGTTCTTTTAATATGTTTTTACTTTAAATCAATGTAAATTAAATGTGTTTCTTTGGAACCAGTTGCAAACATTATTTAAATTAAATCCACTACATATGTTTTTTTGAGTGCATAGGCATGTTATTATGGCTGGGAAACAAGAGTAGAATTTTTTTAACTGCGCTATTTGACATTGTTCAAGATAATATTCTATGTCTGATTTTATCCTTTGCAAATATTTAATTATGAAGTAGAAAAAAGAAAAAACAATGAACAGGATCATGACAGTGAGACTAAAAAAATGAAGCATTTCTATGTTAAGATAAAAAAGGGTTCTGACCAGTACAGGTCATATATAATATTTAGGGGTACTGCTAATCATTAACACAAAACAAACATTGGGAATCTTCGTAAGGTATGCAGAGGAGGAAAAAAAACACAATTCCAGCAATACAGGCAACACGTGGTACTGCAAAGTAATAAACAACACTTTTGTAATAAAATAAATACATCCAACAACTAAAACCTAGTATTTGACTCATAAAATCATCTTCAATAAAAAATGGTTTATATCAATTAATAGTTTTAGCTAAATCTGCTTATTATTATTTATATAAAATAAAGGCGTGATAGAATTTTTGCTGTTGTTTGTTGTGGTAAATCCTGTAAGGAGAAGATAACATTATGTTGTTTTATATTATGCACTGAGAAGGATCTTTACTGTCTCTTTGCCTATATGTGCTGTTTAAATGAGTTCTCCTTGATTTGTTTTTCTTTGCAGCAGAAAATGAAGGATGGACAAATATCTCAACTTTAACCACTAGATGGCCTAGCTGAGGCCAGGCTTTGCTGACACTGTTATATCAAGAGGCATAAAGCCACATGGAGATATTCAGCAAAGCTGACAGTCCCTCCCACGCGCCCCATCTCCCATAGCCCATGGCAACCAAGACACAGATCTGAGAACACAAACAAACAGGGGCTCCCTGATGCTTTCTTCTGCCTGCTCGCAGCTAAATGCAGCTACTTCAAGTCGCACACTTCGGTCTGTGTGCGTTCAGAACATTTCCACAAATAAGAGAAAGGAACCCATGGAATCACTCGTCATGTTTTAGAGACTTAAAAATGTCAGTTTGTTCTTTGGTGATGCAGCATCCTGTATCATGTGTTAGTCAAACTCACGTGTTAAAGGTGCATGTCATCTTTTCTTCCACAACCACAGGCGTCACAATTTATTATTTTAAAACTTATTCGAACAGCATTTATTTTTTATATTTTGAAAGGTTTACATGGTATAATACCTAAAATAAAGGTCTTGCATTCCCTAAAGAAGTGCATATCACCTGCTTATTTAAATAGAAATATCAAAGAGGGGACAAAATTAAAATGGTCAATCCAATGCAATATTGTGAGATCTTTTTTTTAGCTCAGTTTCTATAAAATAACAGTATTAGCTATTCGTGTGATGATCTAAAATGAAAAGAAAAAAAAGATTTGCTGACCTTTGTTATTGTAAACATCCAGGTAATTTGGCGCTGAGAAGATGGTGATGAGGGACGGGAACCCAGTGGTCTGACTCTTACGGTACATCCGGTAGCTTCAGTGTAAAGGACAGAAAACAACAAAAAAAGCTTGTTTATGTATGTTTATTTTTTGTCAATATGTGTGTTTTTATTGTTTGTGCTGAAGTGGTGACATACCCGGCATCTTGTGCTTCGTGCGCTCGGATGATCGATAATAAGTTATTGCTCTGTAGGAACTCACATACAGCAGGATAACTGCAAAACAGTGCAGAAATAACTGTGTTAAAAGGAAATCTGATTAAAAAAAAGCAAAAAGTAATAAAAGATAAAACGTGTTCTTTATTTATTTTTTATTAAAAGGGTAGGTTGCTGATTTTATGACTTGCAGAAAATTAAACAATCAGATTTATCACTTATTAATGTATGCAGAAATTCCATGCTGAGGGTGATGCAAGGCTGTGAAAAACCAATCTAACCTCTACCTGCGGCAGGGAATTTAAAAAGAAATGCAAACCAACTCTGTACAGAGCTTCCTGCCCACCAGCTCTAACCTGACAGGAAACGAAGCCCACAAGCTTCACATTAAACAACCACTGAAGTTATCCCGCCTGATGAAGCAACCACTCTATCACACTGTTAGCAAAATATCTCTGATTTTACTGTAACATTTGATCACGTCTTTCAAAGTTTCAACTCTGTTTTGCCAAACATTCGAGAGGATCTGAGAGGATTTCATTCTTCCTGCATGGTGTAAAATCAAAGCCGTCCTCCATGTTTTCTTTTTTTTCTGTCCAGATGGACAATGAGCTGTCCCACAGAGACTGATGACAATAAAAAAAAAAGAAAAAAAAAACAACACGTAACTTACAAACGTGTCAGTTTGGACTAGAACTGCCAAGTCCATAAATCAGACAAGTAGTGGCAAAAAAATAATTGTTTGGAAGAAGAAGAGAAGAGAGAGAGTTTATCTGATTTATCTCACGAGCTGGAAACATCAGACATCAGTCTTGTGTCACACAGGAGGGAGGAATAACGTCCTTCAGGCTCGCAGACGTCGCAGGTTATCATGTACCGCAGCAGCGTTTTTATGAGACACCTCCAGGGCTGTCTTTTGTCATCCTGATATTGTAGAGTCTCCCCAGGTTGAAAAGAGGGGGAAATTATGTTTGTTTTTTATGATGTTTATTTTTTCTTTTGAAATGAGAATT